>CM050407.1:13514285-14114285 GCA_027580255.1 Therioaphis trifolii
CTCTGCGGTTAACGGGTCACACGATAAGTGCTAATTTTCCCTTATGATGCATAATAATAATAATTATTATAATAAAGCCTATGTCAACTAGGTCAAGTTGTAGTGATCGGCCATGATGCACGTCAAGTAGTCCGTAATCACTCGAGGGAACGGTTAGGAACGACTTGGCTGTGTTGAGTATTCCGCGGTAAAAACCTGACAACAGTACAATATTATCGTGTTGCGTTCGACGTCGTCCCGTGATGCCCGGCCCGGCTCTTCTACTGCAGTGAAAGCGAATTTTTTCGAGTTTTCAAAAACGACTGTTTAACGCAATTGTACGGTTACACGCCGAGCGATTTCGTACGAAAACCTCACAATTCGGCCACCACTGAGACGGAAAGCTGTTTACGAGTCGTCCGTACACACGTACGTAGTTTCGGCAGAACCGTCGGGATCGCGATGCCGTTTCCACTGTATCTTATACACCAGGGATGGCGAACCTTTTCCGAGTCGAGGTTCGAGGTTATTTTACAAATTCTGTATGATATTCTTGAATCATATGTCAATATTGAATAATCTTATTAAAAATGTAAATATGTAATTATATTTTAGTGTGAACTTTTGTTCCTTTTTTTACATGTGAACAATTTTATAACAGAAAATTCAAATTTCTAATGTCGGTAAAACATTTAGTTTTTGCTTTTGACTTGAAAGAATTCAATACACGTTATAAACTTCCGAGAAAAAATTAAAAAAAATAAAATTAAAAGTAAGCGAATTGCATGACTTTTCGATGTCTGCATTGTTCGTTATAATTAAAATCTGAAAAAAATTGTTTAATCGTATTTATTTTAACTGCGATTTCATAAACAGTACTATGATTCGAATTTTGATTTCTATTAAAATTTCGATAAATTCAATTTTTCCACGTGCCATTGAAAATTTCGCCAACGCGCCACTTTGGCAAGCGTGCTATAGGTCCGCCACCCCTGCTATACACAGTCGTGCACACGTCATGTTGTGCTCTGTCAAAACGCTCTCGTCGACGCTTTTCCGCGGGCGCCCGGCGTCCCGTCCGGGTGTCGCATTCGACGTAAACAATATCGTTACCCCTACCGTTGTCGTCGTTTGTTTCACGAACGCGCCCTGGTAAAAAGAACAAAAATTAATAAATAATAATGACGAAACGTTAATCTCCGGACCATTGGAATTCCTGCCCGTTCGTTCGTACTGGTGCTTTGCACGGTTCGGTTCACGCCACTCCAGACCGGACCTGACCGAACCACGGCCTAGTCTTTTTCGGTCTTAGTGTACTATTCTGATCTGACACGGTTGTGGTTCGAAATAAGTTTTGATGACACGATCGCGGTCTAGTCTAGTTTTTTTGTAACACGTAATGAAATATAATATGTAGAATTATATAATTAACACGTTCAATAATATTCGTCTATGATTGCAATATTTCCAGAAACGTAGTGGTGGTGCGGAAGGGACGAGTACTCTAAATGTATTTATTTAATGGAAATATATTCAATTACTTTAGTTAAATGTTTAACATCATTTTTTTTTACAATCGATCCAGCTCGGTATTATTATATATATATATATATATATTTTTTATTTTAAATCGGTTCAGTCTTGGTGTTTTCTAACGCAATAAAAATGAAACGGTCTGGTTCAGTCTGGCTTAATTTATTATTTATCTGCCCGGTCCGGTCCGAAAAAAAAACGGACGGTACAGAGCACTAGTTCGTACACTCGTCAGTGCGGTGTTCACGGCCGAACGTTTGTTGAAAAAGATTTCGCGTGAGAAGTTTTCACCACCTTCCGAACGTGTTAGTCTCGGAGTTGGGAGTTAGGCACGTGCTATCGGTAAAGTAATAGTCAGGTGACGGGTGGTTTGTGTACACGCGAGTTACGATTCGGTGTACGGTGAAATTTCGCGTGCGTTCCGAACGCGACTTAAATAGAGACGGCTAATTACGAAAAAAAAAACTGCATCGATAATATTGTTTTATAATTACGTTTCTATAATACTCGTGCGCAAGTTTTTCCGTCAAAACGGAAACGCACGTCATAGCAATTTTCATTTACCGCATTTCACGCGAATATGATATTTTGATTATTATTTTTTTTTTTTCGATTTTAGACGACTTGTCGTTTTTGATTTTGGAATTTAATTCATGATATGAAAACTATTAACATTTTGCTCGCGGTACTGTCACACTACGGTGAATTCTGAAAATCCCGGAAATATCGATCCTCCGCTTCGTGTACGTCGCACAATTAAATTACGGAAAAAAGACATATTATTAAATATCACTCGCCATTTTCGTTTTCCGGATATCACGCCGTGCTATTAACCATGAGTTTTCTGTGTCCACTCGGATGATTTCGAACTGAACATACCATCATACATCACGATTCGTGGGATTTAAATCGTTTATTTCGCACGGATATGATAATATATTATTCGTTATAAACCTTTCCACCGTCGTCCGCGAACAAGTCGGAAACGATTTTAACCATTGACGTTCACTACATTGGAAAATTTCAAACGGTCTGCGTACCGATCGGTGTTTATGAATGTTCACGGTGAGGTGCTGGTAATTGAATGCATTCGACGTCATTTTCAATATCGCTTTCAATATCAAACCTCCAAACAGTAAGGTCCAGTGCATCCAGGATAAATGAAATATATATATATATAGATACAGTATAGTCACTCGATAATTTGACATTCAGAGTACCGAGCTAAAAATTCGATTTATAGAGGTTTTCGATTCACCGAGTGTTCGAATAATCGAGGGGAGAAAAAAAATTCGAATCTAAGAGAAGTGAAAAATTGTATGTATGTTTATCAATTGACATTTATTTATTTATTTATTTATTTATTTATTACATATTACATATTACATTTTGTTACAATATACTCGTATTGAAGAAATCTGTTATTTTATTTTGTGTTAAATTGTTAGCCACAATATGATCCATAGCGTTATAATATCACGTTAAATATGGACATACATTGTACATTATAAATTGATCATGTTTAAGGAAATTAAAATTATAGAGGTATCCGAAAGACGCGGTAGTCCGAACCGGCTTGAGAATCATCGCATCGCTATATTAATACATATGTACGTATGTTGCTTAGACGTTTGCGGGTCTAGGCATTTAAACGAAAATAAAGGAACTACAGTTCAAAAAAAAATTTATATATATATATAAATATTTTTTTAAGCGATAATGTTCAAAATATGTAATAAATATAGGTATTAACTGGTTGTACACACATCCATAATTATAATAATAATTCTTTGCGTGCATTGTCTTTTAAATTACGAATTTTAACGGAACAAGACATAATATATGTAATATAAAAGTAGAATTTAAAAGAATTGTAAAATAAAAATAAATTTCAAAATTCAAATTACAAGAAAACAGATTTTTTTTCGAAGTCATAGATAATCAGGACGACTCCTTTCCCCAACCTCGTTTGGATTATCGAGACCCTAATGTATATAAATTATATTATTGTGTGTGTGTGTGTGTGTATGTGGATCGATGTTAATTTATTAAACGTAAAACCGTCACGACGGCACGCCACTGTATTATTACAACGCCGTGTTCAGTAACGATAATTTTATTATATCATTATAAATTACTCCAGACGACGGTATCGAACGAATGTCATACGATGCCCCGTAAACTCGTGTTTGACGTACAATTAACTTCCACACACCGCCCCCCCCCCCCCGATAAATATTGATGTTTTCCATGTTTAATTAAATTAAGAACTCGCATTTGTTTTTTCAATGCTTTCAAGCTGTTAATTTATTAACAACAATTTAAAACGCCACGGTACATTTTGCCGTAACGTTTTAATCAATACACGTCGCGCGTTTCCGTGCAACGTTATAGCGCTGATAATTCACTAATTGACACCGCGAGTATATTTCACCGGCACTTGTTTTCCTTCTTTCGCCGGATCCTCCGCGTTCAAACACCCGGAATAATAACCGACACGTCTACGTTTTATCACGAAGCCGACTCGAATATCGATTGTCGTCGCGAAACGACTTTGCTCGAGACCGTTCCTCGAGCAAAGTCGTATCCGTACGAAAAAAAAACCCACACGCACACCACCGTCTTCATCGTGTTGTATTATCACACAAATGATACCTAACACATAATTTGATTTAATTATTATTATAAACATAAAATTAATATAGATATTGTCAGCAAACGCTCACATACACGTACGCAAACACACACCGTCTTCAGGAAATGCTGACCAGATAGATTGCAACAGAACAAAACGCCCCCGCGCAAGACGTGATGACTGTTCGTTATACTGTCGTCGTTGTGGAGGACGGACCGCTGCCCGATTTACGAGTGAAGTGATCGGTCATTATTTTGCTTTGTATCAATAATATTTTTCGTTGTCTTTAATCAAAAAGGTTTTAATTATAATTATAAAAGGTGTTTATATCTAATCATATTTCTATTTTACGTACTTGTGGAATTTTATGAGAAAGTTGGTACATTTAACAAAAAGGGTATTTAAAACATATATTGAATTTCAAACCTCAATCCAGTGCTAGATCATTTTCTTTGACAGTTTGAGGAGAGAAGCACAATATTGTTTATAGGTAGAGGTTACTTCACGCTCGAAGCATCCAGTGCTAGATATTTTTCTTTGTCACAATTGTTTCGAGTGTAAAATTATAACTTTAGAGCAGTAAGGAAAAGTAAGCCTTTTAAAAAAACCCGTTTCGACTATCGTATTAAGCAGTGCTAGATCGTATTCTTTGTCACTAAAAAAGGTAGTCGTCCGGGCCAACTAGTAGGTTTTTCTTTACACGCTTGTTTGACGGTTAGAGTGTACGACGACCGACAAACACCTTGTTTTTGTGCTGTTATACGTCAAGCGTTTGGGTGGCGTATACGGCAATCGACAGAACCGTGTCGCGGAGGAGTGGTGGTGCTACCGTGTCCGACGTGAATTCGAAACAATGTGCACGTGTACAGGGTAACTCATGAGTCACGAACTTAGTTTCAGACCACGCGTACATCGTCGACACGAATGAAGTACGAGTTTCGTTCGGGGCGCGTTCGAAACGTTTTGGATTCGTGTACATTTCAAAAACGAAACCTACTTAATTTTTTTGTGGGCGCGTCGAAGTTATCGGTTACGGGCGTGTTTTGAAGTTTTCGCAATCGTCGCTTCAAAGACGACATATTTTTTTCTAGGTCGCCGACGGTGTTTTCGGTACTCTGCGAGAAGTTCAAAACGTTGTCGACAGAGTGGTCAGCGTGACTTCATAGGGATGTATGATTAACGATTACAATAACTGCAGTTGGTTCTAAATCGGTAATATATACCGGCCTGGTCGTAATAAGTCTTAGCGGTTTCACGTGACGCGGGATCTATATGCTGCCGGGGTAGGGAGAAAAAGAATAACGCGCTTATTTTTATTATTATTGAATATGTCTGTAGGACTTTTTTCTTTCTTTCTTTCATTTTTTTTTCCACTGTCGATACCGAAAAAACAATGATCTGATCCGCGAGGGTGTCGCAGACCCTTCTATTTATTGCGTTACACGGTCGAATAGACAAGGCGATGATGGGAGTTTGTCAAACCCCTTAACAACGTACGACTCAGAATAATAATAATAATAATAATAATAATAATAAAAAAACCATTTACGATATTATATACGCATGTGTATCAAATGGCGAAAAAAAGGGCTACCGCCAGCGCCACCGCGACACGACGGCGGCGGGGTAATTGTAATGTAACAATTATTATTTTTGTTATTTTCGTTTTGTTTGTACGCAAAAGGGTCGTTTCGCGTGTCTATTCTACAAATGTATTTATAGCGGCGTATACAAGGGATCGGCCAGTGCAGGGATGAAAAGGGGACGGCGCGGCGGCGGCGTGGTGGCCGACAATATTGAAATCGTCACATGCGAAACGGCAATTCCATTCTTTGTAATATCATTACAGACGCAATTAACACGCGCGGACGATTCCGTGTGGTGTTCGCCGCATCTCCCTGCCCCCAGAGGGCATCTTACACACACACACACACACACACACACACACACACACACACACACACACACACACACGCCGTGTTGTCGTATAAAATGGGTTTATTGATTTTCGTTGTATTTTTAATCTCGCCCCGGGTGTACCTGTGCGTCGTGTAAACAAGCGCCGAAAACGCGTTTACGATATGTTTTCAAAGACAGAACTGCAGCTGTGCGGATTATATACGTACGTGTAACATAGAAACGGACTATATTTTTGTTTTTTTTTCCGTGCTCTCTTGCTCTCGAACGCAAAATCGTTTTTCTCGTCTCGTTTTTATCGTGATACACCTGCTTATTAAATATTCACTGCTCCCTTGGCTTATATATTATTTACAAACAATTTTATAGCTCCCGAATAGTAATGGACGCGAAGTTTGTGAACTAAGGGAAAAAATTTTTTAGGGCATTTGGGGGCGATAAAAATATCGAAAAGCATAAGGGCATATATATACACACGTACACCGTAGTTGAGGTATACACTTATATATATATATATTATATATATATGAGGTTGGTCGGTTTGTGTCCGGAAAAGTGCCATGTTATTGCAATAAAGTCTCCTTGGTATCTATGGCTTTTCCTAGAGATGAAAAAAAACGTGCAGGCTATTTCATTTCTATTGCAATACCAATTAATGGCGGCTGCTCTCTTTTTTTTCCTTTTTTTTTTTTTTTTACGTAGTTCTCCTCCAGTCACATAAGTTGTGTTTTTATAAGTCCACGGTGCCGCGTTAAACGCTTTACTCTTAAATATTTAAAGAAGTGCCGGTTTTAAAATTCAAGTCTACCGTATTATAAATAATACCCGCGTATTGTACGGCGAATCGATCTTTCTGTGAAATAGACGTCAGAGAACGTTATGCGGAAACGATACGAACGCAACGACTGCTTCATACCGATTACGTAGGTATTAAGAGCGAAAATTTCGCGAGACCGTTTTCGATGGAATCGATCTTTGAATCTATATTAAAAGAGAAGCCTTGGCTTTTTTTTTTTTTTTTTTTTTATGATCAACACAATATTGCGATCGATTTTAATGGATCGTGTTGAATCGCTGTGGACAAAAAACAATAATCTTCGTAGCGTTTATCTCTTCGGATTATAATTGACTACTTAACTTTATAGATATATTTTCGCGAAAGATAATTTTGCAGGGTATTGTGTTGACGCGTGAAAAACAAGTGTCAGCAATGTTTATCACCAGAAAGAATAGTTGCCGTCGATTAGAATACGGTTTTTATTTTTAAATTTGACCGTTGCTGACGTCATAGCTGCTGACGCGTCAGTCGTCGCGTTACCGGTTCGTAAATTGTTTCGTATTGTTTTGTATCGATGGAAGTATTTTATTTTCCAGTCTTTATTATCGTACACGGACGCCCAAATGTATTTACCTATGATTTGATTGCGTTGTTTGTTTTTTTTTCTCTAATTATTTAAGACACGAGGTGCCCATAATATACGTATTATAAGTTTTGGTCGTTTTTTCCATATTTATTGATCATCCGACATCCATGATTTTGGACGCAAGTCGAAGCGGCCAAACGCTCGAACTCGCAAGAGTCGTTTTGACAAAAATGCATATTATAATGCATTGAAAAACACGTCAGCAATTATTATATTTCATTACTTTTAAACGTCTTATTGTTTATAATATGTTCGTTTACGCGGTCATATCGCTTTTATGATACCACTTATCGATCATTTTTTAATGCGTATAATCGTATACAAATGTGTTACTATAAGACACATTTAAACGTACGATATTATCGTACAACTGGACTACGAATGGACGATGTACGAATAATCGATGACACAATGTTCAGTTTATGAATATTAGCCCTACACTGTGATCGTTTTTAGGTAATGAGCAGAACACGAATGTTCGAACGTCGTGCGTTACCAGATTTAAATCTCACGCTTTTCTTTTTTAGTTGTATTTGTTTGATTGTTTTTTCCGAGAAAATCCTTCCGTAAATAATGTATCGGTGAGTGCCGTTTAAATATTTAATTATTTATATAGGTACAATGTATTTCACATAGAATATAAATAAATACTTTCAGCGCTACCGCACTTGTGTTTGACCTAATCATGATACTACGAATGTACGGGAAGCATGATATCAATCACAATGGGTATATGAGCATCAGGATAACACACCTTTTTATTTTTTATGCGAATAATCAGGCAAATGTTTTGTCAGAACATTAAAAAATGTATTCTACAGACGTTAAAAAGGTATCGATTGGTTATTGGGGTATTAAAAAACGATCGGGCGAGTTCTAAGAAATAATTTAAAATAAATTAATAAATCGAGACTCATAGTATGACGCCAGGTACTTAAAAGGTCAACTTGTGTAAGAGTGTCGGGAAAATATTTTCCTGACTTTCTGATATCACACGAGTGTAGATGAAGAAAAAAAACAAATTCGTTATCTCACCTACTTCGGCAATAATTTATGAATTTGACTGTATATCGCTTGACGTATACTTTCATATGAACGAATATAATTTGATGAAAACGTTGATTAAATCCACGTTATCATATAGTATTATTATCACTAATTAAAATAACGAAATTCAGCGATGGCGGAAGATTCAGCGAGGCCCGGTGAAAATATTTTCACTGGGCCCTAGAAATAAATCTTTGTTAATTTGAGTTAACATTCATTTTCTGTTTTATACTGTGCAAATAGAATATAGAAGCAATATTGTTTACCAATGGCGCCAGGAAGTGAATGATATCGATGTTTTTACAATAGTGTTATCACTGGACGTATGTCACGACTTACGAGACACCTTGACTTCTCGATTTGAAGAGTGACGATTTTATACTATTTGGTAGGGAAAATAACGATTTGAATTAAAAATGAGTACTATTAGTTTGAATTATGCTTATTTTTAAATTTTCTAAAAGTGCTTATATTATAAATTATATAATATATTATAAATTTTCATTATTTTACAAAAAAAAAAAAAATAAAAAAAAATCTTGGGAAGATTAATGTCTGATGCGGGATACGCCGCATACTACAGGCTTCAATCTTTATTGAAAAAAAATAAAAAACATCCAAAACTTACCAGTATAACGACAGTTGGAGAACACTAATCATACATCTATTAACATTGGGAATGCACGTTGTTGACCAATGCCAGTCGTGAATTGAAAAACAGATATCGAGGAAGACGATATCAATTATTTAAAAAAAAAGTAATATAACATTATTCCAATGACTAATGACGAAGAAATCAACTACTATAAATAATTGCATGAGGTCATATACAAGATGAGGAATGATAATTTTTGAACTATAAATAATGTGATGAACAATAACGTGAACAAGCAAAACTTTTTAATTATTCTTAGTATGGAAATCATATGTTATCATCAGAGCACCAAAAATATTTTATTATAGGTACTTACATACGAAACACAATATTAAAATACTTCTCAAATTTTTAGTTAACTAATCATTAAATTTTATGAAAGGCGAGGGGCCCCTAAAATTTCGGGGCCCGGGGCAGCTGCCCCTTCTGCCCTGTCCTTCCACCGGCGCTGACGAATTGACTTCGTCGCCTACACACCGTGATACGCGGTGTTTATCGAGTGCAGTCACAGAGCTTAGAGCGTCAATGACAATTAGTTATTTATTTTTTTTGTCCCGCTATAAGGTTCTTCTCTTTATACCAAATGTCCGAGTCTCCATTCGCATATAAAACTTATTTGCTTATTATATAAACATTTTAACCCACGCTTCCACGCGCACACGGAAGGATTTTCATGACCACCATTCCGTTATCGCCGTTCATCTGCCGCGTCATCTTCATTCACTGCTACTGCATCCGTCACCGTCCTCATCAACCCATACCCAACAGGTCCTTTTGTCGTGTCGTTTGTGAGTCGGCCATGTGCCACACATATATATTCTAGATTATAATCGTTACTATTACTATCGTGTAATTATTAAGTAGTACAAAATTATGTATAGATTGTAATTATTCTTTTAATAAATAAATAAAAAAAAAATTATTAAGTAGGCACTAACACACTTTCGAGGAAACACCTGTACAATTATTATTCGACTATAACGAAAACAAATTATCATTTGATATTTTTATGTGCTTACTTTTGAAATATTTACTTATTATTTGTTCAACATCAGCGGCGTTCCTTCTATTTTTCGTGTTCCATACACATTGATCTGTTCCGATTACTGTGTCCAGTAAATTAGTCTGTGCACGTGGCCGATATCTGAAGTACATATTTCCGACGATTGGTTCGTGTAATAACAGTGCATAATCGTCCGCGTTTTGTAAACAAAATATAATCTATTTCGATTGAACGGCCGGATCCGATTTTTTTTTTTTTTTTTTTTATTATGAATAACTATCCACGGCTACTGTGGCCATTGGACGTAACAATGAACACATGGTATTGTATTAACACTTATAGATTATGGTGTTGTATAAAGTTAAAAAAAAAAAAAGATTGTGGAGAGAATACAGGAAACATAAACTGTACAAATCTTAATTAAATTGTATTTATCCGTACATACATTAATATAAACGGTTTATTATGTAATACAGTGGTGGCCAAACTACGGCCCGCGGGCCAAATCCGGCCCGCCATCATTTAAAATCTGGCCCGCGAAAGTATTCTACATCACAACACTTGTTTACGTAGCTATAATATTTGATACTTACGTTAAAAAAAATAATCGAAAAATTAAAAAATACTGTGTACATTTTTCATAATATTTAATTCTATATCGCCATACCGTACCGTTTTTTTTGTTACAATGTAATTTAATAATATACGTATATATATCGCATTACCGTATCTTATCTTATTTTCGTACGAGCACGATGACTGTTCAACGTAATATATTTGTGAGCAAGTATTCTCAACGATGAAAATCAATAAAAGTAAAACTCGATCAGCTCACATTACGAATGAACAGCTCCATGCCGTTCTCCGAGTAAATTCTACCAAATCAGAACCTCAAATTAATGCCCTTTGTCAACAGAAACAAGCTTGTAATTCGCATTAACAAATTAATACGTTTTAATATATTTTTTGGAAGTGTAAACCGTTATGATTTTTTTTTTCTTCTGTAGTAATTATTATTAAGTTAAGTGTTAACTAAAGCCATTGAACTTAGAGAGTACAATAAAAACGTCGTTGAATGTGTAATTACATACCTGCATCTAAAATTATGATGACTTTAAAGTAAAATTTCATCTTATGGCCCGCGGTAAAAAAAGTTTTTTTTTATGGCCCGCGGTAAAAACAGTTTGGCCACCACTGATGTAATATATCGAACAGATGTTTCATTAAAAACAATCTATTCACATATTAACGCACCATCATAACAGTAAATTAATTGTATGCACCTGTTTTTAAAATAATCAACACACCATATCAAATACTTTGTTAATGATTTGATAAATTGAATAATTATAATATTTTAATATTGCTAGTGTTTAATATTTTGACTATTGGTATAAGTATGTGTATTGTGTCATCACAGTATTCAGAATGAATACAAATTATGAATGGATGTTCCACATACAATTTTCAAAAAAAAAAAAAAAAATCTAAGAGTATCACCACTGCATGCAGATACACGGATTTAAATACCGAGTTAGTAAATTTCCCAACATAGATAGTTCCGGAAGTAATTTTTGGACGAACTATCCTTGAAAGCCAATACACAATTACGTCACGTCACGAATCGAAAATATTATCAACAGCACAACAGTAACACATTAGGTTTAAGACAGGGGAGTTCTTGTTTACCAGGGTAAATATTTATGAAATTATGGTAAGGTAATAGAAAAATAGGTCAGAGATAAAGCATAATATTATACTAGGTAAGTAGTACAAATTATGTTAAGAAATAACTCTATTGTTTCAGTTGTGCAAATTACAATACAAAAAAAAAAAATGCATTTTTTAATAAAAGATTGATTGTAAATATTGATCTTATTTCCGAAGTAAGTTTGATCGACATTATGTATAAGTGCTAAAATATCCCTTATAAAAGTACATATTTCAAATGAAAAATAAAAAATAAAAATCAAATATTTCTCCGGGGAATTAATGATTCATTTCAAAAGCCGTAAAAATAAATAACTTTTAATTCGTATACCAAACTATCACAATGAAAAATGTTGGCTATTCCATATTGTTGAACATCGCGTGTTTTAGTCGCTATGAGCTACGGATTGTATAAAATCAACAATGACCGATATTAATGGTGAAAACAGTTATTTCACTTATTGATTAGTCGATAGCTAAACGCAATTTGCTCTTGCAATCGTCTTTTCTTGTCTAACGAGAATAAAACCTCATCATTCAATAACATAGTTTAACATATTCGATTTATACAATACATTTCGATAATTCTCTAATTCTTGTGGTTTGTTTTGAATTTTAAATATACGTACTTATAACGTACGTATACGAAAATAAACCGAACAATATCTCACGAGCGACGCGCGAAGAAATGGCTTTCTGCGCTCACGAGGAAACCGAGTCGGTTTCGGGGATCTCTGTGCTCCTGTCAATATGCAATTTATGCGAGTCGCGTATTTGGAACATAATGAACGTCGTGAAATGCAGTGGTAAGTACGCTACGCGCGTGTATCTCACATATATTATTTCGATCGATGTAATAATATTATTATCCTAACGCCTCACGTCCGTGGACACGGAGAGGAGCTCGTAGGGAAAAATAATCATACGCATACACTGAGTCGGTGCTAAAACTCGCGTTTTCTCCGCATTCGCAGATTGTGGTTGTTGCTTGCACGGCTCGTGCGCCTTCGAGAACCTGCTGAACCTGCACGTGGCCCGGAACGAGCGGACGCCGACGGACGTTGAAAACCACTACGAGGTAAGCGATCGCACAGAGAGTGCTGCAGTGACCGTCTGGTCTGCGTACCGCAGAAGCCACGAGTGTCAAACACGCGTAGCTCTCGACTGACTCTTGATTTCTTTTTTGTTTTTTTTTCCCCCGACGAAAATAAGTCGTACCCGATACGTTTCGGTTTCACGTCACGAGTGCTCGTGAAAAACAGGTAAAATCCGACACGATATTATCATTGGATCCGTTCATGCAGCCGTCTGTCAGATAAGACTTTTTAAGACTTTTTAAATCGAGTTTTATCGCGTCGACTTTTGTCGAATAGCATGATATTTTAACTAATTAACATAAAAAGCATCGTAATCTAATCAAAAACCGCTCACTCCAAAAACCAAAAATTCTGCCAACGACCTCGCGTGTCTTGATTATTCGCGAGTGACCACGACACGTCATATCATACGCGTTCGAGTGTAGACTCTGCTCGATGTTTCGTGATGTCGTTTTTCGTTTTAATTTATTTACTTTTTATTTTTCACGCGAACCGACACGGGTCCGGGCTCGAGGAACTGCTTCCGCCCGACACCATTACAGTCGCTCGTCGTCTCGCGGCCTCTCGCAGACCGTCGTTTCGTCCCGAGTGAAATCGCGTCGGTGATGATTATATGGACTTATTTTTTTTCCACAGACCGCAATTTCAGGCACGACCCAGGAGTCTAGACTGGCGTCACGTCTACGTCTCGCCTGGGCCGGGAATTCGCCGGTCAAGACCGAAGAAAATGACGCACTGGAATCGGAAGTGCGCCGCGCCGCCGAGCGAGAGCTAAGAGCGCGCAAAGCGATCGAACGGCGCGACGCCGCCATGACGGCCGGAAACGGCGGGACGAACGCGCGGGCTCTGAAAGATGTGAAGGCCCATCACACCGAAGACACGAAGGCCCGGCTCCCGGAAGACTCGCAGGCCCCGAAAACTGAAGACGTGAGGGACCAATGCCCCGAAAATGCACGGGCTCAGCAACCGCAAGGTTCGTGGGCCCAGCGACCGCAAGGTAATCGGGCCCATCGACCACAAGGTACCTGGGCCCATCAACCGCAAGGTGAGTGGCCCCAGAGTCCCCAAGGTGCGTGGGCACAGAGACCCCAATGTGCGTGGCCCCAGAGTCCCCAAGGTACCTGGGCCCATCGACCGCAAGGTACGTGGCCCCAGCAACCACAAGGTACGTTTACCCAGCATCCACAAAGTGGGTGTGCCCAGCAACCACAAGGTGGGTGGGCCCAACGACCGCAAGGTTCGTGTGCCCAGCGATCCCAAGGTGCGTGGGCCCATCGACCACAAGGTACCTGGGCCCATCGACCGCAAGGTGAGTGGCCCCAGAGTCCCCAAGGTGTGTGGGCACAGAGACCCCAAGGTGCGTGGCCCCAGAGTCCCCAAGGTATCTGGGCCCATCGACCGCAAGGTACGTGGCCCCAGCAACCACAAGGTACGTTTACCCAGCATCCACAAAGTGGGTGTGCCCAGCAACCACAAGGTGGGTGGGCCCAACGACCGCAAGGTGCGTGTGCCCAGCGATCCCAAGGTACGTGGCCCCAGCAACCACAAGGTGCGTGGCCCCAGAGTCCTCAACGTACCTGGGCCCAGCGACCGCGAGACGCGTGGGCCCCGTACCCGAGAGACGCGAGGGCCCGGCGAACGGAAAACGCGCGCGGGACGGACGACGCGCCGTCGTGGCGCGACATGCCGGCGCCGGAGGTCGACCACTTTGTCGTGTCCAAGTGGGTGAGAGAAACGTTTTGCGGCGGTCGGCCCGCCCCCTCCACGTCGACGACGGCACGCGAGGTCTCGGCCGACCCGAAACCCGGGTCTGCGGGCCACCGAGAGCCGGCCACGTACCGCGCGTGGGTGGCCCCGGAAACCACTCAGATAATCGACACGAGCGTGCCGCCGACGGACGTGCCCGCGCCCCCGGGCCCCGGCCCGCACTGGTGGGGCAGGCAAGGATTCGGGCCTTTCGTGGGCCCGCTCATGTGGCATCCGGTTCACGAGAGCCCCCGGTCTTTTGAAATGCCGGAGCGCAACACGGCCGCCACGGAGACTGAGGACGCGAAGACGTACTCGTTCGACGTGCCCGGCAATCTGGACGGCGTCCAACAACCGTCGCTCTTCAAGGTCACCGTCACTGTGTGAACACGGGCCTTTTGTATTTCGAGTACCACCCTCTTTTAGCGTTAAGTTTTCGCCCGCCGCAGTGAGTCCCGGAGTCGGGGAATTCAGTCACCTCCACGACGTCACGTCGTCGGTCGACATAATTCCAAACCATATTTACTACTCCCCCCCTTTTCGTCTCTTTCGACAAACTTCTCTCCTACGAATCCTTGATAACGACGTTAGGTTTTCGGATCGTGTCATTCGCGAAGTCCGTATTCGTTCAAACCACTTATGTTATTGTTTTGGTACAAAATCTCTTATAAAATATTATCGTTATTAATCTGTAGGCGTCTGTCATAGGGTCGATGGTGTCATTAATCTTGTCTAAATCTTTATATTGTCTAAAAACTTGAAAACAGCACGTTCTTTAATCGCCACTTGGCGTTAATTGATTAAAAATTTAGGAACCAATGTACAAATATATTTTAATTTCTGAAATGATAATATCAATTAGACTAAACCATAGGAGTTTTAATGTTAAAAACACATTTTGAGTTAATAATACAATCTCTAATTTGTATCATTGTACAGTAGGCATGTATTTTATTATTAGTCCATTAAGTACGAATCAACTTTAGTTTAAATAGGTTTTAACGATTAAATCAAAACAAAAAAGACGATAAGATAATGGTGGTGGAAGTTCGTCCTTCGTCGCTTCGCTCCTCGGACAAGATAATGGTGATGAGTGTATAGCACTTTCTATCATGGGATCACCTGGTTTACGATAGTTTAGTTGTATGGTACTTTACATTTGAATGCAATGATAAATCATTGTAAGTTAAGTACAGGATACAGTAGTTGGGTGGGATACACGAGATGCATTGCTAGATTAGGCATTATTGGATAGATTTTGGAATTATTTTATATTATAAAAAAAAAAACGATTCTGAACGAAGATGAAGATGTCAGCCTTAAATTGTAATATATATTTTATTTTAATATCCTAGATTGGGTTAAATTTACATTTGTCTATTCATGTGACTTCTGCTCGTGAGCATTGGACAAACCAGGATGTGCATAGATAGGGCGTAGGTAAATACCATATTATTTGCCTAAATGCACTATCGTGACGGTACCACCAGACCCCGCCGTCCATATATGCTGAATGCTCCGTGGCTACGTCTATTTAAATATTAATAATTAATAATAATATATAAAATCCGCATGTTTATGGAACTGATACACACATTAAAATAACTGGAAATTGGAAGTTAGTAACGTTCTATTCAACCATGTAAAGGTACGTTATACACCTTGTGTTTACAATCTACCAATATTTTGTATAGAACAGCTGTCAGCTACTGATTATATTATAATAAACTTAATCTATTTAATTATCTTTATCAGCTGTGATATTACATAATATTTTCATTTCTTATCTTTGAATACAAAAATTTTTATACATTTTCAACTACAAAATAATTTGCAAATATTCGTGATTTTGACAAATTTTGTCGATTTTTGAACTTCAACTGCTTATAAAAAAAAATTGTGCCTATGTATTTGAATAATTTTTGAATCACTCTTAGATCAACTTATTCAAACCCTTCTATTAAATTTTCAAGCGATTTGGTAGGGCCAAAAAATTGTTATCGACTTTTATAAAAAAAAATCTAAGAAAAATCGAATTATTCAAATGCCTATAAATAGCTAAAAAATAAACGAAATATTTTGAAAATACAACTATGTAAAGAAAATGCCTATTTAAACATTTTGTAAAAGTTTTAAGTTTCTACGACCTATACTTTTTGAATAAGAACAAATATCAAAAATCAATGATGCCTAAATTGTTATTTTACGCGATTATGTGAAAAAATTGTAATTTCAAACACTCATAAAAATTTTTGATTTTATTCCAGTGCAAATTTTTTTACAGATAATTGAAGGAAAACGTATGCCAAACTTTGTACCGAATTTACAATTCTTAGTTTTGAATACTTAAAATTTTATGAATTTTCAACTGCAAAATAACTTCAAATTTTCGCGATTTTCTACACATTTCGTAAAAATATGAACTTTTTATGCTTATAAAAAAAAAATTGTGCATTACGCTTTGAATTTTTTTTTTATACCGATAAGTTCGACATATTAGGTACCTTGTATTAAATTTTCAAGAATTTTTGTCCAGTCAAATTTTTTTTATCCACATTTCAGAAAAAAAAACAAAGAAAAGTTGAAAATTTCAATTGTCTATTAAAAGCTCAAAAAAAGTCTAAAGTTTACAAAAATTGTACTACGTATAGATGATTCCAATATAAACATTTGGTGAAAGTTTCAAGTTTTTTCGACTTATACTTTTTGAATAAGAACAAATATCAAAAATCGTTTAAGGCTAAATTATTATTTTACGCAATCATGTAATTATTTCGTAAACGTTTGAACTTTAGATGCTTATAAAAAAAAATTGTGAATCACGATTTTTGATTTTTTTTAATAGCAATAAGTACTTCTAATGAGGAACCTTGTATTAAATTTTCAAAGTTTTATGGCCAACCAAATTTTTTTTATCCACATTTCAGAAAAAAATAAGTTCAAATTTTCGCGATTTTTCAATATTTCATAAAAATTTAAACTTTTTATGCTTATAAAAAAAAAGGTGTGCATTTCGCTTTGAATTTTTTTTTTATACCGATAAGTACTTCTTATGAGGAACTTTATATTAAATTTTCAAGATTTTTTGTCCAGCCAAATTTTTTTTATCCACTTTTCAGAAATTATTGTCTATAAAAAGCTCAAAAAAAGTCAAAAGTGTTCAAAAATTTTACCACGTATAGATGATTTCAATATAAACATTTGGTGAAAATTTCAAGTATCTACAATTTTTGGTTTTTGAGTAACGGCTAAATAAAAAAATCGATTTCGTCGAAAACGGGTTTTGCACAAAAAGTACCGTTTTTTCCTCATTTTTTGTTTGTTTTTCCCGTGGCATTTGAAAACTTTTGGGAATTTTCACTTGTGACCTCTCTAAGGTACCTCCGATATTCGTTTTGCCACCGAAAACATACCCTGAAGTTCAAAATTGAAGCATTATTTCGAGTAGTTATGGTGTACACAGACACAAAAACAAAAAAAAAAAAAAAAAAAAAAACAAAAAAAAAAAAAAAAAAAAAACACACATCATAGTAAAATCAATACATTCTTCACTTCGTTCAGAATCTAAAAATGAAGGAAAACAAAAGAGAAGAAGGACATTTACATTAACATTTGGAATTTATACATTAAATGAGAGCATTTGGGTACTGTGAGTTAAATAAAATAAAATTTGAGTGTTATTTATTTTGGTCAATGAGGGATGTTTCCGAGAGGGATTGGATGAGTTTGACGATGTTCGCTGGATCAGGACCTAATATTTCTGCGAGGTGATCGGATACTTGAAGTTTAATAAAATTAAAGTTTGGGATGTGAGGGCATTATTAGATTAAGTTGTATAATTTGGTTAATTTTAAGAATATTAATATTTTTTGGATGTTGTCCGGATCGGGGCCTAGGGCATCTTGAAGGTTGTCAGCTAGCTTGAGGTCGATTCTAATGTCGTTGGAAACATCAATGTTGGTGATTTAACTAGGTATTGACAATCGAAACGCTCGCGTTGCCGTCGTAGAGACGTTCGCGTCCATGTACGATCCGCGAAGGAATATAATATAATATTATAATAATATGTACTTTGCGAGCGATTTATATTTTCATCTGCCGGCTATCAATTTCCGTATACACACCTTTACGTAAGCCCCGGCGCGCCCGGTCTTGGATTACAAAGCAGATTAAGCCGAGGGGTTCGGAGAAAAGATGAAAAAAAAAAAAAAAAATTATAAATACAACAACAACAAATAATAGTGATATAATCTTGCGAATATTATTATTACGTTTTAATCGAAAACCCGTCCTTTGTTTATTTTTAATTAAACACCTGATAAGTGTTTGGGCGGTTATACGGTTTGTTTGCCGTCAACGGTCGTCTAACCAAACGTGTTTGGTAAATTTAATCGGGCCATAACGTTATCGCGCGTATCGCGGCCTCCCGAGTCGGAAGTCCCGACGATGCCGACACAGCGACAAAAGTGTTTTTAAATTATTAAACTATACACTGTGCCGGGGATCGCGACGCGTTAACCGCGCTGTTATCGGTTTCACTCGCGTACTCGTGTCTGACGACGGCGATTCGCGTTCCCGGTAAAACCGCCGCGGCGCGGCGTCGCGATGCGATGTCTCTGAAACGAAGTCGGTAAAATATGCGCTCCGAGCCGACTCGCCGAATCCGTCCAAGGGCGTACCTGACCCTATTTTCAGGGGGGGGGGGGGAGAGCGACTTTTAGACTTTTAATGTTGAGGAATAAACAAAAATAATTTAACTATAACATTTTGGGATTAAAAATAAATAAAAATTCTTTTAAATGAAGCACAAACTAATTAAAATTATTATTCTATAAAACAAAGTCTTTGAATCGTTTGTCTTCTGCAAATCTATCTATTATTTTGTACACATCTAGTGTACTACGTGAACTGTGAAGACGTATTCGTGTACTACAATAATATCACGACTATTTCGTGTTTAACAAAAAAAAAATAAAAAATTATCGAACGTTCAGTATCAGATAACGTGTAAGTATCTAAAAGTATCTATCGTTATAAAAACGATACGATACGACCTAGGTAAATTCCGAGCGCTTCTATCAATATAATATTACACTGCACCTATATCATAATCTATGACTTTAAATAATTTCGTGATTTTTTTCTAATAAATATTATATAATATAATACAGATAATGTAAAAAAAGTAAAAAAAAAAAATCGAAAAGGTCCAGGGGGAGGGCGGTCGCCCCATCGCCCCCCCAGAAATACGCCCTTGAATCCGTCGATGAGTTTTCGCCAGCGTTTTCCGCGGGACTCGTTGTTTTTATTCAAACGTAAATACGATATTCGAAAAAAAAAGGCGATTTGAAAAAATAAAAAAAACAAAACAAAACAACCACGCGCGCGAAAACAAAAATATAATCATTCGAAATAATAATTTTGGAATAATGCAGTTCGTCGGCTTCGAGTAGGCTTTTGTGCGGTACGAACAAACGCGGAACACTGCACAACTCGTTGCTTCGAAAACCGCCTGACGATCGTCGGGGAGATTTTAATTATTCCGACGGAAATTCGCTTCTACCCCGCGCCGTTCGATTTCCGTCCACGTCCGTCGGCGCTTTTGAGATTTACGCCAAAACACGCCGCCGTGACGCGCACGGGTTATTTCGCGCACGGCCCGACGCGGCACCAACGGCCGTTCGAACGTCGACGGGCACGGAAACCGAACGGCGGGAACTACCGCCGCGTTTAATAGTTTTTAAATTAGATTTTAGTTACACCGTTTCGTATACACATTAACCCGACCGTTAATGCACTGCCCCCCGTTCGGGACGGTCGGCTATCAGCGACGGGCCCGGGCTAAATTACTCGCGTTATCCGCGAAGTTGGCGGACACGCGTAATCAGGTCAGCGCCGTAACGTTTTTCACAGCGCCCCGCAATATCCTTAAGGACTCCGCGTTAAGTCGCCGGTCGAGAGTGCTTAAACGATTAGCAATACCAGTGTACGAAAAGCTGTTTTGCAACACGGTATATAGTACGGCGGTAGTGTTCATCAAATATAGTATCGATTAGTATAGATTCTTTTGCGGTTTCGACCGTGCACTCTGCGATAGGTATAATCAAAAGTCGTTTCACGTGAACCGAATGAAATCATTGTATCTCACGCAGTCACGCCCGGCAACACTACAGTGAGCGTTTGTTTCCAGAACACGATCGATAAGTGCCCGATTGCATATTAACAAAACACACATTGATTCGGCAATGATTCGAAACTCGGCATTTTGATTGGTCCATTTTGAATTGCCGGGAAGAAAAAAGGCGGAGGGAATTTGGACGAACGTGATTGGAGCCACTATTCTTTAACCTAAAAAGATTTTCATCCGGTCGAATCGGGAAAAGGGAACGGAGAAAAATCGGGAAAAAAGGCGAATTGAATATAAAACGATCGAGAGAAAAGGAGAAAAATATAAAACAAGCGTAAAAAGAAAAGGGGAATAAAAAAAAAAACGCGTACCCCCCGTAATATCCCACTCGTCAAGAATTTTTTTAATATATTAGAAGAAGGCAGTTGGTAAAACATTTTTTTAAATTATTGTTATATTCTAACCACTATATTATACTATACTATACTTTAATAATACCACTTGTCATAAAAAAAGGGAGTTTGATTATAAATACTATTCTGTTAATAGTATTTATAATCGATGATTATACGTTATCACGGTAATGAAAACGTATTGTTGGCGGCAATTCAAAATGGAACAATCAAAATGCCGAATTCCGAATCATTGCCGAATCAATGTGTGTTTTGTTAATATGCTGCCCGATTTACCTCGATCATTGCATAGGTACACTAAAAACAGATTAAAAAAAAAAACACTTCTTTGATATAAAGTCGATTGTTGCTCTTAAGTCGAAGTCCCAAAATCACTGGTACAAACACGTCGGCCTAATGGTTTCCGACGAAATCCGACTTATCCGGAGAACGTAATCCGGACTGGCTATAGTGAGAATGACGTGCAACATCTTGTTCGGGTTCGATACTGGCCGACTGGATGTTGATCGAACGCTCTAAACGATTCGATCAGTCCAGTCAGTGGTCCACTAAGAGCGGCGAATTATTATTAGGTACTATGGTAAATTCGGAAGTACCGATAAATCATGTTTTTGGGAAAAAAGTAACGAAGAGAGAGAAAGAGAGAGAGAGAGAGAGAGAGAGAGAGAGAGAGAGCTACGACGAAATACTCATACGTAAACGAAATCAAACGCAAGCGAATTTATCATAATATTATCATAAAAGAATCCGTGTCTCCGGCGCGTATCACGACTATACGGATTTGTTTTTAATGCGAAATCGTAATATTTTCCCGTGAAACATCCCAAGTATGATGTATTATTCTTGAAATCTCGTTGATATTAAACATTCTTATAATTTATAAACAACCGCATATTTTTTTGTCGGATAAAATAGCTAAAACGCAAATCATCATTCGTGAAAATAAATAAAACCGTAACGGGATAATATAATTGAAATATAAAACAATTCAAATATTTACGAAATAAATAGTTATTGGAATACATAAAGTATATAGTTTATTTTTCAACCCACTCAAAATTCAAAACGATCCATCATTATGTATACATTTTTTATTCGTCATGATATATAATATATATGTATATACACTGTTGTTCAAACTCGGTTATTTGTTTGAATACGGTTAATATACTTACCCGATGCGTACAGTCAATACAGCCACTGCGAATTTAAAGCCCCACAGCTTAATGTATATTATTCATTTTTTACAGCGCATTACACAATTGAATAAATCAAATTAATACTATGTGCGTACACGTGATACATAAATGTAGCGACTACACACGAATGTATTTTACTTTTTCACTTTTTTTTTTTTTTTTGTTTTTTTTTTGTTTGCCGAGCGCTCGCTGATACATAATTCGTGTTTGACGTTTCGATAAGTGTGCCGGACAAAGGCACGGCGAAATCGTTTTCCGTTTAATCATGGACGATTCCGACGATTTTACCGACGCGTCGTTAGATTGATTCAATTCGCACAGCCTTGTGGTTAATCTCCATACATTTCCTGCGTCGTAAAGTAATCGAAATAACGTAAAACGAAATCGCCGACGCACTACGAGCCAAACAGTTCGATAATAAAATAATTATTGTACGAAATTAAATCGCTACACTTGAGCGCACTCGACAGTCGGAAGACAATGATTACACGTTCGGGATATTTGGCATTGATCGTTCGATAAAACTAATTAATTTCAGATTAACGTTCGAATAAAACACCGACGACGTCGTGTTTTGTGTATTTCAGCGCGAGTACATTTTACTGTATTCGTATAATAATTAGGCACGAACCTTTAAACGAATGATATAACCACAATAGATATAGGGGAATTATAATCGAATACGCTGGTCGGTATGTATTTAGTATTGGTCGAAAATCAAATCGTTTCCCCCGACTCGATTCAGCCAGCTAAAACATCGTCCGTAATCTGTTTAATCTCACATTTATTTTTTTCGCGAGCAAAAATATTCCATGGCCCACGGGTGTATTTTGTAATCAATGGTGGTGTTGGTTCTCGAAGACGATTGACGGGGGCTACGGCCCCTCGTGAAATCCGGCCGGTAAAAATAATATTCAAATAGATTAATCTTTTGAACTTAAATCTAACCGTGTTATTTTTTAATCGAAATTATTTAATCGGGCAATGGACGCTCGAAAAGGGTGCGTTTTTTTATTGGTATCACTGACCGTCATCGAGTTTTATTTCAATTATACTGCTGCAGTGCTGCTCGGTTCCGTCCGGAAAACAAACCGTATGCGTGCTACTGTTGTGAACGGTGTTTTTTTTTTTTGTTCTTCCTTTACAAATTTTAATAAACATAAAGTATGGCCGAATTATCCGAATCGTGGTGTTGAATTTAAATCATATGATTATTCTACATTCATAATATCATCATATATATATTTTAACTACGAAGTATAACGAAATAACAAAAAAAAAAAAATAATAATAAAAAAATAAGCTATTGAAAACATTACTATTATTGCGATTATTATTATTATTATTATTTTTGTTTTTTTTTTCAAAACACATTATTGCAGGTACATGAGTACTTTGGAAATATTACAACCCTTACGAAACGCATGTCAAAATATATTTATGCGTTATGGTCGTTGTTATTCTAAGTTTTTTGTCATTAAGACAGCGTTAGTGCGCTATTACATAATATAACGCGCGCTGTTGTTTACATTTATGCGTACCGATGTATTCGTATTTATCTTACTTAAAGGGGTGCAGCCGTAACGTGTAAAACATGCGAATAAGAGTGGTGAGTTGAAAACATGTTTTTGCGTTTTCAACAATTAGTTGGTTCATAGTAGGTTGCAGAAATGTAATTTTTTAACCAAAAACAAAATAAACTTTTAATATGTATTTATATGAGTTTTTTTATACATATATTTTCGTCATAATTTTGTTTAAATTTGATGTTGATATGCTTTTAACATGTTTGAAATGCGAATGAGTTAAAATTTTAATAGAAATTCGGAATTCCGGTTTTATTCGATGATTAAAATTTCGATTTAATCACATTACTCAACAATAAAATTATATCTTAACATTACAACTAAATTTTGAAATATTTATCACACTTTTCAAAGGACTGAAAGTCGTCTTATGGCAAAAAACAGTAGTGTTAGTATGGTTCACTATTTGTTAAACTATTAAAAACGATATTTTCGAGAAGATTTTATCACGTGTTTCCGTGATATTTTTTCCATCAATCAGTTTTACATTGTAAATGCGTGAAAAGCTTATCAGTACTTCAATATAAATATATAAATACGACGATCCACATGAAGTTTTTAGATTAAAAATTCGAATACGAAATAATTTATGACATTTATATTATATATTATAGTTTAGCAGCGTTAAGTTTTTGGACGTACAGAACAGTGGAAACATCGTTTCGCTGTGAATAATTTTTTAGAGCACAATAATTTATTATTAAACATCGCGTGCACCAGCGGTTCTCGAGTTCTCGACCCTTTTTATTCACAGTGCCCTTGGGTGTTTTCAAGAATCTCGGGGTACCCCATAACTGTTTTGTCTTTAATACTTTCCATTATCCGGTTTATTAAACTCGAATAACAAATAATCATGAAACAAATTCAAAATCGAAAACTAACGTGTGTTAACATAAGCGGGTCGAAGAGATAGAGGCTCATCCAACCGGCAGCGGTCGAGTTAAAACAATATACACAGGTAAATCAACATGAAAACAACTAGGTGTTGTGTCACACCGCGCTATTATTTTTTTTTTTATTATTTTTTTGTGAAAACTTTTTTGTGATTTGAAAAAACTGCGATAAACACATGCGTACTTTATACGTTTTCACTGCGGCGGACCCCCTAAACCGAATTATTGTGACTCCCCGGCCCGATAATCACTGACGTGACACTATAGCGACGAGACCAGCCGACGGCACCGTTACTTTTAATCGTCGAAAAACATTATTTTTCCTTATTTGAATAAATTACGCGCTCGCGCAAATACTCGTGACATTTCGCAATAATAACAACGACAATAATACTGTTTGCACGGATTATTAATTAAAGTAATGAACACGCGGTCGGTTTCAACCCGGTTTTATTTGACCAACAGTATAACGATAATGATAATAATAATAATAATGAAAAAAAAAATGTTTACTCCAGCTGCTCTGTACCAATTTATATTAATAGTCGACGGTCCGCGTCTTGCAGGGTTCAACGCCGTGCATAATTAAACCACGACCGACCTTTATTTGATTTTGATTACGAAAATGAAATCAGGTCGACGAATCCGAACGTGAGTATAGTAACAATATGCCGGCCGCACGTCGGTATATACGGTTATTATTGTATCGCGCACGAACGACCGTGGTCCGACGACGGCAATGCCGTGGCCCGCTCGATCGGTTTATAGCGCGACTTTCGCCGTCGCACAGTGGGCCAGATATTCATGAAAATAGACGAAAATTAAAAAAAAAAAACTTTATTACATGGGTTTTATTATAGATAATATTTGGATACCTAATATATAGACAATGTTTGTAGCAGTACTTTACGATTTTCCATCATTAAAGCTTATCCAAAGACGATTGTGTATGTATAAATATCGACTCACTTTACCGGCTCTTTTTACACATGCACATCGAGTGGTCGTTTTGTTGAAATATTTTCGTTTATTTTTTGAACTTTTCTACAGTTTGTATGTCATTTAAAAGATCATAAGGTAAGAAATATTTCGCTATACTTGATATAGAAATAAGCAATATACTTAATAAAATATCATGCATTTAAAACCAATTTGTTTTCTGATTAATTTTTATTTTATTTTTAAATTCTATACGCATATACTTTTTATTACTATCGATCAGTGATATAATAAATACATAATATTATTACAAATAAGATCTATTTTTTAAATATGTAACTTTTTCCTGCTCATATTTGCACATTTTTTAACTAGAGGTACTTATTGTTTGAAATTTTAGGATGTCATCTGTAAATATTTCCCGCCGAGAATTATATTTATTACTTGGAAGTTCACCGGCAAATGATGACGATTGTGTCAACGTTCTTTTTTCATACGTAAAATCAAAGTTAAATATATGTGAAAATGTATTTTTTGAAATTGAAAATGATTTGAAGAAAAAAATTAATGTTTTTCTGTACGAACTTAATAACGGCACGGCATGGGGTGCGCCGTGGTGTGGCGGACCACCCCGTTTCAAACGATCACGGGCGTGTGATCGGACCGATTAGATCACGACCGGTTTGCGATATAAGAATCGCTAGACGCTGCAGAGCGAGCATATAATCTGGTGCTGTCACTGGGCGATCGATCGTTATCAAATTATTTTTCAATAAATTTATTAGCTAACCACTGTTGTAGACCAAAACGCATTCGATTTTACACGAAATCACAGAAATCACTAATGACAAAATCCAGTTTATTGAAAAACAAGTAGGTGGTCTAAAGAAAACCGACGTACCGTTAGCTAGTGGGGTTTTAATTTATATAAAACATATATTACCACCTACAATGGCTGGTGCAAAAGTCGGTAATGCCTCGGTAAGCGCATCATCGACGGTGTTTTTTGCGTGTCACGGTCAGGGAAACGACGAGAATCCGGTGTCTGGACATTTCCCTACGCGAAGACGTCAAACGACGCCTCTCTTTCGCCTGTCCGATCTGAGCCTTGTGATTTTTTTTGCTCTCGAGGGCACCTCACTGCAGGTGTGACGCTTGTAACACGTTGGCGGCTACGGCGTAATTATTGTGAGTGGCCTCTATACAAAACATCCCGAAATATCTACTGTACGACTTTGAAATATAGAGTCGTCTTCGTAAAGCTTTCCGACGGCTCGATTTCAATACCGAGTACACCGATAGCAAGATAAAGATGTGTTTGAAAAAACCACGTTATAGTAATGTCGATTAGAAAAATCAAATTATTCCGTATAAAAATAACGGATCCCGAGCTAACTGTGGTCGACATTGGTTTATTCACAGTGAAACCGACGTCAACTGCGATTTGACATGTGGCCGTGAACGAGTAAAACGTCGTTCCCGGACCGCAGACGAATCCGAGGAGACCTGTCCGCGAAGAAATCTCCAGGATTCCACACGGTTATGTCGGCGAGATTTAAAGGGAAAACTGCGGAGGACAACTCCACGCGTGCGTCACTCGCCGAGGCCGTCATTCGGACGACACGGTTTTTGAAAAAAAAAAAAAGCTGGTAAGTGAGATTATGGTGGTACAAGTTCGTCCTTCGTCCCTTCGGTCCTCGGACAAGATATTGGTGATGAATGTATTAAGTTTTAAAGAAATGATGACTCATTTCTTTAGTATAAAACGATTCTGAGCAAAGCTTCAGTGTATAAGTATTGTATAGGTACTCAATATTTCATTAGAAATAAACTTAAAAGAAATCAGACAATATCGTAAAAAATCGTATAATAATTTATTAAAGTGTATATAAAAAAAAATCCTGAGTCACGATTTTTGAATTTTTGTTAGGATAATTAGGTAGGTATAGGTATGAGTAAGGTCATATTAAATTTTCAGAACTTTTTGTCAAATATTTAAAATTATATTACATAAAAACTTTCAAACAATTTGGTAAATTAAAAGTTCTATATTTAAGCCAAAAGTGCTATAATTGTTCTGAAAATATTGTCCAATATAAAAAAGTATGTATTTGATATTGGATAACATTTTCAAGTTTCTAGCTTCAATACTTTTCGATTTATGACTAAATACCTAAAATCTGAACAGTGAAAATCTCGTTTACGGCGGATTTTTACCGATTTTACCGTTTTTACTCAGTTTTTCGATCGTTATTCTTGATTACTGGAAAAACTATGGAGATTTTGGAAAAATGACCTCTTTAAAGTACCACCTCAGTTCAATTTCGAATCTAAAAAGTTGCTGGACGAAACTTTTGGACAAGGATTTCTATACGAAAAAGTGTTTACAGAAAAAAAAAATAAATAAAAAAAAAAAAAAAAATTAACATCATTGTAAAACCATAAGATCCTTCGCTTCACTCAGAATCTAAAACATGAAAAAACCTTCTAAAATAATATATTTTATATTTATATTTCGACTGTTTCGTTTCGTTTTCCCTATCGAGTACCGTTTGTTTTGGAATTCACGTCGGAAACGCGAGAGCCCGTCGCGCCGCACCTCGTGCTATCCGTAAACAATACCGAGGGGGGGTTCGGCGGGGGTTTGACGCGTGATAATAGCCGTCCAAGTGGGCGATTGCTAAACAAACGTTTTTAAACAAGTTCGCAACCGATCGGTTTATTCGTCGCGCGAACAAAGTGCAGGTCGCCACCGCCGCCGCCGCCGCAGCGTATGCAAATTTTCAGGACGAATATTCGAGTGCGCTCATCGCCGATGACATTAAACAGTCGTTGCGACGACGACGAGAGCGCGCCCGCCCGCCCAGGTACCGACTGACAGATTTTTGGTTTCGCGTTTCGCATATCCGATAATATGTCACACCGATAACGCGTGTGCGTGTGGTGTGTGTGAGCCGTGAAATTCACGCGGCAAACGACGAACGAAAACACGGTAAAGCCGTCGGCCGGGAACGTCGCGCGTCGACGACAGTATGCCGTACGGGTTACATCGATCGAGCGGAGTACATTACGCACGGTGGCGTTTTGGAGCGCGCGAAAAACGTAACGCGCGTGCAAAGTTTTCGCGAATAACGACGCCGTGAACGCGGGTCACGAGAGGCGAGACGAGAGCTGCAAGTATGTACCGCCGGGATCACGGAGGAAGGCATGTATGATATCGGGTGGGGCGGGGGAGAGAGAGAGAGAGAGAGTGGTGAGCGTTTCGGAGTTTTTAAACGGGAAAACGTTTAGAAAGTTTTCGCCAAGATACGCGCGGGGGGAAGAGACGTTTTCGGGGGATGATGTCGCAAACAAAAATAAATAAATAAAAAACGATCGACCCGAACGACGCGACGATTTAAGTGCACGCGCGACGACGACGACGACGACGACGACGGTGTACATTTCACGGGTGGGAAAAAATAAAGTCGCGTACACGAAAACGATATCATCACGACCGCGAGGATACGGTCACGTGCAGTCGCATTACCGCCGACGCGGCGACGACCTACCGCAAATTACAGCGGCGAAGCTCCGCGCACCCGAGCGAAACCCCGTGTGAGAGTAGGTGTTCAAGACCTCTGCGATGTCCAGGACTCTGCCCGCGGCAGGTTCTCTGAAATCGAGAGTCTGCAAGCTCGGCTACGGGATTCGTGTGTTTTAAACAAACCTGTAAAACGAGCGTTACGCGATAATAATATTCTTAAACGTAAAACGGAGCATTCGAGTGGTTTATACTTAGTCTAGTATAGAAAATGTTACTACATATTATATACGTAACAAAAAGGTGCGTGCTGGCCCGTACTGACTGCTCTTATGGGGCGGTTGTTGTAGCCTAAAAAGACGCCTTAAAAACATTGTTATTATTGCAAAAAAAAACTATTTTATTAATATTAAATATTTAATATTGTGTATGATTGGTGGACAATATTAAATAAATATTTTTTAAATAATGTGAATTAAATATATAGTTTTGGTTCATTCAATGTTTATATTATCTCGGAGAAATATTTAAAAATGTATTCTCAATCAATTACTAATGTTTTATAAATATATATATTTTTAAATATTTAAAAAATAATCACTTTTTTTTTTCATTTTCTGTAAACACTTTTTCATATAGAAATAATGTTTCAAACTTTTCATCCAGCCAATCTATAGATCAGAAATTTTCTCTTGTTGGTACTTTAGAGAGGTCATTTTTTTCTCCATTAACATTTTTTTTCAGAAAATTTTTCTGCACACAAGAGAAAAAAAAATTGATCGGAAAATTCTGATGATTTAATATGACTTTACTGACAATAATATATACCTATGGAACCGACCTTTTTTTCATAGTCAATCGTTTTTTCAGAAGACTGGAAAAACTGCTGAAAATTGAGTAAAAACGGCGAAATTTTAAATATTGAACCAAAACTTCTGAAAATTTTATATGTTTACACTTAGACTGATTTCTTTCAAGTTTATTTCTAATAAAGTTTTAAATATGGGCGCAATGTAAGTCGTAATTTTCATGGGCGCATCGTGCATCTGCCCGGTTGCCCGGTGGGCCAATACGGGCCTGGGTGCGTGTACCTAACGCGTTGTTACAAACTTACGACACTTCTGAACCATCAAGTTGGTTAAGACGATAATGGAAAAAAAAAACTTTCAACAGTATTTCAATACGATCTATTTACATTGGTGTGAATAGTTAAATTAAAAAAAAAAAAAAAAAAAATAGAAAGTTAATATTTGTGCAAATACGGGGAAATTCAGAAAACCACCGTTCAAAGTGACACCGTGATCGTGTAACGAGTTGATATTATGTTTGGCGGACGCGAGACGAAAACAGCTGTAGCTACACACGTGGGCAACCATCCAAAAAATAGCAATTACTATTAATTTCAAACTTTATCGTTCAACCGATTTGACGCAACACGGCGATATTAAAATAAAAACTTTTTTTTTTCTGCAGTCATTTGAAATGTTTCGTTTTTCATTTTTTCGTGGTGTTTATTCGCAGGTTCGGGGTTCAGGTAGCTTGCACACGAACATTGCTCTCGAACGAGCGTGTACGGCCCAATTTCGTTTGCTCGTACGGGTTTTTTGTATTTTTTTCCCCGTGTCATTTCGTTTCGACGAGATAAAAACGTGCACGCACCGCAGCTGGCTTGCGACGTGTGTGCGACACCGACACGGGGGATTTACCCCGGGTGTGAGTGTTCATTTTTCGGGATCACCGCGGGAAATTGATAAAAATACGTACGGAAAACCACCGCGGCGGGAGCCGGCGGCGACGGCGTGGCGGTCGGCCGTAATGCGTGACGACTGCGCCGAACGAGTGGCCGGGGGATGGGGAGAGGTTAAGCTTTTCCGTCGTGCCGGGCGGCGAAAAATCCTCGGACGCGTCAACTTGATCCGGAAAACTTTTTTCGGCCGTCCGTTAGGGCACCGAGAAAAATGGGCACCTATCACCTGAGCATATGACGCGCACGTGGGCATATACCGTGTTGGTATAAGACGGGCGCGTGCCAAGACTAATCTGACGTGTCACGTTCAGTCGCGATTTTCCGACCAGTTTTCAAAATGTGTGTGTGTGTGTGTGTGTGTGTGTGTGTGTGTGTGTGTGTGTTCACAAGGTTCCAGACCCGAGGCAACAAAAATTGTTATAAGTTTCATTTTCAACACATAAACTCGATACGGTTAAATCAAAATTTAAATTTTATCAAGTAGAAACGTTTCAAATGTTTATAATTTCAATGAGGAATTTAATGATCATTAATTTGATTCGTATTCATTTTTATTTCGTATTGTGCAATACGAAAATTATTTTCCTCTTTAATCGCATTACTATTCTCGAGTTCATTGAAACGAGTACGTTTTAGGTGTAACGGTTACAACAAAATCAGAAAAAAAAACTTTATTCTGACACACACATTTTTTTGTTTTCAGCCGTATTTAAATTTTCCGCCATGACAACGAACGTGATCATCACGGAAAACGATATGAATTTATCCTAAAATCCTAAAATTAATAACGCTTTCGCTTTTATCGAGCTTTCGGAATCCCGTGGTCCACGTGACGACGTCACCGCTCTGTGTACGCGCGTTTAAAACCGTTCACAAACGACACAGACTTCATATCGTCGGTGAAACTGCAATACCTCGTAAGTCCAAAATTTAATTTTTTCAGGAGACACATAAATGTGTTTATAAAATCAATATTTTTCTAATTTTGCTACAAATATATGAAAATAATTTAAAATTTAACATTAAAACAAATTGTGTACCTCTTATTACAAGTTCAGTCTTGAACTACACATTAATAATTGCACTAAAATATAAATAACATTAGCATTATAGTATAAAACAGAAACAAAAACAATTTATGTACTTATGTATACTGGTTCAGTCTTGAACATTTTCACTGGTAATATTAGAAAAAAGCATAGTATTCATTTAAAATTTAACATTAAAACAAATTGTGTACCTCTTATTACAATTTCAGTCTTGAACTACTCATCGGTAATTACAGAAAAAAATAAATAACATTAACATTATAGTATTAAACACAATAATTATGACGTGTACGCGTTGTTATCCCGACGCGACGGTCGACACCACAGTAGGCGGCAATGACTACGTCGATGCGTTATTATAAAAACTGCACTCGTTACGCAAAGTCGATGACGTTTTTGCGGTCTGCCACTCGTCAACATACACACACACAGGTACTTTGAACTCTGGCTGTCTGTGCCATCAAAAGGTTACAAATAGTCATGCGTGGAACACCGGGTTAGCCGTTTAAGCGTACACGTTTTCTGCCGCGTCAACTCGTGCCCGTCTTTTCGTTACCTAATAATTATTATTGTGCTCCACGACAGAAAGATGCGTCGTGTTCACGACGATTTAATAATCCTCGTTCTCTAGCGGCTAATTAAAAATCTTTACGAAAGTTCCACCGTCCGAAACTTTTTTAAACTTTGAAAATTAAAATATTCGTTTGAGAAACGGCGTCTTTTGTGGTTGAACACGAACCAATATTTGACGTTGAGATATTATTTTAAAATATTAACGTAAATCATTTCAATCCAATATTTATACTGATGTGTGACTAGAAAATGGACGTAAAAGTAATTTTCATTTATTATCCAAATATGTCAGTGTTTTGGTTATTTATGATTTCAGTTTGATAAAGGTGCTTGTGATTATGTTTAGGCGATTAAGTTTGAACCACATTTGATTATCGTTTCGGGTGAGATTTGGATGCGAAACTATTTTTTCCGGTGTTATAAAAAAGGAACTGCATCAATGTAAAACGTGTTCCTCTGACACGCCTGGTGTAAAGTTTCTCGATTTTTTAGGGGGAAAAATATTTAAAATTTGAGAGCCTGGATGGATAATATTTTGATCTATTTATTATTCATTATCACCCGAGCTGTCTTCGTAGGGGTAATTTACAAATGTATAATATCAATAAGTACATGAAATCCAATAAGAAAATCATGACGATCGAATCGATACAATTTCGCCGTTTTTTGAGTTTTCCTATCCACGTGCGAATATTCAACGACTCGTGTCCGTCATTAAATCAAGTATTTTTTATACGATACGAAATTCACCGGTTTGTCGTCTACATAGGAAGTGGACGTACTAGAAATGTCGTTTTTCGACTTACTTTTTTTCGTCGACAGGACGCGACTGCGACGACGTAATTATTCTCCTCGGAATTTATGACTGAAATTAAAAACGCGTTCGTCATTGTGCATCTGCTAAAAACGTGAAAGCGCGCTTCCATACTCAAAAACGCACGTGAAAATAGCTGGTCCACGATTTCACATACGCAATTACGTTTCGGATAAAAGCATCACGAATATGTAGATGTACACGCCTCGAACGGATCGGTGGCGATGTACTGTGCAGTTGTGTTACTATAGTTGACAGATACACGAGGGGAGAGGTGAAATATTGTCCGATTGTTCACAGATGTCATATTGTGAAAGATAAATTCTTAATCGCCAACAGTATAAATGGATCATAACTTATAAATTCGAATAAATAAAAATCTATCGGTCTTTTGGTGTTGGAAAAGTGAACTTTCATCCGATATCCCACAGGTTTTCAGGCTGTAAAATCGATCGAAATGGCCCGAAAAAACTAATCAATTGATATTATGGTTTCAGTCGGCAGCCGTTATAATTACCGGTTTTTACAGCTAGTAAATATTAAATAAGACTAACCAAAAATTATTTTGGATGGCAAAAATATTAGTTATGAAAAATAAAAAACAAAAAGTTAATTGAGACTGCTTTGGTAGGGAGAAATCCTCCCCTGACCAAAGGGTGCATGGTATTGAGGTGCGGGGTCATCTGTTTTGTAAAGACTAGTCCATAGTGCGGTTATGCTAATTTCAAAAAAAAAAAATCCTCCCGGAGTGAACAGATTTTAATTCGTATTTTTCGACGTTTCCTCGTTTATATATACGAAGTACCGGTAAGCGGTAGCCTATTGGAAAACGTCTAGGAAAAGAAAAAAAAAACTATCGAACTTTATTCGACTAGTTGATGCGTACAGCGTTGTGGAAAAAAAAACACTGCGTGACAACAAAATCGTTAAGGACGGGAGGGTAAGGTACATTTTATATACACACTTATCACGATACGTAATGGGTGTTTACAAACTCAAATTATCATCAAATTCAAATGATCCTCAAAAAACATTTATGACAGTAGTTAAACGGAACGATCCCTGCATTTACATTTCTTATCTTTGCTTCTCACACGGAATAAAACGGTGTTGCGTAAAAGTACGAAACAGTTGCGCTTTTGTACAAACATTTAATATTATGCTGATTAATCTTTTTCGAAACGGGTCACGAAAATATTTCCTCTGATTCTATGGATTTACTTTTCTCCGACCGTTTTCCACGAGAAACACTAGTAATTCTTTGCTCGTTATTGTTCAGATGTGACTTAAAATCGGACTGGAATCGGACGGACCGAGTGTTGGCCACTATAGTTTCGCTGCGCCAATTTCGGCACGAACTATGGGCGATGAATAATATTCTACGTATAGTATTTAAAATCAATGATATGAGGTCATTGGGTTCGAAAAGCTCTTCTGAGTAAACCTAGAGATAAGACGGTGTTAATATAAACTTTCATAAGATGGTTATAAAATTCGGTGTGTTTATGGAAACGATTTACACGAAAGGAGATTTGAATAAATTATTTGAGAAAGTAATTATTAATATAAAATTGCACGATATTATGTCTGTATAGGTAAAAAAGTTTATTAATTTGAATACAAAATTAATAATTTTCCTGACATCGATGTATACGGTACAGCTCATAATAATTATTATAGTTTAGAAAAATTGTCTAAAAAAAAAAAAAAATGTTTGAAAAAACCTTTATCGACCGATGTGATAATTTTCGCACTTTATAATATTATAACAGTGCGGCTCTAACATCGAATTCGATTTCCAGGTTTTCGTCATTTCGCTATAAGCTACTGTCGAAACAGTTTAATTTAGAAACTCGAGTCGTGAACTAGGTCACGGGTTGTGGGTACCAATACAAGTGCATTTAATTCAGCACATCAAACTAGTGCTGTACAAGTGTTTTTGCCTATGCATAAAATACTCGTAGATAACGATGAATTAAAAAGATTATGTTTTAATGAGCCGTAAGGCGTACGGTAGGCTGTTAGGTTTCGCGAAGTGCCCATCATGGATGGTCGATTTCGAGAAAAATTTCCGCGAAAACGTACCAAGTATGATAATCCGCAATACGAGTTTTGTATATTTTCTTGCCGATCAGTTTTCCACACGGAGTGCTTACGAGCCAGTCTTCATCCGGCTTTACTGAATCTAGTAAAGTTACATAAGCCGTTCGACGGAAATTTCCCATATTGGAAAATTAATTACTCGTCGTTTCTATGATTAGGACCTCCTCGCACGTCTGTGTGTCTTCTCGTCGTTTTCCAAGCGTAACGCTATTCATTAGTTTGTGGTTTCCATCTGAGACTTTTAGGCGCTTTTATGGACGAAATTATGGATTTTTTTTCTCGTTTTTAGATTTATCATCGACAACGTATTCGTCTGACGTGTGGTCGATTCGTTTCACGTATAGTTGTGCGCTGAAAAAAAATTCCGTGCATAAACACGCGTACGCATTCGTTATGTAATTTTCAAATATTATAAGACGTATTCGTCGGATGTAGGTATCGTTCACCGATCACTCGAATAATGAACATACGCTTAAAACATCTACATCGTATCGTACATACCTACGTATATTCATCATTTTAAAAAATTATGTAAATAAATTGTTTCGAAAAAAAATTAACGACTTCTGTTTTTTTTTATTTTTTTAAGAAAAACAAATCTCGCAGAGCAGTCAAGTCGTCTATTTTGACCGGGGTGGTACGCATGCTGATGTACGTAACAACGCACGTGATAATCTTATAAATGACGTAATGAGTTTTTTGAAAGGCGCCTATTGATATAAGTATATAACATGTGTTAATTATATCTAAAACTATAGATGAAATATATTAAGCTCTGTCCGCGTTAAAAGTATCATTAAAAACACGGGTGTTTATATATGTGTCATTATATGCCATATGAGTAATACGCTCAGACATATACAAAAAATAATAATTATTATGTAAAAGTATACACAAAAACACATGTGTCGATACTGCAATATGCGCACATTTATTTAAAACACAATAATTGTAATAATTTGTATCATTAAATTCTTATCAGACGTCAACACCGCACACACACACACACACACACACACACACACACACACACACACACACACACACACACACACACACCCACACACACACACAATGAACTGTCAAATTAAATAAAAACATCCGTCTGCGACACGTCTACGAATAACTGATACATTGATAACCTAAGACAACAACGACAACGGTTTATGTGTGCCGACTGCCGACGCGGAGTTAGCCGGAAAAGAGTAAACACATGAACTCCTCTCGGGGGTAAAACAGATGCCATCGGTGGCCATATGACCTGGGGGTCTATTCTTGAAATCAGTGCTGCAACTAGGTTTCGTGGGGCCCTGCAGGTGCTAAACAATATTATGGGGCTCCTGTGCCAGTACGATATACTATATAAATAAAAATTTTGTTTACACTATTGTAAGCTGTATCTATGTGGCCCATAGGAATCAGCTTTTATAACAGAACTTGTTTTTGTTTCCTTGTAATTTGAATACTATGTAATATATTTCAAAATAATTTATTCGATCGGAACTTTTCCACATAACCGAACCCATCCGTACACGGAAAAATTTCAAGAATACGTATATTTTGGATCATGTGGAAATCCGTGTGGAAACTACGGTTTTCGTATACGGATCCGATCCGAATGATTTCAAGAATAGACCCCCAGACCCGGAGCGACACAGGAATTAGACGTGTCTTGGTCTACGTCTCTGATCCGCTCTCTTGTCTCTCGACAATCGTCTCTCTTTTGTGTCTTGAAAATATTCCAAATGTCAATAAACTTTTTCGTGTTGTTCCTTATTTCACTATGTGTGAGTTCCGAGCTTGTATAATACAATATCTGCTATATATCGTACACGGTAACTCAATCGTGGCTACGGTGTTCGAGTGTCGACTCGACACGGTCGGCACGCAACATATTATGTAATATTATCCAAACGAAACAATTCAAAACGCGAGATTTCCATTCGATAATTTTTAGGAAGAAAACAGTGCGATACGGCATCGATGAACGCGTATCATTCGATATATCTAGGGCTCGGATTTATATGTAAATACGTATTTCTATTGTGACTTGATAAATTAATTTAGGTGAGTGATAAATTTGTTTCAAGGGATTTCCAATGAAATGGACGAAATTTTATTTTACATGTTTTTACATATTTTACCATAAGTACATGTTTTTACACATTTATCGAAAATTCCGTTTTTTCCAAAAAGTCCAAGGAAAAATCGGCGAAACTATAAATACCAAAGTAAAAAATATTCTACAAAAGAATTCTGGTTTTGTACAAATGAAAGGCATCAAAAGTATTCTCACTGGTTGTACTTCTGAAGTTTCTTTGAATGTACAACTTACTCTTTTTCATAGTTAAAATGCAATACTGTTCAATGATATCAGTGAAAGTCGAAAGATCATTTAGTCGGTATAAGGTAGTTTTATGATCAAATCGAAGATCTTTTGAGTTCGAAAATAAAAAAATGCATGTTATCATGAATTATGATCTATAGATAATTAACATACGAAAATGAATCATATAAGTGAAATACATATTTTAAGTTTTTTAGCACATATTTATGTACATATTTTGGTTTCATAAATGCGTATAAATCCGAGCCCTAGATACATCGTTTAAAGGTCTAAAATTTTTCTTGCGGAGTGAACCGTGAACCGAATGAATTCGTATTCGTTCGTGTTCCGTCCGACGGCGTTCGACGCGATGCGACGTTACCCGTATGAGCGACCCCGAGTCCGACATTCCCGACAAATATATCCATTCGGGTCTTGTGATAATCGCCCGTCTCGCACAACTTCGGACGACACGTTCGTTTCGGACTCGGCGAGAAGAATACCGACCGGTAATCATTCAGACGAAACCGGAAACTACAGTTGATGTCGGTCAGCAACAGACTCGCGGACGCGCGGCTTCCGGGCGCGTGCGAGATCCACTACCCGCCGCAAGGTGGTCCGGCGCCTAGACGCTGTGCATTAGCCGTGCACACGCCTTTGATACCGTATTTCAGCGTGATTCGGGAACGCAGTCGTTCCCGAATTATAAACACGGACGGCCGTCCTCATTACGGTCCACGGGGTCCCGTCGGGATAGTCCATTACGTTATTCCCTCGCGAATCTCCGCCATGTTCATAATAATAATAATAATAATAATAATAATAAAAATAATAATAAAAATAATAATCATAATAATATAATATAAAATCTAAATGGATTACGGGCGTACAACGTCGTCACGAGACCGTACTACGTGTTTTGTCATTTGCGTTACGACCGAACGGATTTCTTCGTTTCGCATAATTCGTACGGTGTAAAATGTTGATTATGCGCGTTACAATGGCACTCGTAAAGTTTCCAACTAATGCTTCTCGTACCAATACATGGTATTATATTATTGTTGAGTTTTTATTAATAATTAGCCGTGATGTTAACGAAGATTTATGCGCCGACATTGTAAAAGTTCGTCGTACTCATTAGAAATGTGTAATGCGTATTCTCTCGAGAAACGTGTAAAGTAAAATATAAAACGCACCTAATTATTATCACCCTGCCTATATATATATATATATATATATATAGTTTTGTAAATTTATATTTACCCGCTAGCTAAGACGCGTTCTCGGTTTGATTGTTTTTTATTTTTATTTCGAAAAATTTAAAAACCTGAACACTAATAGAAATACGAATAATATAACTTGCAATAAAATTGAATTTTAATATATTTTAAGAAAACTCTAATAATTAGCGTTTGTTATAGGTATGAAGAATTTAATGAAACTTTATTGCCAACTGGTAAGTTTGAAGTATTTTCTTTATATACTTGTATATATATATATATATAATATAAATATAAGATATATAAAATATTATAATAACGAGGTTTTTATTACTATTTAAATAAATACAGACGAATTCTTAGCAATAGTTTTTTTATTATAGTTTTTTTTTTTTTTTTTTTTTTTAATTAATGCAAATATTAACAAAAGAGTTTATAGATTCATACCGGGTATTATGTGAACATATTTTAAATAATTTCAAGCATTTCGTGTCGATTAGTTTAATGCAGTAATTTATAGTGATACATGACTGAATTAACAGCAATGCTGTAATAAAAAAACAGAGAAGTAATCTTAATAAAATTTTTTTTTTTTTATCTAGATAAATTTTGTTTGTATTTTATCTTATCTTAATCTAGATAATATTAGAGCGATAATCTTTTATCTATATCTAGATAATTTTTACTTAACTGGTCTCAACACTGTCGGAGTGGAATAAAATACGTATTTTCCGTAATCGCGCTCGAGGACACACAAGGGCGTGCGAAATCACAAGGAATAAGTAGCGCGGTGGGGGGGGGGGAGGTTACACGAAACGTATTGCTGCCACGCTCGTCTGTCGATCCTTTGTGAAAAAAAAAAATATAGAAAAAAACACACGCCGTTGACAAGCGATTTGAAAAAAAAAAAAAAAAGAAAAAATCCATAGGCTTAGTAAAGCGCGCGCCGCACATACTCGCGCGCTCGTTTACACGGTCGTCTCGGTAAAAGCCGTGTTATTATTTATTATTATTATTATTATTATCACTTTTTTTTCAACGATTCCGATTGACACGGGATGTACGTCAGAATACACGTATTGTACGTTATTACCGTGCGTACGAGTGTATTACACGTAATATCACATGTATTATATTAATATTCGTACACTGTGCTGCACACATAATAATAATAATAATAATAAACGTGTTATTTTTTTCACCCCGCCGTCAGTCCGTCATCGACGGGGCGAAGGGCTGGGGTGTGCGGAGGTGGTCGCGCGCGTACCGTGTATTATGACTTGAGCGCCACCACTCGGCCGAACCGTCGCCGCGTATATTCCGTCCCCTTTCGACGACGTTCGGCCGAGGGTCGGCGCGCGTACGAAACGCCGTACAGTCACGTCCCGCGCGTCGTCCCGCGACAACCGTAACCGCCACCGCCTCCATCGCCGCCGCCGCCGCCGCACGGGCTCCGAACGTCACTCGTACACGCACTCGTACCGTCGACACGCCGACACACACGCACGCACACGCACGCACGTGGACTCCGGACATCCTCTCGTCCGTCGTCGGAGAAGAAAGACGTTGGGTTATATTTTCGTCCGTTCGGTTTTTATTTTTTCGGCGTTTTTTTTTTCGTTTCGTATTTTTTTCGCGACTCCCTCGCCGCGGGGTACGTGGCACACGCGCTAACCGGTCCACGGGTACACGTACACGTGCGACAGCGATCCGCTCGTACTCTCTCGTCGTCGGGGTACGGACGAGCCGAGGCGACCGCGACCAGCAGACGCCGTCGTCGGATATCGCGGCGGAGACCGCTCGCCGCGCGCGATGACCACAACGACCGCCGCGGTTACAGGTGCAGGTGCCCGTCACCGTCGGTCTCGACGCCCGTAGCCGGCCGTGGCCCGCGCACACGCGTCTCTCGGACGACGCCGACGACAACACTCGTTCGCCGTGACTACTGACCACCGAGTGTACTACTGACTATCGCCACAGTTGCTGCTGGTGCTGCTGTGACGACAGAGATCCACAATTCCTGTTGGCCTCTTTGATAGCGGAAAAAGTGAGAATAAGAATATTAATACGATTTTTATACCGACTGATTTGTACGCGATCTCGTTGGCCGAATCGGCCCTGATTTTCGGTAGTGTAGTGACGTTAATATGGAAAATAGTCGTTGGCGAAATCAATGATCAGGGATGGCGCCAAGGGGGGCTAAAGTGGGCGGCTGCACCCCTAGGATAAGTTCTCACCCTTCTTTCGCCCCCCCGAGATTTTTCAACTGGTGTGTGACCATGGCTACCAGACCAAGTTAATTCCCTAAATAAAATTATAATTAAAATATTTTTTTAGCACAAGTAAATATTTCAACAACACTATTGTTGAGCTTTCCCCTCCAAAAAATATACTTGCCCTATACTGCCTCCCTAGGAAAAACATTTTGGTGCCGTGCCTGTCAATGATTGTTCGCGAAATTAGAAAAAAAAACAAATCTATTAATACTATACATCGATGCTCCGTGCTAAGACATAGTATCTATGTAAATGTTTGATATATTAGGCACAGGTTATCGGCAGGGATGTATTAAAGGTCTAAATTGGGGGGGGGGTAATTTAGCACCTCAAGTTGTGTTGATTTATACACCTACTCATGTTAATATGAACAGCTTAAAACAATTTTCCTCGCTTCGATCGTTTTTTACCGCCCTATCAAAATTTCCGCTCGGGACAAATGCCCCTTTTGCCCCCCTCTTTAATGCGTCCATAGTAATCGGTTGGTAAACTAACAAATACAATTGGTTAACTTCTTCGTGTTTATCTTATTATTGTCTTTTAGTTTACGTTCTAAATACTCGTGACATTATTTTTGATTTTCTCCTAATGCCCAACGACAACTTTGCATATGTAATGTGTTTGACGCATGTGCCATATTTACAAGGGCTGATTTACGCTTGTGTATCGTATTAGTATAATGATTATAATATGGTGTAATGAAATGTGAAAATAATGATGTAAATTTACGTAGTTAAGTGATAATTGGCGTTCGTCGTAAGGCCGTTTTTTTTAACGATCGTAACTTACTAGACCCAAGAAAAGTTGCCACTTTTTTTCTACGTTTTTACTAGACATGCCACCGAGGCTTATCCGTGGAATAAATTACAAATACCAGAGATTTTAAAATCTAATAATCGAGGTATTGATGTATAGTATAATCATTCGTGTAGAACGAATACGAATAAATGAAAAATAAAATACGAAAATGCACGAACAGTATACGATTGAAATTCAACTGTTGTTTATGAACAATATAAACGTGTAAGAGAGTAGGCACCCTTAAAAACGTAATATAATGATCCACGCGAGTACGCGACTATTCGCAATCGGATCAACATCAGGCGTGTTCACTGTTCGCCGTTAAAATATTTCGGTACACCGTGTGATGGATTTATGAAGTCTCTAAACGTAACTAAAATTATTTGTTTTCAACCAAAACCAAATTATCGACATTTCTTTTCTTCTATTCTATTCTATTTTGTTTTTTTTTTTTTGTTAAATGCGTTGAAAGTTTCCAATGTATCACGTATTAATTTTAATATAAATTTTAATATAATTTTATTATAAGATTTCCCGTATTATTTGCTTATGATAAACAATTTAATACGAATGGGCAATAGGTTTTTTAGTACGTAAGTACAAACATTTTGAATTTCTAATGACCGTATGCATTATTTTTATTGCATACAACAAATATAAAAGACGATTTCGAAATTTTCTATTTGAATTCAAAGCGGTTTCGTCCATTTCGATTATTGTAAAAACCAGTTCAAAATTGTGCTTACAAATAAAATATGACAATAATCTCACTTTAATAAATATAATGTGTTTACTTAAAATAAATAATTTTTAGTGCGTTCTTTTTAGAACGAATCAGATGTTTTCCTGAATTCATTATTCTCGACAAACATAACTATAATACCTATGAGAAGGTACACGATATTTATATATTACGTTTTATTTATCACACAAACACTTAGATTTATTTTTAAATGTGAATTCTTTACTCAGATAGCAAACAATTTATTATTTACGAAAATGTAGTACCGCTTTATTGTGCAGATAAAAAAAAAAAAAACTTTTCTCGGAATAAAATTTATTATAAGTAATAAAACTGGCATTAAAGTATAGCCCTATGTTTATTAAAATTTTTAGAAGAATAGAATCTCGAAGTTCAAAAAATATATTTTAATAACTTAATTTTTTAGTGTGTTCGTAACCTTTTTGATAACGAACATATTTAATGCATGACGTGATTGTTTTATTTATTCCTACAATTACTTTTGAATTATTTTTATTTTGCGTAATTTTACGATATATTACATAAATAATTATATTTTTTGTAAACCAAATCAAGGAAACACTCGATCGTCAATTTAATTTATTTTAGTATTTACGGAGTCATTAAAATCACATATTTTCTTTATTATTCGAGTCATCTATATTATTGAGTTGGTTCTTATTTATTTTTCATCGGGCATTGAATGAAAATGAAATATTTTTACAAATGCTGTTAGACTATTTGCTTAAAAATCAATGTATATTAATTCATATTATATTAATTGATATTTGATCCGTGGGCACAGATTTATTTATGCAGACTGTAATTGACCACCCACAATATTTTGACTTGCTCTCGTACCTATAGAATAAACGATTCGGATCACCATTTTAATTCACATCGATTCATCGCCTAACATTGCCAAAAAACGTAATGTAAGATAAAGTGACACTACCCATGCCAAATAAATATTTACTATTCAAATAAGAATAATATTGCCAAACACTAACCTCAACAATTTTTTTCACAAACATTTTCGCACGGAAAATACTGTGTAAATTTTGAGACTCTATTATTATGCAAGATATCTTTTTTCTCCGAATAAAATATTAAGTAAGGTTTTTTTTGTCATTTAATACTTTTAAAATTTATGTGCGTAATAAAAGTAAAATCACATTATACTTGGAATCATATTAAAACTATACGTTTACAGCAGGTGCCATAAATTATTAAAATATATATGCATCACATGTTATTATATGATTCGCCGTATGCGAAATACACTAGTACCTTTCCGAAAATGTCTACGAAAACATTTAGGTATAAGTACAGTTGGTTTGGAATTTTTTTGGATTAAGTAGACGATTGTGCGATGTATTATTAATTTATGATCTACTTAATTATCACATTAATAAATATTAGACATTTTGATAAAACCCACATGTTTTCATAATAAACACGACATTATTGCATTTTTGAAATTGGCACTTCAAAAAAATATAAATTTACTACAAACCAAAGCACACATAAAGTAAATTTACATTTTATAGTTTATTTGATGATAAATGAACAATAAAATTAGAAGAATTACAAGAAAAGATCTATCTAGGGAGACCATTTATGTAAAATTCGAACAATATGATTCTAGTAACAATTATTATTATATACTGAATTAAATGTAAAATGTATATTCAAACGGTTGAAAGTCTTAAATCGTATTTTTCTATGTCATAACTATATGCACTTGTCAATAACAGGTTGAACTTTGGGTTTTTAGCAAAAATAAAGTTTTTTTTTTTTTTAATTTCATTGTATTATTCCAAGTATACTTTATTGTGGAAATCGACTCAAAACATGATAAAAGTCACGCTTCGGACAAAATAATGTATACATTTTTAATTCAAAAACTGTAGACCTAACTTTGAACGGATTGTTATTTTTTTCCCCCGGAATAATTTATTCGAATCTATTATTCAGTAACTAACGAATGCCCGAAACAACAGCGAACCGAAATTACAATGACTTAAATTAGCAATTATCTACTAAGCTTTACTTTCAGGACGCATTCAGGAATTCAAAACATTCGTTTATTGTTATTTATTAGTATTATCCGTACTCAGATTTTAGTCATTTATCTTGTTTCTTCGTGTTCCGACCGTTTGGACTCGCCGGAGACTAATGTTGTTGAGGCGCAGCCTCGCTGTTCGGTCGAAAGTAATCAAACATCTGACCCGATTGTGCACGTGTTATTTGCTCTTCGATTGTATGATAACATATTTATTTTTTTTTTCGATTCGTTTTGTTTTGTTCCTCACGCGCTTGCACGAGTATTGGCTTTTTCTTTCGCGTGATTTTTTTCTTTTTTTATCGTCACACTAGCAAAAAAAAAAAAAAAATTATAATAATAATGAATAAATAAACAAAAATAAGTCAACACGACGGCAGTGAAAATAACCACCGTCACACTTCGACGGCAGTCGTTCAGTCGGGTTTACTCTGTGGTCGTGTGTGAACGATCGTATGAATGAACGTTTAAAAGTATCCACCGTGTGCACTACGTCCGTTGACAAGACACCAGTGCATTTTTGAGCTGGTAAACTGAGCGACAAAAATGTCACCCAGTGAAAAAAAAAGCGCTGCAATGCACCTACCTAATACGCTTTCGGACTCGGTGGGCGCGGCACACGACTCAGTCGATTCGGACGCGTCACGCGTAATTTTTTTCGTGGGTTTCGTTTCTCGAACAGCGCCGCCCTTGCCGCGGGCCCGACGGAGCAAAAAAAAAAAAACTATATCGGTCGCCCAACCATGAAAATCGTGTGACAAATATGCCACCAGTTGCGGTCATGACGCGGATACGGACGAGCGCGGCGACTTTACGCGGCAGGCCGTTTCGTAGATGATAACAAAGTTGAATATAGCCCAGTGGCGTATTTACGGGGGGGAGGGGCGGTCATTGGGTTTGATCCCTCCCCTAAGATTTGAGATGAACACTTTTTTTCACTTAAATCTAAATTTATTTTAGTTCTATGGCTCTTTGACACTGGTAAATAGCAATTTGTGAAATATTTTGATTTTTTGACTAGGTAGCGATTTGTGGACGAATTATCTGAAAAATCTGGGAAACTAAATTTCGTTAGATAAAATAAAAATTTAATATAATTCAGAATGAAATACGTTGTTAGTTTTTAATATCTATTAACTATTTAATATAAATTATATTAAGTTTTTCAAAACATATCAGCTACTGTAGTTTTATATTTTATTATTTAAATGCGAAATTATAGTAAGAAATAATCAAAATTTTACGGGGTTTATTTGTAATTTATCTCATTTAAATATGTGATCTCACACTTCCGTGTATTTTGTAACTCTTTTGTAACTTTGTTGTAGTGCCATGGAGCTAAGTCCTCAAATTTATACTAACGCACAGTACCTAGGTATATAAATCGTACATTTGTCCAGTAGTCATTAAAGCTTAATACTAATTAAGGGGTCCCAAAAAATTTTTTTTTTTTATTTTGATCCCCCCCTTGGAAACATCCTAAATACGCCACTGACGTAGCCGTATAAAACCGATCGATTCGACCCCCGGCCGCGGCACTTTGCGCTCGACAACGTTTCGTGTTGCGGATCGTAATGTTGCAGACACGGTAATGAAGACGACGACGACGACAGTGCGCGCCCGTCCGGCGTTGAGTTCGTTCATACACTGACGTTGAAATCGTTTTGATTTTCGAACGGGCACGCGGTCCGCGATCGGGAATCGAATACGTTCGCCGTGCCGTCGCCGGCGGCGGCGGCGATAACCAACATTGCACAGACACGTGACGCGTTGTACGGTACCCGTCCGGAACACGCACGTTCGCATGGTCGCGCAAAAGTTTTTGTCAATTATTACGATATTGTTTCATGCGCGCGGAACTTTCGTGAAATTCACAACATTAATAAACATACACCGAACAAACGGCGACGACGACGACGAAAAGTTTTTTACATAAAGTAAGTCCCGTCGTCGGAATAGGTTTGCGGAATATTCCATACCGTTCGAAATTAGTTTACGTTATTGCGTTTGGGTTTTTAACCACGTCTGCGAAACACGACGATCCGAGTAAAATGATTTAATCGAGTTCACGAAACTGCACCGCGAAACAACTAAATCGATCCGTAAATTGTTATGTCTCGTCAACCGGTGTGATGACGCGTCAAGTGTTCATAAAGGAGTTCGTAAAATGTTTAAAACTCCTGTCCCGAGATCAATTCACGTGTTTCTTTCTCTCCGACTCGAATCTCGAATGATATTATCGTGACGGACCAGTTTGGAAATCCACGAAAATATTCAAAAAACCGTATGTTAATAATTATATCTGTGTACGAGTGATCGTTGATCGAATACTGTAGTAGGTACCCGTCTGTTTTTTAACAGTTTTAAATACATTTTACAACGTATTCGCGTTATTAAAATTTTCAATTTTCAAGTCGGTAAATATTTAGATTAAGGGTGTTTGCAAAATAAGGTACTCCGAATAAAAGCGTTTTTTTTTTTTTTTTTTTTTTTAATCTAGAAACATTAAAGGCCGTTGATAAAAAAAAACAATAAACATTTTTTTCGGTATTGTTTATTTTACCGCATACATTTTCGTTTTAACGATGTTTTGACTCGGAGCGCAGACAACTAGTGTATATACGTTAATGATATTACTCTTTGAACTCGTCGCGCGGGTACTTGTTATACCGACCGATAAGATCGAACGTTATTATGATACGTGCACCCCTTCGCCCCCCGTGTACCTTTTACGTGATAAACACACACACACACATACACAGGTATATTATATTATACGGATCTACAACGCCGAGAGACGGCAACGGATTAAATTACCGCGTGGAATAAGCAAACAGGAATATTTATCTCGCGACGGCGCGCAGTGTGCACACGCCGTGTAAAATACCGTGTTATAGAATTTTTAATCCTAAACAAACACCGACGAGTCGTGGTCCTCCGTCCAGGGATATACGTATATGTGTAACATCGTCTTGCGGCGTCCTTATCGCCATGCTCGTTTAGCGCTCATTTTGCGGACACTGCACGTTCGGACACGAGAACGATATTCCGTTATTCCGGGAAAACACAGAACCGCCCCGCCCTCCCGTAGGGTTTTTAAAACGGTCGTCATTGTCGCCGCTCGGGTGGCTACGCCGGCGTTCAGACGGTCGGTTTTACGAGTTCGATCGATAAAAAAAAAAAAAAAAAACGACGTTAAATCCACAGGTACCAGACGCGTCGAACGAGGATTTCGCCGAAAATCGCTATTATCGGCGGCGGCGGTCGCGTGTAAAGCCGAAAATTCCGGTCGGTCGCCCCGTGATAACGACAATACGGTCTCACCGCCGCCGGTGCCGCCATCGCTGATAACATCGGGTGAGAGTTGGCGTTCACACACACGCAAAACATATTATGTTATCGTTGTGTGTTGCGACGAAGACGACACTATTACCGACCGACCGACCGACCGACACACCCCGTGCGCGCCGGAACAGTCGTTATCGGGCGCCGAATACGCACAGCGAGAGAAGGCGGAACGGGGACGAAGGTAGCCGCGGCCGCGGCGAAACGGAAAACTTTCTTAACGCGGTGGCGGCGGCGGTGGAGGCGGCGGTCGACCTCAATGGAATTTTAACTGCTTTAATTTCACCGCCGCCACCGCTTCCGACCGTCCGCTCCCCGCTCGCCCGCCTCTCGCGGCCGCGACACGGTATGTTTTCGTTGTGCGCATTTATTCGCGAGAAATTAATAAAAACTCGTCCGGGGCGCGGGATGACCGGCGGCGGAGCGGAGGTTCGAGCGAGAAATAAAATAATAGCGTCTCGCTGCGACAAAAGGTCGACACGCGGAAATTAATATGTTTATTAATTTCGTCGTTTTTCCCGGTTAATTGGCGCCCGTCCGAAACGTCGTCCGCGCGTGCGACGGGACGACCACCGTGTCTTTTGTTCCGCGTCGAGGGCCACCGGCAGGACGTGTACATGGCATGCACGTATATATTTATGTATATATAGGGTGAGCACGGCGACTACCCCTCGAACGTGACTCGGAGGGGCGGGAGTGGGCAAAATTGGGCAAAATTGGGCGCGGAACGTCTAATTAAAACGCTCGTTTCTGCCTCGGCGGTGGCGGCGGCGGCGTATCCATCGGAAAAACAAACGGTCTTCGGTGGCGGCGGTAGAGCAGTCGCGGAGGGTGGTGTCGAAAAGCAAACAATACTTGTATATACATGTATAACACGAACGCAATAATAATAGCGCGTGCGTACAATGACTCGTGCGGTGCGCGTGGAGAGCGACTCGAGTGGTGGTCGGGGCTCAGACGCCTACGACGACGACGACGACGACGGATGATAATTGAAATGGCTCGACAGACGATTTCGGTAATAATTGTGGCGTTTGAGTGCGCGCGAAAATTCTTTTGGGACCGAAAAATATTAATATTCGCGCGCCAGAGCACTGTTTCCATCGGTCTCGGCGGCCCACGCGCGCATAGTTACGGCGAAAGATATTGCTATACGCCGCCTCTACAGCGGTTATAGAGGTGAAACAGGTGGACGACGTGGTGGTCTTTAGCCTCGAAACGGCGACGGATGAACGAGGATCCGTGAGCGTGACGTATGAAATTGGCGTGCCCCTCCCCCCTCGTTGTCACGTCGTCACTCACCGCCAGTGCATTGTTCACCGAATAAAGTGTATTATATTAAATCGCGACGAAAATTTTTTCTTGTCCGTTTGATTACAAAACTATCGTCGTTTTAAACCCCGACCGACGTGTGTATTATTAAGTAGTGCGTGTAACAATAAACAATAAATAACCTTGTCGTAATGTGATATCGGAACGTGTTTTGTTTTTTTTATTAAATATAACATGATTGGAACTCGTAAATAGTTTTCCACGATTTATTCAAACATTTCAATTATGATTTTGTTTAAAGTCCAGAGTAATGATGTATTAAAAATGTAAAATTATTCAAATATTAGCCAATACAGGGTCCTTATAAATTTGTTTGACAAACATAAAAAGAGAGAAAACAAAATTAAGAATAACAAATATGATAAATTAATCATTCGTAATTTATACATACTTAAAAAAAAAAGTCTATTAATATTACAGTATTAAAAATGTTATTTTAAATTAGAAAAAAGTCATAATTGTTTACATGGAGTTTAGTCAAGTCGTAAGATTTGCAACTTTTTTTTTCTTTCTAAATCCATTGAGTTAGAAACAAACCCGGCCGAAATCTTCTCAGAATCTTTGACCAAGATATCTTTTTCAGTTATAAATTTGATTTTAATTTAATCCATCATCAAATGAATAAAATTTGTATTTTTCGTTTTACTCAATACCACATTTCTCCGCCACGGATCGCCAGACGGGACGTGAGCACTGAGTCGCGCTGCTGCGATGTCCCAAGATTTAAACATGACGATAAATCGTTTTTATTCGATGCCACGCCGCGACGCTCAGACCGTATGTTATGCCAAGTATTACTTTCATAGCGTGATAAACGGGGTTTGTGCGTACAACGATAAACACACTCGCGCACGACGGCGGCGCCGAGACTCCGGCGAATCTAGCCGAACGTTTACGTAAAAGTTTAAACAGTCGTTTTAATTACTTATCACTTGTCACGCATCGCGACGAGTTTGCATTTGAGATGCGTTTCGCGCGCACACGCGAGCGTCTGCTCTCGGGGAAAAGTTCTCTTTTTATTATTTATCATTTCCACTCGCTGCCGCGTTTCCCGGGAGTAATAAAAAGAATAAATCATCGCAGTTTTCGCAAATATGACAGGTTAAGGCAATATTCAAAGATTTACTTTTGCCTGTCCTAAATCCATAACCATTATCCATTTTGCGTTTTATCTCTTTTATTATTATTTCATTTATTTATTTATTTATTTTTTTAACTACGGACCGAACTGATGTCAGACAGCGCTAGATTGATGTGATTGAATTAACCGTGTAATAACGTTATAATAATATATTATTACCGTGCACACCCGAACAGACCGGATAGCGTTTTAGATTAAAAACCGACTCGGCACGACGACGACGACGACGGTGACGGTGACGTGAGATTTCCGAGATCGCTTGAACGTTTTTCACTCGGCCGTAGAGTGTCGAAATGACTGCGGCGCATAAAGGCCGAGACGCGCGCGTCCGCCTCGGCTCGCGCGGAACTGTGTGCGCAGGATATGCGAAAGCCCGGAGGCGGCAAACCGACGTGGGGCGAAATTAGATTTTTCGCTCACGCGTATCGTCCGCCCCGATCGTTTCCGGTCTGCCGCAGACGGCTTTCGTCGTCAGCCACGACATCCGGTCACGTGCATCGCCTCTCGCCCCTCGGCCCGCGGACTTTACGAACGGCCGCACGATAATAATAATAATAATAATAATAATAATAATAATAATAATAATAATAATAATAATGATAATAATTGTAGAAGTGGTCGTTTTTGTGGAGGTAGTCGTGGCGGTACGGTTTTTATTAATTCGCGCGGTGGTAGTAATTTCACGACCGGACCCTCTTCGACGGCGTTTTGACGGCGCGGGAACGGGCTGCGGGGGCGGCGCGCGATCGACGGTGAAAGAACACGCCGTGTTCATCGCGTCGTCGCCGTCGTCTCGACCGGGCGCGTGTGTGCTGCGCCCGCGGCGACGGCGCGTAAATCTGCGGCCGGTTTTATATTGGAAAACCGAAATTCACTTCCCGAGACGTTTTATTAAATCTCCATTATGAGAGAAAATGACTACACGACCGTACACACACGCCACCGCGCGCACCCTTATGCGATCCCTTCCCGTCCACAACCATCCCCACCTGAATCTCCCTCCCCCGTCGATCGCCTCGTACTCGCACGTGAACGTATGTACACCTACAAATATAAACATACATAATATGCACACACACACAAACGTACATTATATATTATATGTATGTATTTTATATATGTACATATATATATATATATATATATATATATATATATATATATATATATATATATATTTGTATTTAAGTATACACACACACACACACACACACACACACATACATTCACATTCACTGACATACGCAAAGACATGCACGCACACATAAACTACTAGATCTCATGTATATTGAATGCGGCATTCGCATTCGTGAATTGTTACCCCTTATTCCTTCACGTACATATATATGCATGTGTGTGTGTGTGTGTGTGTGTGTGTGTGTGTGTGTGTGTGTGTGTGTTTACGAGCGTGGAAAGAGGAGTACAGGCTGCGTGCAGTAGACGGCGATGGATCAGCTACGGGTTCGCTAAAAATATACATAATATCGTATTCCCTGGGAAATTGTGTTTTAAATTTTTTATCCGTAAACGCTCGCGTGATCGCACAACTCCTCCGCCGCCGTTGTTAAGCCTACGGAATTATTACTACTTTTATTTTTCCGCCCGCTTACGTAATATTATGTATTGTGTATAAAACTAATAAAGAACGTTATCGTCTTTCAAATCACACTCCGCCGGTAATGTTCATAAAAAAAAACCCTCCACATACCGTTTGATTCCATTTTGGTTTTCATGAATATTAACGACTTGTATGGAAAAAAATAAAAAATAACACCAAAAACAAGAAACAATTTTTCCAACGTTGTTTATTATTCATTAATCTGTTCAAATATTCTGGCCTTTAAAAATTGTTGTCTTTGAAAAATTTACGACTGTAATCTTAGTACTTCTAGGATTAAGTTGTTTAAAGTAAAACCTTTTTGTATTTTTCTATTTTCAATTGTACGAGTACGTCTTCGAATGCATAATGCACGTATCTATACAATATGACACGAGCGCTTAACATTTATTACGTTTATCAAAGCCGTCGTTAAATATTACGTGTGTCCGATGTTGGCGCGTAACGAATTTTTCTAGCTCCACGATCTGTTTATAAACTCGTGACTCTGAGTTTTGAGCAAAATCGGCCGAGTGCGTCTTGCACTGGCTCTCGGTGAAACCTAGTCGCGTTAATCTAATTAAGTCAGATGCGAAATTCGAAGAATTATTAAAAAAAAAAAAAAAAAAAAACCAGTTTGACAATTATTTTCAATCCACTGACGGTGCAGGGACAAATATAGTACATTCACACGCTTTTGTTTTATTGTTTACACGAGTTGTGCAAGTTTATTGTTTTAAATCATGTGTGTTGATTACATTGAAAACCCTAATACCGTTGCGGCATTGTTGGCGTTTATTATTGTGCTTGGGTATTTTATACACTATGGTTTACGAGTTAAAAACATTAAAATATTTTGTTTTACTGTCGTCATCGTTATTTTTGTTGTTACCTTCGTTTCTCACTTTGGATTGGGGAAATTCGCAGCGGACTTTGGCCGACGTTTCACGCTCATACTAATGTAACATCATATCGACGAGATACTCGTGCCGTTTGGAATATGGAAATAATAATTATCGCGATAAAACTGCGAATAGACATTGACGACAGCGAACAATCCTTACCGTGACCGCTTTTTATACCGCCTTTTGTATTTAATTAAAAGTAAACTCATCGATAATGCCGACGTCGTCTATGGTAATGCCGTGGCTTGTAATTTGTTTTCTCCTACTTTGTTTTGTCTTTACAATAGCCGATAGATGAATATCCGAGAACGTTTGATTAATGAATGCGCTGCATGGGTTGTGTCTTACAATCGAGCAGCGGAATAAACCTGCATTTATTTTACTCCGTTTTTATCTTTAATTTGAATTAATGTTTTTAGAAAAAAAAAAAATGAGATTTTATCGTTTAACTAAAGATGTTTGAAATAATTCTAGATAATCGATTTTTTTTTTTTTTTTTTTGAAGAGCATTAAAAGTAAACAAAACCCGTTGAGTGATCGAAATATAATCCAAGTTTTTATTACGCTCTTTGTATAAAAATGCTCAATAAATAATTAATTTAGAAGCTCTGTACTTAATGTTAAGTCGTGAGTTCAATACATAATTGATTTGCAATAACACATTTTTATACTCTTAAAAGGTTTAATAGGAGTAAAATTAACTATTTTCAGCTACAACACTTATCTAATTTTCACACGAATTCTAAACGGATTTATTATTTGAAAACAAAATATTTAAATATTTTCATATTTTTTCGTCGTAGAAAAATGGAATACAATTAAATATTTCAAAATTTATAAATTGATGAGACACGATTTCTTAGGAAAAAATGCGTTCTCACGAATAATTTTAGAGTAACGTGTTATACTTAAAACATGATGGGGTAATACATTTTTCTCAACGTATGACTTCTTTTGAAAATCCTTAAAAGTTATTTTACCTTTTCTTTGAAAACAACTACGGTTTACTGAATTTAAATCAATAGCTTTATTCATTCGTTTTATTTTAACTTTTGTTTACTCTAATGTTTCATGTATTTCAACTACTATGGAACATATGACACAGACATCAATACATATTTCGTTTATTAAATATTAGTTTTACAATAAATAAAACAGCAGTCAAAATGTGTTTGATCAAAATATTTAGGTCATTAAATAGCAATTCAAAAACAAAAAATGCCTTGTTTTCAACAGTGAAATCCCAAAAGCAAAATCAACGGATCATATCAATTATTCAAGACTCGATTGACTTTTGAATTCAGTTGATTGATCATACTCTAATGCATAGTTTATGATGTACACAAGCGCTTAAAAATTGATACTGGTCATAAATATTTGTAAAAAAAAAAAAAAAAAAACACACACAGCCATGAACGAATTATAAACGCCTACCCACTGTCGTTTGTCAATAATAACATTGTCGTTTGCAGTTGATGACGATCGATTTTTCTACGGTCCACTTTTCAATACGAACGTTGGGTGCGAACGCGTCATGACGGTTTCTCCGTAATAAACCTGCACAGATAAGTCATATTAATCGCTGGCTCGGTGTACCAAACGAGATTTTCGAAAACCTTTGCATTACTCGTCTGAACACGGCACACGAATTTCCACGCGTTTCGCGGCCGTCAAGTCCTTTGGCGGGAAAAAGACAAACGCAAAAACAAAACGCGTTGTGTTGAACGTGTTACGGGATAATCGGATATAACGTTCAAATCGATCTGTGTATCACGCACGCGCACCCGACGCGAAATCACGTCTCTCGAGTGAATCGTCATTTCGAACGTCGTCGAAACGAACGCGGCTTTCCGACGGCAAAGTTTCACGATTTTCAGGCCAGTCGCATTGTTTCCGACGCCTCTACCTGTGCTTGCGTGTGTGTGTATGTGTGCCCGGGCTGCACAATTTTCATCGATTAAATTAACTAACGGCCAATTATTGTTTTATTCCGTAACACAGTCGCTCGTGCATTAACGGTTTACTGCGCAGCACGCGAACACTCAATTATTGTTTTCTTAATTTCACCGGGTCGCAAACTTTGTTCTGTACTACTTTCTCGTACGGGACGGATTGTTAAATTTACGTTCGATTCGTATACAAATATACTTAACATTTATACATATATCTATATTTATGTGTATGCTTTGAGACGGTGCCGCCGAACTATTCACGCGGACGGAGCGAGATTAAAACGAAATGTATACACATACGCGCGCGCGGAACGTCCGGGGTGGGCCGCGGTGGTTTTGAAACGGTGTTTTTCAGTAACTCATACCATCGAGTCGTTTTAATTGGCACGTAAAGTGTGCAAACACATAACACGAACGTATGCACTTCGTGAGCGTGTATAAAACACACACACACACACACACACACACACACACACACATATATGTATAAACACGTAAGTGTACATCTCGTACCGACCGACCGCACCACCGCCAGCGTCACGATGACGTAGCGCGGTGCACATCTCCGGATGTGTCTTAAGTTAAAACGACCACGTACGAAAGTTTCGTATCGGAGTTCGGGCAACTGCATTTTTCGACAGTTATTTTTTTATTAAACATTGTTGACGATTTTATTATTTTTGTAAATTTAAGTAAAATTATGGAGTTCTTAGAAAGTAAACGAGGATGTCGTATGGTAGTGTATAATAATTTTAAGTATAACTTTGGATCGACAAGTAAAAAATATGGCTCTACTCGTTGGAGATGTGTTACGAGAACTCGTAGTGCACTAATATACTCAGACAAAAATGATATTTTTCTTTCAACAACTGGAGAACATAATCACGAATCTTACGATATAACAAATATTCATCGTCAAATTATAAATGTTGGATGTAAACGTAAAGCTTTAGAAGATATGCATATACAACCGAAAAAAGTAGTATTAAAGGAAATTGCTCATAATTGCCCCGCAGCATCAACATTTACTGTAAATGATATTAACCTAACCAAGTCGAAAACATATACGTAGATGGTACTTTTAAATATGCGTCAAGATTTTTTAATCAAATGTTCACTTTACATGGATTTAAAAATGGACATTATATTCCGTTAGTATTTTGTTTGCTCATTGATAAATCGGTCAAAACTTATGAATTTGTGTTTATTATGATTGTTGAAAAGTGTAATACACTTGGTTTTTTATTCTCACCAAAAAACATTACCGTTGATTTCGAATTAGCAATTCATAAAGCTATTGAAAATGTCTAGCCGAATACAACAATAATTGGATGCCGATTTCATTTAACTCAATCATGGTGGAGAAATATTCAAAAGTGTGGTTTAACTTCTTTCTATAAAGACGAATCTTCAGAAATTGGTAAGTGGAAACGGTACACATTTGGTTTAGTATTTTTAAACCCTGATGAAATATTAAATTGTTTTGTTGAAGACCTACTATCTGACTGTCCAGTAAATGACAAATTAAATAATTACTGTGACTATTTAACCGATACTTACATCTCTGAAGATAGTTTATTTCCACCGAGTGTATGGGCATCTAATACGTCGGAATTAATAAGAACAACTAACGCGTGTGAATCTTTTCATTCTTTTTTTAACAAAAGTATTAATCATATTTCTCCACCAATAAGTGCCTGGTTAAGTGTTATTAATGAAATTCAAACTGAAGTCTACATCAAATTAAATAGTTTACATTCACAAAGGTGTCCCAGAGATAAAAAAATTATAGATCGACAGCGAAAAAATGAAGAAAAAATACAAAAATATAAAGCAGGAACAATTAATCGGTATGATTTTATTAAATCAATGTCATTTAACTATTCCATTTAATATTATACTATCAAAATTTTGACGATTTATGCTTTTGATAAAAACTTAGTCTTGTATTATATAACAATTATATTAATGTACAAAAACTGTACAAAAAGACAATACATTTTTGGAGAGTAATAGAAGCCACCTCCTCGTGGTACTCTCTGGGTAATGCTAAATGGCTTTATAAAACTAATTAACACAAATAAATAATTTAAATATTATAACAAATTTATTATTATATTAGATATAAATAATTTAAAGTAAGTGTTTCCCAAAGTGTATATTATAAAAATTTGGTCGGAAAGTGCTATTAAATATTTTTGGGCGAAAAGGGAAAGTAGTTTTAAAATATTTGGGCGAAAAGAGACGTGGGCGAAAAGCGAAGGGTCATTTTTGGGCGAACGGGGTCTTGCCCAGAATAATTACTATTGTTACATAGTTAGCTTAGTTTATATAGTACTGTTTGATATAAAATAAGATGTGTGGTTGAAATCCAGGCAGTAGCAAATTATAAAAATTGCGTAGCAAAATGTAGCTAATTCGTAGCAAAATGTTGGTACCATTTTTGTGTTATTCGCACAAAGTGCCGGTGCTAGAAGATTTTTAATTTTCCGGGATTGAGGAAAATCTAGGCAGTAGCAAATTCTAAAAATTGCGTAGCAAAATGTAGCAAATTCGTAGCAAAATATTGATACCGTTTTGATATTGTTTGGACATAGTGCCGGTGCATCGTCAACTTAGCACCGGCATGTTTGTTTGTGGAATATAGAAAAAATAAAAAAGTAGCAAATTCTACAAATTGCGTAGCAAAATGTAGCAAATTTGTAGCAAAATGTCGGTACCATTTTTGTGTCATTCGCACAAAATGCCGGTGCTAGAAGATTTTTAATTTTCCGGGATTGAGGAAAATCCAGGCAGTAGCAAATTCTAAAAATTGCGTAGCAAAATGTAGCTAATTCGTAGCAAAATATTGATACCGTTTTGATATTGTTTGTACATAGTGCCGGTGCATCGTCAACTTAGCACCGGCATGTTTGTTTGTGGAATATAGAAAAAATAAAAAAGTAGCAAATTCTACAAATTGCGTAGCAAAAAGTAGCAAATTCGTAGCAAAATATTGATATCATTTTTGTGTATTTTGCACAAAGTGCCGGTGCTATCTTGACGGACACGTACATTTCTGTTACAAAATGTTTTTATATTTATACTCGTCACTCTTCTTCGTCCGGCCGTCCGGGTAAACATCAATTACTACTTTCTTCTATCTTTCTCCGTCTAGATTCAGTAATTTCAGTCAAAATGAATAATACAAACACAATATTTTATTATGATTTTCCACTCCTTTTTGGTAGACATATTGTTTTATGTAAATGCTAATAACTTTAGACTTATTCAACTAATGCTTAAATGCAGATATAAATCCAACATCTTTAATTCGTCTTTTGGTTTTAACACCCCCTTTTATACTTATATTTTCATGTTTAAGATTGTAGTTATTCGATTATTAATCGATTATTCGATTATTCGATTACTATTCGATTATTCGATTATTCGAACATTCGATTATTTATCATTCGTTAAAAATAATCGATTAATCGAATAATCGATTATAATAATAGATTAATAAAAATAATCGCACAGTCCTAATCCGAAAAGGCTCGACCGATTTTAATGAATTTTTTTTCGTATATAATACTATATTTGTGAGATAATATAAGCTAGTGTCTTATACTTATGTGTTCGATTTATTTGAAGATTAATATGGCAGAATAACGTTTGCCGGGTCGGCTAGTCATTTATATTTATTTTTTTTATACCGGACATTTAACTGGCCGAATATTTTCGAGGGCCGTAAGCAATGCTTATTTTGCTTGTCGGTAAATCCGGCTCTGGACACGGCGGTTGACGGGGACGGTGGTTATTTTTTAACGTCCCCCCGACCCCTGAACGAAACGACGACGGGACGCGTGTGATTGCACTGCGATCGGAATTTCACCGTGTCGCACGCTATCGATCGCGTTCGTCGATCGTCCGTATCGCTACCCTTTCCCCGTCATCCCTTCTCGCACGCCTTGCCGGGCAGTCGTCCGGACCTATTACGACGCGAATCTACGTGAAACGTTGCCGAACGCGTGTTTACCGTTCGACCGGTACCCGAGAGAGGATACCCGCGCGGCTTTAAATTTAATTTAAACATTCTTTGTGCGCTGGGGCCGCGTCGTCGTCTCGCCCTCTCGAAATATCGTTGTTCGTCCGCAAACCACAAAAGGAATCAGCCGAGGATCAGCCACACCGCGCCAACGCGCGCACGCGCACACTCGGAACGCGGCATCTGCGACGGAGATATCCGCTGCGACGGTTAGTAATAAAACACCGGCGCGGGTATTGGCCGCGTAGGTAAGTCGCGGTTGTTGTTACTTTTCTTTATTTTATACATTTATTTTTTTTTTTTTACGTGGAATACTTTACTAAAACTGCATTTTTATGAAAACCTTTTTTGGATTTTTCATACGTCAAACTATATTTATATTAAAAAAAAGTTTTTTGTTTTTTTTTTGTTTTTTTTTTTTTTATTCAAAATGGTGAAATTGAAATTTCCAATGTGTTCAGATCTAATGAGCATCGAGAATTCAGATTCGTGAAGCAGAAGTACTCCACGAAACGTATAACTACGATTCCCCTAATCAAAACTCATTAAATTATTTAACCCCGAATAAATGTTTAAATGTCAACATGTTCCTAAAAATAAATCTCTTCCGTATTGTAAATTAATTTAATTTTAGCTGTTATCTATCGACGTCATTCAAGAACCAAAAAACAAAAACTTAAAAAATAAAAAATAAATATGTATATAATATATATATGTATATAAATTATATATAATTAAGATATTTTTCCTTAGCACGTACTCGTATTGGTTTTAAATCAAGCCTAAACGATTTTGAAAAAAATAAATAAATAAATAAATAATTTTAAAAAAATGACCGACTCACGCGTCGAGACACGCAGTGTACATTATCATCATATAGGTACGTACGTGTGGGGGCGGTTCGAGGTGAATTATTTCCGAGGCACTCTTGCCTCCACGGATATTGGAAAATCGTAGGCAATCTATTCGCCTAAGCTACCTGTTGTGCGTGCACGTCGTCGGACCCGTTTTCGCGTGGCGGCCGCGGGAAAACGCAAATCCAGTCGACAAATCCCCTTCCCCCCCCCCCGACCAATCGAATGTCCGACGTGAATTCAGCGTGGCCCTCCGTCGGTCCTCAAGAGGTGCGTAAAAGCCCTCCGCCCCGAGGGTTTAGTGAGCGTACGCCGGGCCCGAGTCCTTAAGCACGAGCGCGGCTGCGACTGACGAGAAACCCGCGGAGGATTTCACCGCGTCCGGTGACGAGCGCGTGCCGTCGACCCGGAAAAAGGTCTTCTCGAGGATCGACTCACGGTCGAGTTGGCCACACGTACAAGTCTCGTCCGGGAAACTTTTCGTCGTCCTAGTCGCGTTATCGTGATGACATCGTTTTTCACGACTCCCAACAGCGCGTGTGTGTGTACGCGTAAAAATCGAACTCCGAATTTCGTCACGTTTAGCGTTGAATTAATAAATACGGAGACATTTTCTTCACATTTTATCCCGGCTTAGGATTACCAGATTCTTCAAAGACGCGTGTCTTTTTTTTTTTTTTTTAATATCAGATGATTATTTTATACCTAAGTCGCCCGAGTTGCACCGTGTCGCTGAATTAGCTCGAACGGCAAACGTGGAAAACGCAGCGAAAAAGCCATTTGTCAAGTGCTCGGGAGTGAATGCAAAACTCGGAACCGACTTATTCATTTTTTTTCGTCAGTAATATGATGCGGAGAAATCGACGTGAGCATTTTAATGAGATTCCGAACATGAATCAACGTCGATCTAACGCGACGTCACATCGGCGGTGTGACGTTTTTTCGTTTAAAATCGTTTTTTCGTCTTACGTTATTTTGCTCTCTGCGACTCGCTCCTAATTTCGATATACGTTTCAGATCGAACCTCTTTCCGTGCTTCTGTCCGTTGGAAAATGTTTATACTATTTTCCCGTCCGAGTCCATGATTCTAGGTACTATTACGAATTTTCACTCATTTTTTCTGACGTCGTAGCGTTTCGTATGTGGAACACGTCGTGTTTGGTCGACTTATTAAACGTATAAATAACACACGAATAAACAAATAACAAAATGTAGTAAACAGCAATTTCGATAAATTTTTCAAACGCGATATTATGTTTTTTAGTTGTGGTCTAATATGTGACCTGCCGTTATTTTGACGTTGAATTGACGTTATTTTCGTTCTCATATTATAAATAACAATAATATTATTCTAATCAATATTTAATTTTTAACGGATGTACGTCAGAAAATAATAACTGTCTCGCTTTCAAGTGTTTCATAAAATAAACCGCCGGTTGTCGTATGTATATATATATATCGACAATAAACGACGAGAAAAATGAACGAGAAGTGAGATATTGGCAATATAATTCAAGGACCTCAGACCTACAGGACGTTGAAAAAACGATATTTTATAGTAAACAAACGTAACACAGCTGTTATCATATTTTGACGAAAAGTCGTATATTGACCTAAAAATTTGACGGTCGGTCACATATTGGACCGTGACCCATTTTATTTTGATGTTGAGTTATTATTTTAAAACAAAGGTATATATACATTTTTATAAATAAAAAAAAAATCAATATGAGCCTGATAAGTTCATGGATATAATCATGATATTTTGTTCACTTAATCGTCTATCACGTGCATATTTTGTAGAAAAAAACTCGGTCTTTTCAATTTTTTCGGCAAATGATCGCACGTTATTTTCTAACTGAACTCCAGGAGAGTGATATTTACCTATATTCATATCAGCAATAGTGTCATATGCGACGAATGAGGCTACTGTCTGTGTCACAACTATTACCGACGGAGATGCAAATGAAACACTTTTTTAGTTCATAAATGACTTGCTGCACAACTGAAAAATGTCAATAAAAAATGTTTCATGAATGAACGCGTATTTTTTTCTACGTTTTAACGCTCACCGATTTCGGTTCTCAGTTATAACCGTTTGAATATTATATTCTGTATATTTGCTTTCGCTATATTTTATGATAAAGCACTTATTTTTTAAACCAATTTAATTAAAATGATACCAATGGAAATTCAACAGCATTTGTATACGCCGCATACGAACTGTGTTTCGAAAAACAGAACCCATCGAGCCGCCCGTGTTGTTTACGATACGTAGATACTAATTGAATCCCCGAAACATTCGAGTTATAATATAGTAATTTAAACAACACTCGAATCTTACCATAAATACCCACAACGTCATATGAGACTACTAGTTATTAGTTGTCATTATTTTATATTTATGCTAGTTTTAATATCTATTATTGTTATGTACTAGTTTAAGTTTCTTTATAATTCATTTGTAATCTATTTTGTATACAGTGCTTGCATTATTTAAAATAAACCAAACACTGTAATTTAATACTACGCGTGTAATTGGGTTATTAAACCCGATAAATCCAAATAAATAAATAAATAAATAAATAATTGAGTCCGTTTTCGAAATTTTTTTTTACTCCATTCGGATATACGTTGTACTCAACGGGTGTGCACCCATGTGAGGTTAGCGCTCAATTAATATAAATAATTTGTAAAGTTATATTATTACTAATCAAACGTTTTGATTAAATTACCATATTGTCTGATTATTCAACTATTCAATGCAAACATTGTTGTTGCGCCGTAAAATTCAATGAGATTAGTGTTAAAATAAATATGTGATTCAAATACTAAACTGCGTGTGGAAAAAATGTTATTATTTTTTTTTACGTGATTATTAATTATTATTTACATGTATAAAGATCGATATTAAATGTCACTGACGTGCATCAGTTATTAACTTTATGCTGTAATTAATATTTTGTTCATTTGAATGTATGTTAATAACACTCCTGATCTAGTAAATATAATAATAATTATATATTTGACCAATTCCAATAAAAATATTCATGTTATGATCGACTACGAATCATAGGTAGCAAAAAAAGTCAAATAATTTATTTAAAATTGAATACTACATTTATTCATCTTTTCAACACGCAACTGCTTATTTTAACTTATTTACAGAAATTATTATTATATCCGATTTAAAATTAAAAAAAAAAAACAATACAATTTTACTAACGAATATCACCTGTTTGAATTGCAAATTTATTCTATTTATTACCGTAGGAATTATTAATAACTCTACTAAAAGTTGGTTGAAATATTTTAAGCTTTACACTGTGATCATATTTTTAGAACTTGAAGTTTCTTCGAAAATAACAGTGAGTTTAACTTGAAATGAAAACGTTATGCTATATCTCATAATATTTATATCCACATCGAATTAATATGCACATAAATTCGTTCTATTTAATTTTACTTTGTGTATTATTTTCGTATTCATTATAGTTACGAACTAAAAAAAAGAAATATTTTTTGAATATGTACATTTTTAAGTTGAGGACACGTTTTTCATTTTTATATCATAGCGAATATCAAAGGGCTGTTAAAAACCGAAGTTAAATTGAATACAATTATAGTATTAGTTAAGGCACATAAATTTACGGGAAAATATCAAAAGTTTAAAATATTTATAAGTAGGTGTTTAGTCGGCATTCATTTTTCTTTTGTATCATTTCTGAGAATAATATACTACTATAACCAAGTTTAAAGCCAATAATTATACTGTATACATTTTAAAAACACGTGAAACCTTTATCAATTAACTTTGAATATTTAATCAACTAATTAATTAAGTAAAAATATAAATATATAAATATACATCATGCATGTTTTTTGTTAATATATACCTAGGTACATGTATTTTATGAATAGTTGAATAGTTATTTGGTTTTTTTATACTACGTAAGTCATAATATAATATTTTTCTCTCTGTGTTTTTTTTTTTTTAGTGTCGTGATATGTGTTTTCGATTCACAACTGGGGCTACTCGCGTTAGGGAAACCCTCGTGTCCTGAGGGGTTCGCTTCGTAACGCCGCACTGTATAACGAATAAGTCTATCATTATAATATCATCAATTAATAATATAGTTTAGTATTAATATTTAATCGTCACGCGGCATCGCGCCGTATACACGGAATTCATAAATTCACTCGTGATTACAGGGTGCGCGAACAACCCATTTCTGTTTTATCAAAAGCACCGTAGGCCAGTATAAAATCGATACGCGTATTCAATTTCGCGTCGCGTTACGGCGGGCGGCCCGCGTAGTGCCTTGGAGCGCGCGGCGGCGGTTTCTTTGTCCGCGTCGACTTTTCCGAGCCACGTTGTTTGACGCGTCCCGGTAGAACACGCGTAAGTCGAGTCGAGCGACTGGAATCACGGGGTCCGGACACGGTGCCGGATCAAACTCTCGGGAGCCGTGTCTAGCACGCGTGAAAAGTCGTGATGGAATACCTAGGCGGTAGACGGAAAGTTCACGAAATCCCAACGACGTTCGCACGTCTTTTAAAGAGCGACGTCTTTTGGCCACGAGGGGGAGGGTGTGTCTAAAAACGAAATTGGTCGACCGCCAGCCGAATGGGCCGCTACGACGCTCTCACGGTTTGACGGCGACCCGAGAGCGGGACGTGGGCATACGAAATCGAATTGATCCGGTTATCCGTGACTTGTAAACAGCTTTTGTGCGGCGAGAAAGCGAGACCAGGGGGGGGGGAGGGTGCAGGAGCCGACCCGAAACGGGTGCGACAAAACAAACACGGTGCCAAGAAAAGTTTCTTAACGGAACGTTCCGACGTTCAAATACGCCGTGTCCGTTTGCGTGATGCGTCTTCGTGATCGTTTGCGAGCGATCCCCGGCCGATTCGGTGAGCCGAGATTATTATTTACGATCATTCGATTTATACGTGCGCGCGAACCGGCTACGGTGAAAAGAAATTCTCCGTAGGCACGGTCAAAAATGTCGTTGGCGTTTAAAATAAAGTATAGTTTTGACTTGAATTTTTTTTTTCTAAATACTACGAAAATAGTACAGGTTCATAAAATGTTGACTTATAAAAAATATCTACAAAATATAGAAAATATAAAATAAATATAAAAATAAAAAAAATTAAAAAAATTTTGGTTTGAATTTGAAGGAAACTTTTTTTTTTTTTACATATTCCACTCTGGTTATTGTCCCTTGTTTAAATAATTCAATTAACGTGCCGATAACACTAAACATCTTTTGCTGGTTTTTGGTAATTGTTTTTCTAAAATTCGTGCTCCGCGGAGCTTCAAATTTCCGTGAAATTGAAAATGTTAGACGTAAACTCAGCATTAAACTTTGCGTGGAAAGATTCGTAGCAGTTCGTGGTGTGTTCTCCTGTACTGTCAGCCCACATTTCCGGGGGGAGGGGGCATTGTGACTCATCTAAGTAATTGGTACAAATGAATCAGTCGTTTGAGAAACGCGACTTGTCCCACAACTCTAATTTTTTGATAAAATGAAAAAAACTTTTATTGTTCGACGATTTTTATTTTTGACGATTTTGATAAGTTTTTCCTCTTTGTTGAGTCTAAAAGAATTATTTTACTGAGAAAAATGAACTGTTATATTCCTATTTTCTCTAAAAATTATGTTTGTTTTTGGACAAGTCGTGTTTCTCGTGAATTTAATTCACGTTACATTTAATGTCGTCGAAAAATTCTGTGAGTCGCTTGTCTCCTTTTGGTTTTAGAGCAAGCGTGCGTTTGACGCGAATCGCCGAATCGGACGGGTGAACCCGGTACACACCTGTACTTTGTGCACCCCCCACATCCCGTATAACGTTCGAGATATTTCGTCATTTCGAGCGAACAGCCCCGCGTCGGGCAATCGAAAACCGCACCGCGGCACTTCACCACCGCCGCGACAGTCGGTCGGAAACGTATTGACGTGGCATCGTCGAACGCGTACGTCGCACACGACGAGTGGTGTACACCTGCAATAACGACGATAATCATCAATGGACCTAATGGAATACTATTGCACTTTAGTAAGAGTGGGAAATAGGGATATAATATAAATATAACAGTATAATTATAAAACATAAAAACTATTATAATATATTACATTCCTTTGGTATATTTTAATCATAAGTTAAAATAACTATAACATACTATAATTTATTATATACTATAATTTAACAGTTAAAAATAAATAGAAATTTTTTCTCACAATCTACGAAATATTCCAAAATATGCTAAATGGGTTAAATATTCTCATGACCCATGAAATATTCTCAAATGTGCAAAAAAAAAACTTTTTTCTACGCATTCAGAATCGAACGAATCATCCACATTTTTTACTCTCGTAAGACTGCACAGACCCAGTAACGATACGTAAAAACATATAAATCGGGTCTTTGATCATCGTTGTCGTCGTCACTGGCGAGCCGCGCGTCCGGAATCGCATCGCCCGCCAGAGTCGTTTTCGGCCGCCGTGTTTCTGGGCCACGGCAACGGTTTCCGCGCCATAGTACGATGACGTGTACTCTTATTATTTGTGTATTCCGATAAAACTACGCGTAATTTTAATCACGTAAAAAGGTTCGTGTCGGCTTCGTGTACGTGTATATATACATACGTAATACGCCAACACCACCCCGTTTTCGATTAGGTGTTCACCCCCCCGAGCCTATCGTTTGCACGCGCGCGCACGTCTCGAGACGGCCGGCGGACTGCGGCGTTATACACGTATATAGGGCGAGTAATAATAATAATAATAATATATAATACGGCAAACACAAATATTGGACGAGACCGGTGTAAAACGAATTCGCGGCGTAATAATAATAATAATAACACAACAAAAATTTCTGCTTACGCCCGTGTTTTCCACCGCGTCAAAACACAATAATAATAATAATAATATTAATAATGATTATAATGATTGTAACGTGGCCGAGTCTCTGCCCTCTGGGCGTACACTCGCGGGGAAGCAACGGCCGCCGTCGGGGGACTCTCGGTTAGGTTCTCGCGAGCTCTCCGGCGTTGTTGTCCGAAGTCAAATATTGTAAAACATCGCCACCACCGCCACCGCCACCGCACGCCGCACACGTCATCCCCTCGCGATCGTCCGTGGAGGTAGTACATCGCCGGGTACTATAATATAATAATTCCTCCGTGCAACGCGCACTTCATTAAATTTACACGGCTCGCCGGGCGCTAAACAATCGACCGCCGCCGCCGCCGCCGTCGTCGGCCGCCACTCGTGCGGTCCGCGCAATTATCATTTATAACAATGGCCATGATAACAACTACAATAGTAATAATAATAAAAATAATAATGATTTTTGCGTATTCTTCGCGAAGTATACCGCGAAACAAGCGTACACCGTCAAGATGATAATATTGACGTTTCGCCATTGAACGTATATACCTACGTATTTTGTGTACTTTTTTTATCACTCACCGGTACTCAGTCGGCGAAGAGGGACTGATGAGGAGGGAATAGGCTGACACCGTTTTACCCTCGGTGCCGTCCCTCCCCCCGGGTTTCGGAGTGCGCGTTTTTTTTTCTACATTTTTCGTCGTGACCTGCAACAGTCACACGATCTCGTAACGCTTTTTTTCGCATCAAAATTGTATGAAAAAAAAAATATCGATCTCAAGTCAAGTCTTACAATGCTACTTTTTTCGCTATGAAACATGATTTGCTGCGTCTTATAATATTTTTTCAAGTGCGGATCGCTCCGTTAGTTTACGGATAAAGTAAAAATAACGTTTGAATAATTTTATAAGAGTCGATGTACTCATTATGATGTTTACGAGAAAATTGAGCCCTCCGAAAATTCGAATTTTGTATTTCCCCTTTAATTTTCGAGTCAACGCAAAACGTTTGCTGCGTACAAAACGAGTGTGTACTAATAGTTATAAAAATTAAAAACAAAGTTTTCGTTGAAAACGTTAACGAAAATTCAAATAGTTATATAATAATGATATAATTTTATTTGCAACAGCATAAATTTACAATGGTTAAATAGACAATATAAGTACAAAGTTGCAACTCATCCTATAAGCAAATAAGCTTGGATGCGGATGAGTTGAGCTCTATTAAGGTATAACAATCGTGCATAATATGGTAAACAAAAAAAAATAAAATAAAATAAAAATATAAAAGTTACAGATTAATTATTTCAAAATACAAAAAACAATAATCTAAGATAGAACACTTATAACATGATTTTTATATTGATTAAAATTAATAAATGAAAAAATATTTATATTATATACTCGTAATAATAAAACGCCATAAATAATAGTGCTTTGATTACCAAAATTAGTTGTATTATGAGGAATATTTAGGTTGTTATTATTTTTTAGTCTTGTATGGTAATCATGCGATGGTTGATAATCCTTAATTAAGTTTTTAATTTTATACATATATAATAATGTTTGACGTTCATACGTTATCCTAAAGGGTTGTACATTAATTAAGTTTATTTTTCACCGTTAATAAATCCATACACACTCGTCATCGTCGCACATCACGTGATCGGGGAATATTTTTACTATATCGAAAACGGTTTCGTACGATTGTGCACATTATAAAGTGAAAGTTTTGGGAGTACAAATAATAATTTGTAATAATTAAATGAAATTCGGTCACACGTCGTATTCGGTGACAATACTCAAAAACGAGCAACACAAAACACACATCGTACAGTGTGTTAATATTTATGTTTTCTGCACGAGTCGTGTATCAGATAAATCTCACGACCATGGTGTACACGATTTCGTCCGACTCAACCTTTTTTTCGATTATAAAAAAAAGAAAAAGAAAACGCGTTCTGCGACACGACCGCACTGCGCGGTATTTAACACTTTGGTGATTTTCATCGTACGTCTTTTGTGAATTTACACAGGTAGCAATATTGTATGATGACTTTTTTTTTTTTTATCAATATTCAATCGTATGAAATTAAAAATAACAATGGATTTTTGAATTCAGAGGTCAGTGGCTATTTTTCGTATTTCTATTGGTTGGTCCAATACCCGAAAAGTTTCAAAGCTCTTGCAAGATGTCAGATATTATTGCGTTCCAAATAAGTGCGTGTTCAGATCGAATGTCGCGCACGAACGCTGATTTCCACACGTACTGCCGTGTGACCAGTGTATCGCCACCGCCGTGATTAGTGCCACCGAGCAAGAAATGTCAGCATTTTCCCGTAATGCCGCTCGGTTCCTTGTTTTTGCCGCTACCGTCAGTCGTTATCACACGCGAGCAATCGTTTACCTAACAGCGTCGGAGAAAAATTAATTTGCGGTATTTCTACAACAACAATAGCATACACACGCACACACACACACACACACACACACACACACACACACACACACACAAATATACACATTTATGTCTATACGGAAAAAAAAATTAAAATGGAAAATTCCGTATTTTTAAAATTATTTTTTCTTTGAATTAATTTCGACTTTGAATTTTGTTTTGTTTTTCCGTATGAAACGCAGCCGACCATTTCTTTCTGTTTGCTCACCACCGTGATTGTTTTTGACAGACTAAGCGATGAAATCAACATACTGCATCATATCCACCCACCCACACATGTTTAATACGTTTATATGACGTACAAACGTTTGATGTAAACCATTATGAAAATAATAATATATAGGTACGTGGAATATTGTACGCGCTAGGTATAGAATTTGAAAATTCAGTAATTAAAATGTTTCGCTATAACTATAAGAAAACAATCATCTTTAAAACTTTAACTCAATTTTATTTTCTTAGAAAAAAAAATTCAAATTATATTTTTTTCTGGCGTTTATTTCGTTGCTTATAAGTGTGTATTCTGTGTTAAATGGGTGAACAATTCTTTCGAGTTTTAGACGTTGAGTAAGTGCATTGATTTAATTTTTATTTGAACGAAATTATATTTGCAGAATATTATTGTAATACTTCTAGAGTATGATTTGATAACCATTGCAACACGGAAATAAAGTCAATATCAAAAAAATGCACTCGCGTATAAATCCAAATCGATTTAAGTTTCATAAAATCGTCGTTATTCAACTGTAATTAAATATTTGACAGTTACAATTTTACACGAGAACAATAACGTGCAATTTTATCTCGTAACACAGAATTCAATACGGAAGTTTATTTTACCGTATAATTTACCGACACAACTCGCACACTAAAATATTTTTTATCTACCCTTTCATTTTCCGAATTACGGGTTTTACACGGAGTAGGCGCCCATTTTACACGAAACCGAACAACGAATGAATGTCTAAATAAATATTTACTTTTCGGTACACTATAAAGTTCTCTGATACCGTCATAATATTATTATTATTTTATTTTTATTTTGGCATGGTTACGCGACCAATACACCGGACGAATTGTGTCAATGGTCTCAACCCGTTGAACGTTATCCCCATAATTATTGAGCATATTGTCCGATAATGGCTGTATCGTTATTTATGAAAATAAAGCGAAAAACAACTAAGCACGTCATAATCAATAGAAATACTATTTATAAATCTTCGTCGAAACGTGTGCCGGTCTTTATCGCGATCGCGTAACACTAAGCCGGTATTGTTGGAAATTTGATTAGGTAACTCAAAGGGTGTCTGGTTTTTATATTACTTTAACGTACTTACCTCCACTCAGACACACACACACACACACATACACGCGCCCTTTCGGTGTACGGAATTTTTCACAAATACGTGTGTGTGTGTGTGTGTGCGCGCCCGTGTAAACTAGAAGAAATAAGGCTGCCTTCAGCAGAAGCGACGAAAACAAATACGTATTAAAGAGGAAAAAAGCACGTATGAACGTGAGTATTTTCACTAAGACTTTGATAAAAACGCGTCATATACGGTGTCGAATGGTGGCGACGTAATCAGAACCGACACAGACACTTTGAGTGCAGAGTTAATGAACTCGACAAATTATCCGTCTCTCTCCCAGGTCCCTCAAGAGTTGCACGCGAGTTGAAACACGGACGACGCGAATAATAGTAGTTTTGTTTCGTTTTGTTTTTTTTTTTATCCGTTATCGTTCGACGGTCAATCTGTTCTTCCAGAACGACGAACGATTGTACCACCTAATTACGACAATATACGATCGCGATGTATTTAGTAGTATAGCACTTTAGTCGACTCGACCGGATCGAATACATAAATCACGGACCGTACAGGCTGAAATTACTCGCGCGTTCCAATGTTATTCGACGAGGATTCCGTCTAGTGTAAGTCGCGTGCTCCTGAGATCGACCGTCGCTCCGGGTTAATTTATTCCGCGCAACTGTGCCGTTTTCACATAGAGACGTTGACGACACGGCCGGGGAATCACGAGAATAACTTTTTACGCCGACAATCCAAGTATATGTAAATACGTCGCTCGTGTAGATTTCCGCCGGATCCGGCGCGCGGTAGCGAAGTAAACCGACGGCCTAAAACGAAACGATTGAAATGAATAATGCTACCGACGAACGATCGCATATACCGGTTGTCACTGAGAATACTCTACCACGCCAACGGTAGTCGTCCTTGAAAAGTTCCAAGGGGTGAGGGGCGAAATATTTATAACGCACAGATTACAGTTTTTTAAATTTTTCCGAAAAACATTAAAATCATAAATCTTTTCTCGTGTTCAAAGCGAAATTATACATCAAAAAGACGTTTTTTTTTTTTTTTTAGACAAATTTATTTATTTATATATAATACAAAAATACAACAAATTATAATACATAAATACAATAATATCAGCTACTCCTTTGAGGCGTAGCTTGTGATGGAGTAGAGATTTATAAATTTTCTTATTTGGATACAATAATTGAATGAGAAAAAAATATACATATAATAATAATAATAATAATAATATGAATACAATTGGTTATACGTATACAGAAATAAAACAGAGCATAATTAAACGATTATTATCGGGATATACAAGTTATTTACAAAATAATAAGAATATCGAATATATCAAACACGAAAATTATTCTATTACTAAAATGTTACATAATAATAAAATAGAAAATAGCCAGCTGTATACTATTTTTTTTTCCTATTTTACTATCAAATTATATAAAATACATTAAGTGATGTAAACGAAATGATATTATATCGAATCGTAATCAAATGATCAGATTTATTCGTTTAATATACTTCAATACAATTTGGAACCGAGTACCCGCTCGTTTTCTCGATAGTCTAATGCAGTGGTTCTCAAACTGTGGTACGCGTACCACTAGTGGTACGTGGAAAGCTCATAAGTGGTACGCGATGAAAATCTCCTTTTATAAAAAAAATTACAATGAATCATTATTCTCAAGCTCTACGGCTTCTAATCTCTTTTGTGTCAACTTGTCTATTCGAAAATACATTTTCCCACATATTGTACACAAAAAATAAATAAATAAATAAATATAGAAATAAATTAAACGTAGATTATGATTTAAGGCATTGAGTTACCAATATGAAGCCCGATATAGACGTCAGTGTCCTTTCAAAACAACACCAATCGTCTTACTGCATTATGAAATAAACCATAATAATAATCATGATACTATTTTTACCTACATATTATGTAATTTAATTTCTTTTTGTGCATTCCATACGTCTTATACCGTCATAATTTTGTAGTTCCTAATAAAATGAAATTCTATAAATTCATATAAAAAAAACAACGTTTTTTACAAATTATTAATAAGTAAAAAAAAAAAAAACGTCTGGCGGTACGTAAAAATTTTCAAACTGTGTAGGTGGTACGTGAGTATGAAAAGATCGAGAACCGCTGGTATAATGGGAACGCCGCCGTACGTTCCGAGCCCGAAACCACGAGCGCGTAACCGTGTTGAATTTATGACGATTCGGACGATATTCACAAGAAACGATATTCACGGAACGTTTCGACACGTACGACGTGGATTTCGACGTGTCGAAAGCACACTCGCCCGGGCGCCGAGCCGACTCTGCGCGGTGTACTCGTGATATTTACACGCTCGACCGCGGAAACCGTTCGACGTCCCGACGTGTACGTATACACCCGTCGCCACTTGGTTCGACAGCGCGCGCCGGAGACGGATTCGTCTGCTCCTCCGAAACACCGCCGTGGTTTTCATCGGTCGGATTTTCACGCCCGAGTTTTCCCGGCCGCTCGTCGATCGCGCACCAGACCGTGTGCGCGTTTCGTCGGCGGCCGTCCGCGCATACGCTCACACACGCGCGTCGGTGCGAGGGGGCGATATCCTCCGTGTCTGAGCGCTTCCGGACTTAAGATAACGTTTCGAGTTGTGTTGTGTCTTTCGAGCGAGTAATGGAAAAAACGATTTTATTTATAAGGGCGAATCTTAAATATGTATATATAAATAAAAAAAAAATAAAAAAATCAATAGACATTTGGCTTACTCGTTACACGTATATTTTCAATGCTTTGAAATGTGCAGTGTTTCTAACTCTCAAACCACACCAAACAGTTCACCAACATCTGAGTTGCATTAATTGATCTAAATATAATTATTATTTTTTTTTTTTACAACCCGAGGGTTGGTTTGCAACATTCTTCTTAGGGTCTACAACCCGAGGGTTGGTTTGCAACATTCTTCTTAGGGTCTACAACCCGAGGGTTGGTTTGCACCTAAGAGAAGTTGTTACTTGGGAAGGAAAGGTTATTACTGTGCTGTGGTTTTCCGTTGCCTTCTGCACAGGGGAGATGGCGGCCGCTTTCTCTAGACCGTCGCCTGCCCAGAGAGAAAGAGCCGCCCGTGACCGAGGTTTGAACAGGCGACAGTGTGCGTGAGCAGTGACGCCTAGTTCCACTCGGCCACTCCGTGCCCATCGAATATTACTATAAAACTAATTAATCTTTAATTGACGGAATAATAAATATAAAGCAAATCAATAAATAAAACCAACTTTCTCCGTCGACGGGGTAAGTAGACAATCTCGTTGGGCCATATCGACACATAAATATACGTATATATTATAATCGGCTTCGTTCGTTCGCTGAACTCTGTCAAAATTCAATAAATAATCACGATTAATGGAAAATAAAGTAACATTTCTTTGTGAAAATAAAAAATATCTCTTTAAAAAATAAACAGTGTTTTAATATCACTTAAGTAGTCGACATTCCCTAATTTTTGAATGGCCCCGTATGAATTTTTCATTATCTTGAAACAAAAATGAATAGCTAAATCGTGTATTAAAAATATAAATATAAGTTACGTCAAGTATTTAAAGATGGTTTTAATCGCGTGAAAAAGTAATTTTCAAAAAAAAAAAAAAAAAAAAAAAAACGCATACACTAAACAAAAACAATTAATTGATTTAAACACGAGAGACAAATATTGTGTTATCATAATAGCGATTCACACTGTGATAAAAAAAAAAATAAATAAAAAAACCGATAAATTTTCATAAAAATATCGTCTTACTGTGTGACCAACTCAAATACTCGACGTCAAAAATCGATTCAGCCGATTTACCCCGGTATCCAACAGTAGCCCCTTTATCTACTTCATTTAAAGTGCCCTTACGGAGCCTCCTGCGGGTTTTTAAAGGGCTTGAAAACTTCTAGTACCCTCCGAAGAGAAAAAACACGCCATCGACGCCAACGCTAATCGGGCCACCCGGGCCGCGACGCAACACGTCGTTCAAGGATTGATAATTGTCGTTTAACAGCAGCGGTGCTAGACTTCGGCCCGCGTATATTATTATAAGTCCGTGCCGCGGCCACGCGGATAATTTATTCCTCGCGAATTATGCACACCGCACACACTTGTGATCGTCGTCGCATAAGCGTTTTACTTTTACACGTTGTCTGGGTGAGAGATTCGACCCAGAGTTCAATTTTTCCTCCAACCGACTTCAACGTCCGCACGACAGTAATAATAATAATAATAATAATAATAATAATAACAATAATTGTCGTCGGGCCGCGTCCAGAGCGGTAAAACACGCGTCGTGTACAGGGAACGCGCACAAAGGTCTGACCTGTGTCGGGCTCGAGAGAGCGACGCAGTGCGCCGTCGGAAGTGGCGACGGCAGCGACGGAGGTGATGGGGGTGGAGGAGGACGAAAGTGTTGACCTGACACGAGGTGTTTACAGTCCGAAAGGCCCGTTGTCCCGCGTCGTAATTAATCTGCGAAAGTCGGCGTCGACGAGGAGGCGGCGGCGGCGGCGGCGGCGGTAGCGGGCAAAGGCCGGAGGGGTGGACGTCGCGACCCGGGTAGTCGGGGTGCAGGGGTGTCGGCGGCGCTTAATCGTCCGGTTTTCCGTGTAGCTGCGCTTTTGTACGAGGCACCGCCGCCGCCGCCTGTTTGTGCGAATATATTTTAATTTCCCTCACCCGCTCCCTCTGCCGACCCGGCACTCGGCCGCGAGACGGCCGTTTTCTGCGGCCGTTTGACTCTTCCGCGCGTCTCGGGTCGAACTGGGATCGCGAGATACGAACTCTGATCAATCGTAGTCCCGTGGCGCTCGCTCGTAGTCGTCGTAAATATCGTCGTCTTCGGCTTTTCTGCCGTGTACGTCCGGACGCGACGGCGGGGTCCAGAGTTCGGAGGCTGTGACGTCTGTGAGAGCATATACATGTTTATGTGTGTGTGCATACGCTGTAGATGAAATAAAAAAAAATATAAAAAGTATGCGTATATACATATTTATTCAAATGTCCTTCCGGTCGACGAGGCCTTTGACGACGGGGCATGTTCGTACGCCGCTGGGAATGGAATAAAAAAAAAAAAAAAAAAAATAATAATAATAATAATATTGTTTTTTGTCGTGTTTGTTCTGTGTCTGTACCCGCGTACCGCCGCGGCACGGCGGCGGCCACCGTAGGCCGACTTTTCTATTATTCAAGACATTCCGTCCGGAATTACGTCTCTGCCGGAGCGTGACTCGGAATCGGATCCGTTTACACGCGACCGAATTTAATAATACCGCAGCCGCCACGCCGCCGCACGCTCTTCGACCACTTATCGTACCCTCCGCCGCCCGGCGTCTCGCTGCCCACGGTCGGCGCCACCGCCTCCACGACTGTAGATTTAGACACCGCGTGGACACTAATATACGGTAGTGCACGCACACCGCACTCCGTTCGTCCCCCAACTCCCGTACGGTGGCGTTACGTTATACTATGTTTGTGAGTGATTGTCATTGTTGTTTCGATGTTTTCGTCTATCGCGTCCGCGGTTCAGTGACAAATGACACGAGTTACACGCAACACACGCACACACACACACACACACACACACACACACACACACACACACACACACACACACACACACACACACACACACACACACACACGCAGACGTATACATACTCTCACTTCTGGTTCCGCCCCACTCTTGGCCGCACCACCGTCTGGCGCTAATGGCGAACAAATTTATGTAAACCCAATAATATGCCACGTAAGAACACGTATACACGCGGTTTGTGTTTACGGTTTATTTGATTTTCCAGGTAGCCGAGCTCAAACAAATGTAAATTCCCACCCCACGGTCGACTCCCGTGCCATCACCTTTGCTACTCGTACCTCCACCACCTCCACCTCCACCATCGCCGCTGCCGCCGCCGCCGCCGCCGCCGTCGTCGTCGTCGTTGTCGGAGCCGAACACGCTCCCCTATTGATTTTATTTTTATTTTTTTATTTTTTTTCGTTCTCATCACAATCGAACGGCACATGGGTACCTCGTCGAGGTCACGGAGGTTGAAAAAAAAACCACTGAATAACTAATTGAAATCCATCCCTCGCCCCCGGTTCGTTTTATCAATAAATGCAGGACCACCGACTGTTTTCCAGAAGAATAGAGCGCAAGTTTACAGGTCGACGAACGTCACCACACGTAGATTCGACGACGGAAAACGAGGCGTCTGCCGACCACTGCGATCGCCTCCACCGCCTCCACCGCCGTCCATTTGATGCCTGTCCGACTCACTAACAATGATACGCGTTCCAACGAAGTATAATCACACGTGAGTGCGAGTTTAGAGGTTGTCGAATCGAACGACACGCCTGACGATTCGAAACGTGTGTTGTCGGTCCACTGAGTTTGAATTCTTATGATTTGATAATAAATTATTGTACATCGCAGCGGGTACACGACTGGTTTCCGGTGTCCGCGTAAACGTAGCGCGGCGTCTTCGAATACGGTAGCGAGCCTATGTAGCGTCCGACTCGAGTATTGTTCGCTCCGACGAAACCGCCATTATTTCATAACCGGGAAGCCAATCTAGGCGAACGGAAAATATTTTAACAACATTAACCGATCCCGTTAAAGTATCCGTTTCACCGACGCTATTGTTTAACAGATACGCGTTCATTTATTATTATTATTATTACTATTATTATTTTATTTTTTTTTATTATTAGATTTAAACAGTTAACTATAGGTTATACGATCTATAAAACACATAACGTTTTGTGCGTGGCCAGCGAAACGACGGGGACCCGTGGGGAAGGTTTTATATCCGGTCGCCGGAAAAAGGCCACCGTAGAGATAATGGTTTTCTTATTATTATTATTATTATTATTATTATTATTTTTTTTTTTTTTTGAAAACGGTGGAAATAAATGTTTATAACGGTGGCTACGGCTGTGGACCACAAGTACATGGGGCTAAGGGTGGTAAAAACAGCGGTTGATTGGATTACGAACGGACAGAAATCGATACGGAATTCTTTTCTCTCTTTTTCTCTCTCTCTCACTCTCCCTCACTCTCTCTGTCTCTCCGTCTTTCTCTCCCTCTCACTTCCTCTCTTTTCTCCCTATTTCTCTGTCTTTCTCTTCCGTTTTGTTCGACCACACGATAATTTCGAAGAGGAATTTTACCCTCGGACGCAATTTTACCCACATACTCGCCGCTACTACCTGTACACAACACAACACATACACACAAAAACACACACACACATATGTATACTATATATATACATACGAGTACGTGCGCGGGTGTGCGTACATGCGCTCTTGTGGTTTTCGTTGGGAACAACTATGGCGTTCAAGACCTGAATCTCAATTAATGCCTTGTGATGGGATTGTTTAAGTGGCGGGACCCGGCGCGAAATAACACTATACACCACCACCGCCGCCGCCGGCCGACAATGCCCTGTCCGCGTTCGCCCCCGGTGCGATTTCCTCGTTTTTCCAACCCGGGCAAACTAACGACTGCCGGGAACATACGTTTTACTTCGGCCTCTAATGATTATTAAAAACCGACCCTTTTGCACGCGATTGAAATAAACGCCTCCTTGATGCGTACCGACGGGGACGGCGCGCGGAGAGACCGGCCACGCAATCAACGGGATTGCATTACGACGGAGATAAGAGATTGATTAAATTGCTCTCGGGTCCCCCGGTCCACTGTCGTGTCCGCCGAGTAGTCGGTCCGTCTTTCGCCGCGTTTGCCACGTACGGACGCGCGTCTCGGGTCGACCGGTAAGACGAGGCCGCCGTGCGACGCGTGAACACACGCAGCTCACCCGTGCGCGCCCACGGTCACGTGTTATGTTCGAGGTGATTTCGATACTTCGGAAAACAGTTATATTATAGGTATATTGCGAATCGACGGTACAACGGATTCGGTACACGTACTGTCGTGCCGTACGTTACTCGCCGGCAGAAAATAATATTGTTACCTACCCGTGGACTCGACGAAAAAAAATAGAAAAAAATAGAAATTCAGTGTTTTTTTTTTTTTTTTTTAAGTATAGATTTCAATTTGATATTTTCACTCGCGTTATTTGCTTTGTATTTTCCCGTGAGTCGATCTGAGTGTTTTGTTCATCGTCGTATTGCGGCGCACAAACACAAACTGAGTGCCCGTGTGTGTGTGTGTGTGTGTGTGTGTGTGTGTGTGTGTGTTTGTCGGTATACACGAGCTCAAGTCCGAGTGCGGGAAAGAAAACCCGAGGATCAACAGATTGGTGAGATCGCCGACCACTCGAGGAATAACAAAAACGGTCGGCCGGTGCGGTACACGACGGTTTATCCCGAGTGCTCGGGAACGAGGTGAAAACGACATCATGACGTGCTCGGAGAACATTTTCAAAACTCTCGAAAATCGGTGAAAACACACCCGACGAAATCGTAACTCAACAACTATACGGCAATCGACCGGTAGGCGTATGGACACGAGTATTGTTATTCTAAACATTCTTTTTTTTGGGGGGGGGGTATCGTTTCATGATTTGGTGTTGCACGCGGGCGCCGCGAATGCGTACGGCACGTGGGTCAACAGCCTCTGTCGTGGGCGCGGAGCGTCGACGACAACAGCTGTTTATAGCTTCTCCGTCGGTCATATTATCGACAATTGATTTTTTAAATGGCAAACTTGTTCTACGGATAAGTATGTTTTGTCCGCACGTGACAGACACGGCGTAGCGGTCGTTTTCGTCGTCAACGCACCCCGTCCGGCAGAACGACGGCGGTCGGGGGTAAGGTGTTTTTATACCCGAAAACACTTATCGGGGCCAGGCGGTTAAGTGGCCAAACGCTCCGCGTGTACCGTTATAATATTACCAATAAACCGGAAATCGAACACAGACGGTCTACTCACTGCGTTAGAGTGGTAATTTTTCGCGTCGCCTAACACTTAAAAACACGAAAAATAATAACAATAACACTAATTATAACAGACGGCTACAAAACTGGTTTGATTATACGACGCATTCGTTTTCAAAACAAAATAAAAAAAAACCTCGATGAATTTTCACCGGGCTCAATTAACTCGGATAGTCAATGACGCACGAAACGATTTCTTCCAAACGAAATTACTTTTGCTTCGGTACCAATGTAAAAAGAAACAAAAAAAAGCAGTACGTGTCTGACTCGCTCTGAGGTCAATGTAGCGTGGTACGTGCGCAAAACGACGGTTTCTAGCCCGTAATTGTCAATAATGTTTTTCGTATAAAACATGCATACAACTCACACTCGTGCACGAACAGCACACGACAGTTCGCGAAACACGAGAATAAGACACGGGTCATAATTATGAATGAAAACGAATCCTGTGCACATTTATTGAAAATATTTGAAACAACGATTTACGTGCTAATACGATACTATTTCATCGTGCGTGAGTGAATTATGTTTCAATTAGATCTGTTGACTTGTAAGTTATTTAACCCATTAAGGTAGCGGTGAGGTATTTTAATAACATTTCAATACAGTGCGAAGTAAATTGTTTGAGTTTAAATTTCGAAAAATACATCACTGAACCGCTTTTATAATAAACGTATCAAATTAACTGAAATAATTGTATAATATTTCAAAACACGTAACTGGAAAAAAAAACATGAACAATTTTAAACAATATCTCTTCCCAGGTATCGATATTGTAATGAAATATCGAAATTTAAAATGTAATACGTCATAATTTGCGTTTTTTTCTATAAAAACAATAATAAAATCATAAAAGGAATGATTATCATTGATACCATTTCGTGAATCGCTAAATTCCAAAAAGGATTAATTTACGCACGTTTCAAATAAAATGAATGAGTACTTAAAGAATATTTGTGCGAACTTGACACGGTATTTCGGTAAAACGTTCAACAAAACACGCAAAACAAATATTCTTTACACATGGCCGCACGTCGTCGGGTGCGACTGACTATTTATCTGAGTGAATTGTTTGTTTGGGCAAAACACACGATTCATTTATCAAAAACCCATTTCCTGACAAACCGTCGACTCGGTCATTCGAGTGTTTTTTTTATTTATTATTTTTTTTTTTTTACACGGTATGCAGACAGGTGTTTATATAATATATATAAACATATTATTCACGTAGATAGAAAAATAGAAAGAGAGAGAGAGAGAGAGAGAGAGAGAGAGAGAGAGAGAGAAAAAGAGAGAGAGAGAGAGAGAGAGAGTCAATGACAATGAATCGTAATCTCGATTTCTAGTGACGTTAATCGTTTCTCGATTTGTTGAAGGAGCCGTAACAAAAGATGGGATTGGATAATGTGACACAAAAAAAAAAAAATAAAAAAATAAAATAAAATAAAATAAAAATAAAAGAAGAAAAAAGAAGTAGCAAAAAATCAGTCGATTTGTAAATGAAAGTGGAGCCGGTGGCGGTGGCGATGTAGAGAATTCATTTCCGGCTACGTCGTTTCCGGTGGCGTGTCGTTTCGACGACGCGGAAAGAAGAAGTTCGTTCTCGTCGTCGGTGTCCGCGTGTCGCTATCACTGCTGCTGCTCCCGTTTCTACGGGTCGTCCGTGTACCCGCGCGTTCGGTGGATTGATTGCCGAGTGATTAGACGGTTGCGCGTCGAGGGAGGCGAGGGCGAAGAGACGTAATCGCGATTAAATGCACACAGAGAGTCGGGACACATTAATCTTCTCTTAATTCCCGGGTAAGGCGATTTACGGGCGGGGGACGAGCGTGCGGCACGGGGACAACAAACGGCAATTTGTCGTCGGCAATACGGTGTCGCCCGGCCCGTGCGCAGTGACTTCACTGCCTACCGGTTCACACGAGTGTCACGTCTGCTCAACAAACACACACGCACGCACGCATGACGGGAAATAATAACTTTGGAATTTGTCGGAAATTATTCGCAAAGAAAAAAACCGATCAAAAGTTGACTTCACACGGGAAGCACGATTTGTTAAAACCGATTTAAAAATGTGCTAAATAGACTGGCTGAAAATTGTGGAAACGGTCCCAGTTTAAACGCTTAATTTCAATTTGATACACTGACTTATGTTTGTCTTCGCTAAAACTCAGTCGTTGTAATCTTACAAAAACCATCAGAGTAAGTGTGCGTTGACTTGTTAGACGTTTTGAAATATTTTGGTTTTCATTTTTTTCATTATTTGATTTTTAACTCGGCAGTATATAATATACATGTGTGTGTGTGTGTGTGTGTGTGTGTGTGTGTGTGTGTGTGTGTGTGTGTGTGTGTGTGTGTGTGTGATATACTATCAATTAGTGATGGGCATATCCGGATTTCAAATATCCGGATAATCCAGATTTGTCAAATCCGGATTTAGTAAATCCGAATATTTCGGATTATCCGAATAATGTTTGTTATTCAATGACTCATTTTTATATTTTTCATAAAATAAATGATATAACCTTTTTTGAATATAGGTTCGATTGATACTATTTTTCCAACGTATTTCAATAATGGACGATGTTTTGCGCAAAATAATAAAAATAATTACCTATGGAATTTAATGGTTTTTTTGAATTGGCCAGCACATATTTTATTTATAAAGATTAATTATTATGTTTTATTAACAAACTAAAAAAAATAATGAAATAACGTAACATACTATTTTACAGGGCTATTACAAATTAATAACTAGTAATTGATTTAAAATCAAATCAACAAAATAAATACTTGATAACAGTGCAAAAATTATTTAAAAATTATAAGAAATACCATTCATAAACTACCATTCATTTAAAATAATTATGAGTTACATAAAAAGCAAATCCATATATCCGGATAATTCGGATAATCCGGTTATGAATTTAATTCAAATTCGGATTGCGATATCCGGGTATCCGGATAATTCAGATATTCGGATTTCATGCCCATCCCTACTATCAATTATAGTATGAGAAATGCGTTTTTAATGTAATTAAATTCAATGAATATGCGATTTTGGTGATATCATTGATTGTAACAAAATAAAATATCTAAAAGAGGCGCTAGCGGAGATACTGTGAATACACTAGTTTCGTTTTAAAACGGAAAAGAATCGTTTTGATATAAAAGCCCGATATTGGTATCTTTTCCGTCTGAATGAAGACCGACATGGTTCAAGAACCGGTTCCTCTCGGCTCGGTTTCAGCCTTCGGCGCACGCACGCACTCACGACGCGTGATTCGCGCATCCCTCCTCGTTTCGTCTCCGGTACGGAGCTACTGGAGTAATAGGAAAAAATTCGTCTCGCGTTATTTTTCGCGATTTTTTATTTTTTTTTTTCTTATCGTCGTCATTATTATTTTTACCCTCGGTTCCGGAACGGTTTGCAGTGTTTATCTAAATCGCTTTTAGGCGCGGTTATGCGGTACGAGCAACGACGCCGCGTCCTTTTATTATTACCACTGCGCCGTCGTACGCGCACCGTAATATTATTATCATCACTATTATTATTATTAAAATACGTGTACGCAGACGCGCGTATGTACAACCCCTCCCCTCGTGCCCGGGCACGCGTGCGTGCGCGCGGTCGTTTATCGTATACATTGTGTTTTTAGGAGATTTTCAGGAAATGTCGTTAATAAATAATTCGATAGGAACCCTCTGCCGATTTCTTCGCCGAAAGGCCCCCCCCCCCCCCGGCGCCGCACCCGCGTTTCCGTGCGTGCGAGCACCGTGACCGAGAATCTCGTCGACTCATATAATATACACGTTTACCGGTCGCGGGGTTGAAATCCCCCCCACCCACCCGGGTACTCGTGGCCACCGGGACCCCACGCGTAAACCAGAAGTTCCGAACCGGGGTGCCTCGAACCCGAATCGAGGGTGCCGTGACGGTAATTTAAAACATAAAACAACCTTACATATTTTATACGATTCTAGCGAAAATAAAATTTAAAAAAAAAAAACGAATTTACGAAGAATATAACGATTGTGCGACACACTTTTAATAATAATAAAAGTATTGAACGTCTTCTATAATATACGATTCGTGTACGATTTACCGTCGTGTTATATAATTGGTTACGGAAAACCGAAGTTATGCAATACAAACTCACTATAATATGCTACTGTAGAGTGCCGCGAATGAAAAAAAAAAAAAGTCTTGGGACTCTGTCGCACACCGTATTGCCTATATACGTCACAGAACGTCGTGCACATTAACACGTCTACCACGACGGTGGTCGGTCGAAATCTCGAAACGTCCACGAGGCGAATACCGATAGCACCTGGTATATTCCGCTCAGTAGCAATCATAGACCTTATACTACTAGACAAGAAATTCGTATGACAACAGCATTACGATGTGCGTGGAAACATATCGCAGTGATGTAGCCCGCCTTGACACCAGGTTTGCTAATTTTACAATAATACATAATGATTTTAAATTTAATTTCACAATAAAAATATCACCGGTTTATTTCGTGATAAAGATTAGTTTATCGTGAATATCATGGTTTATCTTTTATTTTACTTTTATCACTTTTATGGTATATCGTATATACGATAATTTACAGTCACTCAGTCACTGAAAAGCGCCCTCTATATTTCCACGCTCGGTATGCAATCACTTCTTGTCTAGTAGTATAAGGTCTATGGTAGCAATGCCATAGAACGTTATCGTTGGATTACCATAGATGTCCAAATGTTTTTTCGACATCTATGTGCTCGTTATTTTAGAATTCAGTTTGATCATTTAAATGTTTTAAATCATATGGACAATCGAAAAAAAAGATTTCTATGACGATAACGAATTTCCAAAATACATTTCATGAAATATTTCGATGTTTAAGTAATTTTTCTCGACAAACATACTGCAGTTAATTAACGTAATTAACTGTGTATACCGAATTAAATATAATTTAAATAGTTAATTAAATTACTTGTGTAGTAATTTTACTTATGTCTGTGAAACTAATGATATTTTCAGAATGTGTGAAAACAGGAATCTTATGAATCGAATAAGTTCGAGTTGAGTTGATCGTTTAGAACTTTTTTTTCCCCCAGTAAATTTAATAATATATTTAAGTGTCGACACACCTTTAAGTGTTTGGTTCATTCGATTTGGCGTTTATGTCGGTGACCACCGCCTATTTATGATTTCTCGATTCGATCCGTTCCCGATCGCCAAGTGGCTGTGCTCGAATTTGCATTATTTCGCATGAATCTCGTCTGTGACTTGTATATAATATAACACCGATTAATATACACACCTACAATATTGTCGACCACGCGTTCGGAGTTTTTCGCGTACATTATTTTATTTAATACCACATAGTATCGAATAAATTTCCTGAGTCACTCCCGCGATCGGCCCAACAGCGGCAGACTAAAATATTCAATCGATATCGGCTATTTTTTTTTCAATCGGACGTCGATTGATCGATCGCGATTCGTCGATGATTAAAGATCTTCATCGGCTCGCTTGTTTCGCGCTGTCTAACGAAACCGTCCCGTCCGTCGCACACACGGTTCCTTTCGGTCGGTATTACTCACACGTGTTCCCGTTCCGGGAGCGTTTCGTGTGTTTTGTGCGCGTGTGTGTTTTTATTTGTCGATTCGTTCTCGTCACGACGACGTTAGTCTCCATTAACGGGTATTTTTATTTTTTATTTTTTTTATTTTGTGTTTTTACGTTTTGTTCATTCGACGGGCCGGCTGTCGTGCGATACACCTATACACATATTTGCATGCACGTCGGGGGTTAGACCTTGACGGGGGTTGGGGGACGGGCCAGAAGGGTCGTGCGGACGTACGGTGGTCGACGGTCAAAACGGCAACCGGCCACCCGATGTTTACGTGTGATAAGGGCCGTGGCGGGGTGACGGACGACGGCGGCGACGACGACGACGACGTGGATCGACACGCAACCATGGCGGGCCGACGGGGTGAATTCCGGTAGAACGTTATTTGTTAAGGGTGGTGGGAGAAAACGCGTTAAAAATATAATAATAGTCATACTAATAATAATAATAATAATAATAATAATAATAATACAGAATAAGAAAAAAAATCAATAGATCGGTTTGAGATTAAAAACATTATAGAAATAATAACGGAACGTTTTTTTTCTTCTTTTATATTTAGTTTTCTCGCTATCGCCCGGCGCTCTGGTTATGCAATTTCGATACACTCGAGAATTCTGACGAAGAGCATGAGTTTTTTGTGAGTTGAGATTATCATTTTCATTTTATTTATTTTTTTTTTCTTTTCCATCTCTTGCGGTCGGCCATAATATCTACATAATTAATTTACGCATTCGGTATAACATTTTTTTCTTTTTTTTTTTTTTTTTTTTGACTTTGATTTTATCGATAAATATTACAGTCCGTTAATGACTTTTTACTGCGAATAGTTGGTCGACAAAACACAACGATGTACACTGCCGGTAACGTTTTCGGAAAAATCGACGATACTCCGTCAGACGGATAAATTGTTTTTCAATGACTCACGGCGGTAACCGTGATGATGCGCCCTAGGTGGTTGGTTTTATCGTTTTTATGCTTCATTTGAACAATACGGTATCGATTGAAAATTCAAACTTTTTTCAATAATTATTATTTATACTCTATTCCGTTTTGTAAAAGCATTTCAATGTCGAGACTAGAATTTCAGTACTCAAAAACCACAAGCCGAGTCGTATATTATTTCGGACGGTGAATCAACAACGAATCGTCCGTCCGAAAATTCACTTATATTTTTGCTCAAAAATAAAAAACAAAAAAATAAATCGGCCATTCTTTTTTAATTAACGCATCGCGTATATAAATCATCATCGGGTAGATAAAACGAAAAACACACGTCGTTGGTAATAATAATTCAGAAACGCACTGCGTTCGCGTTATGTATTTTTTATTTATTATTTTTTTTTTTTTGTATCGCGAAAACATGTTACATTGTCTCCGCACGGACCTACACAAAAACCGTCGGCTATATAGCCGCTCCTCGCAGACACTATGAGCACGCTACACAGTACACTTGGAAAAACGTAGCGTATTTGTGTTGACTTTTCGTACGTCAAAACCTCGTTGAAACTTCAAAAATAATATATTAAAAAATCATGATGGTAATTTTGTGTTTTTATAGAAAGCAATTTATTTGTTTTCCCTGCTTAATATATATATTTGTATTAATTTATATATTTATATTAAAACTCGATTATTTTTTTGAATTTTCGCGAAAATCAAGTAATTTGTTTTTCCGACTTCTTTATTATTATGTTATATTAAATACTTGGGTGTACGTGAAACCAGAATACACGTTTCAATCATCCGGCTATAATGATTAATATTAAACTTTGATACACGTCTTTATTGAGACACGAAAATAAATCCCAAGCCCTTTTTGTGCCCTTTTGGATGTAGTCTAGACACTCGAAACTCTAAAAACAATATAAAAGTTTTCTATACACCTTAAAGTACAATAAAACAATGCAGAATTCAGATCAGAAATTGTATGTTTGTTTCTGTTTAAGATTTATTTTATGAAACGTATTCGAATGAAAAATAATAATCGAGTAAACGTATTTTTCATTATAATTATTATTTTTTTCTTTTGAAAATACTAATGATTTAATAATTAGTTCTGTAGTGGATATTCATAACGATTTTAATAGGTGATCACTATAAATAAATTGTTCGTTGGTAAACTATTATTTAGAAACGATTTTTATTAATATTTTTTTCGACATTCGGGTATTTCTAAGATCGAATCAATGCGGGATTCATTAGAATAAGTTGTATCAGTGAAATTAGGCTAGTATGTTTGAAAATGATTAACGCTTAAGTACGAGAAACAATAGTTTAAAGGAATCGTCTTAAAATAGAAGTGAAACGTTTGTCATCAATGCGCAACTTCATTGACGAATAAATACGAGTTTCGTAAATAACATAAAAATACGTGAAATCGTGTTAATCGGTAAGGTTTTAAGATTTCAAATTAACGAATGAATTAAATGTGATGAATCCGAATAAAAAAAAAAAAAAAAAATTATTCCTTACAAAACGAGTTGCGTTGATTAATTCGATTCGATGAGTGTGATATGCGTTCAAAGCTATTACGTTATTTTATTCGAATATTTTACAAATTACACTCAAAATGACAAGCAACAGCGAGTATGAATGATATTTGAATTCGTTCTTATTAATGGGTTCACTGGCGTGTTTTCTGTAATTTTACAACACCGAATCAGAAAACCATTATATTTATTTTGTCTTGCGAACTAAACGAACTGAATTGTTTGAAAGTTATTGCCGGTAAAGTCAACCGTAGATAGTGTTCAAACTTTGCCGGGAGACAAACGAACAAGTCGTTAAGTTTTTGTTACGCGTTCTGTCAAGTAATCGAACTAGAACACGTTTTTAATTCGATTTATTAGTCACTTTGGACGTTCGGTTCGGATCAATCAGATTTGATTCATAAAATGACAATGTCGAAAAAAATCGATTATTCCGACGAACGGGACTATTTATGTAATTATCCATTATAACAAAAGCGTGCACTCAAAAAGTCGTTAAAAATTCCTATCAATAGGTCGCGTGGTCGTGAATTATTATTATTTTTTTTAACCGAGTCAAACTGTTGAAAAATGCGATAAAATTTAACTTGACCTGAAACACATGCAATATAATACGTGACGCATCACGAAGGTATTGAAAAATAAAAAAAAATGAAAAAAAATGCTTACACAGTATTGTATTAAGTGTACGGTTTTATTATTTACAGGCAACTAAAAAATAAAAATCCTTCGTTTAAAAATAAATCATGACTTTCAATATAAAAATAATAATAATAATAATAATAATAATAAACTAACAATAGCACTTGAAAATACGCATGTGCACTCTTCATAACATATTAACCTATAATCGTTAAGATAAATTATCAACGTGCATATATTTCATAGGTGTTATTGTGCCTAAAATATCCCCTAATCTACCATGTTTTTTGTCGATCAGAAAACGATTCGCGAACACGCTACGTTCTATTCACGATCATAAACGTCAAGCTCAAACGACTCGTTCGACAACAAGACGTACTACTGTGTTTTCCGCGAATCGACTAAACTACTGCCACGTCGGATGCTATCTAACACGGTGACATAGGTACATAAAATAGACAATATTATAAAGTACGTTCGCGAATACCATAACGGTGTATAGTGTATGACACACAATATCACAAGGACGTTTTCGCCCGATATATTCGAACTTGATTAGAGTAGGGGAGCGGGACTGTGTCGAAACAATAACGACGCATAAAAGTTTTGCAGAGACGTTATCAAACGATCCATTGATGTATACCCACACATACATACATACACACACACACACACACACACACACACACACACACACACACACACAAACACACACACACACACACACACACACACACACACACACACACACACACACACACACACACAGAACCTTGACTGAATCATGGCGTGTCTCTAGGTGATTGAATCCCGTTCGACGGATTATACACGAGCACAATTATAGGTCTCGTCGTAAACGACAACATTCGTAGGCACTAGGATCACGATTTACTCCCTCTCTTTCTCTCTCTCTCTCTCTCTCTCTCTCTCTCTCTCTCTCTCTCTCTCTCTCTCTCTCTCTCTCTCTCTCTCTCTCTCTCTCTCTCTCTCGTCTCTTCCTCTAACGATGATCGTACGATTTTCCGTTGTCTCTAGAAAAATTGACAGAGTTGGAATATGTGTAAGTATGCAAAAGGCACGTCGGGTGTATTAGCGGGGAAAGGGGCATGGTAGTCATGCGAACTGCCGTGGTTGTACGTGGTTAGCAGAGGAGACTACGTGCTTTTATGATCTCGCCATGGCCGATTTTCGTCGTAAATCGCTCCTCGAGCCAATATGTTTTCAATCGGTTTCTATTAAACGACTGTGTTGGCAAAATAACCTAATGGGTTCCGGTACGATGATTTTTTTTCTCTCCTTTCTTTCCATCGTACCCGTCTTTTTCCCTGTATTTTCCTCTCTCACACACACACACACACACACACATGTATATATATATATATATACACTTATTTATTTATAAAGTTCGTGTGTCGTTTTATCAATTTTTATTTATTTTTTATATTTATTTTTGCACTACTCTGACCCCGTGCGGACGACGACTGGAATTCGTTATTACGGTCCATTGGTTTCCCCGACAGCCGCCACTCGCGTCCGCGTCGTGGTGTTTGTACGTCGCGTCGCGCGGACGAAAAAAAAAGCCCGGGACCAAGAACGCTCATATTGTCGTCGACAAGAATAACCGCAATTGAAAATTTTCCGACCAGTTAATTGCTGCGGTTTTTAGACTCGAGTGCGCGGAGGGCGAATCGCGTGCGGGAAAACGAATCATATCGTCGGAATCGGTTTTGCCTTTTTGACTACAGTCTCTTCGTAAAAAAAAAAAAATAATAAAACAAATACATTTCTTACACGTCCCATTCGATTGCTGAGATAATTAGTTTGATTTTGACTTGTATGATGTAACGTTTCGTCGTGTGTGTGTGTGTGTGTGTGTGTGTGTGTGTGTGTGTGTGTATATGTGTGTGTGTGTGTGTGTGTGTGTGTGTGTGTGTGTGTGTGTGTGTGTGTGTGTGTGTGTGTGTGTGTGTGTGTGCAAATACGGTAGAAATCACTTAATAACTCATTCAACGTATGCACCGGGTTTGCCCGGGACAATAATCTATACATCAATACTGTGTAAACACGGGCGCGATGTGCGTTACCGACCGTGATGGTTATAATTGAGATATGCATTTATAATATTATATGGAGCGATTCGCTATGTCACCGAAGAGACGGCTGAGATTATATTTCGGCCGGGTACGATAATTGCGTTTGTTTTCATTATTTTGTCCGTTCTTTATGACGGTATATTTGAAATATTCCCAATAAGCTCGTGTCTGCTCTTTAAGTACATAATCAATACGGCGTTTTTGATTGAAACGCAAAGGAAAAAAAAACCGTTTTTTTTTAAGAAAGTGAACAAATATTTAAATATATATATATATTATATAATGAATTGTCTCTTAATTAACTTAATCGTGTGTTTATAATTTACTCAATTAGTCGAGCTTCGTGTAAAGAATTTTTTATTTTTCAGTATGAATAAGAAGAAAAAAACGAAGAAAAAGATAAAGTTAAAAATTATGTTAATATGGGTGAATCGAATATAAACTATATTATTAGTATCGAATATTCATAACTTTTTAGAGACTACTTAATGATCATATTAAATCAATGATTAAACAGTTATGCACAAACTCATTAGCCGTTTATGTTTATTTCCATTGGCTTAAATAAATGTCACCAAATAACCATTTAGATTAAAATATATCGGCGTATTCATTCACGAAGCAACGCGTGCGTTACTCGTTTGTTTTAGAATTTGAAATTATAACATTAAGTCGCTATTTAAGTCCAGTGTCCGTTTATTATCCGTAAAGTAAATAAAGTAAATTATTTAAAAGGAAATTAATAATATTGTGATAATGACATATTCCAAACAAAATGTTTTACTTTTATATGTAATTTTAATGTCGGCTACGTAAAACTAAACCTTTTATCATGAAGAGTACAAAAACATGATATATGATGTTATACATGTATATTTATATATGTATTGTAAGCGCGACGCGTGTGTTTGAAAAGAATATGTAAGTTAAATTGCGTTTTTTTTTTTGTGTGTGTTATAGGTATGCCATCAGTATTATGTCAATGTCTGTGAAATATTGACAAGCAAAAGATACTGACAAGTTGTGAACAAACATGTAAGTATTTCACGTCGTTCGGTTACAAATTGAAAACATAAACAACAAAAAAGAAAAGGTCAAACGTATAAACATGGGTTTCGTTTTAAAACTGTTTTTGTTATAAAATAGTTGTTGATTAATTTCTTGTATAAAAAACACACGAAAAAATTTTAATTTTTGGTCTTTGGGTTTGTTAATTAAATATTGTATTTTCTGTTTATATCTATACTCGTGAAATCCATCGTTAATAACTTTTTAATAGCATAAGAACCGAAATATTTAGTGAAAATATTTCATACGAAAATAAAAAGGAAAATTCGATTCAAAGAAAAAATACCGTTAAAAAAGTCAAATAATAAAATGGGAAACATTTTATTACGTTTTTTGAGAGTTTGGCTCTAGTCGTATTTTTGAAAAATAAAATTGCTGTTTAGAACAAACAAAAACGATTTTCATTCGATCAAAATAAAATTAAAAAAAAAAACATCAGATTAGACTTTTAGTAATATTTATTTATCCCAGTGACTGTTTAAACGGTTTCAATCGATTTGAACACGAATTGGTTAATTTAACTGTATTATAATGTAAAACAAAAACGTAAGAAATATATATAATATTTGAAAAAAAGTGTGTTTGACATAACATAAAGATTATACACGTGTACGTATACGTATTATCATTAAACTACACTATCGTAGCCACTTTATGTCTACAGTACACCGTTTTCTCTGGTTGACATTTATTGTAATTAAAACATTTTAAAAATGAAAATCACTTCGAAAATCTCATTTACGATATCAACACTGTTAGTTGACCGCGAAAAACCCCGTTATTATATTTAGGTTTATGAATATGAAATATTTCACGTGAAAATTTCACTTTGAAATATTTCAATGAAATATTGAAAGATTTATACATTTTTGAATTTTGTGTTTTTCGGTATGTTTCATATAGTTAACACTAGTTGATCACACTGATTTCATATCAAAATCGAATTATTATCACGGACGTAGGTACAATGCGGAGTCGGTAAATTGCGTCCCTATAAGTACGGTCATGGTCATATACTATGTGAATTGCGGCCCGCGTACTTTTAAAACATACGTAAATTGCGGCCCGAGTATTTTTAAAACATACGTAAATTGCGTCCCGGGAACTTACGAAAAAAAATGAACTTTGTTTCCTTTCAGTCTCCTATTGACACAACCAGACACAGAACAAGAAACCACCTTGACGTTGAATTACTTGAATTGCACTTTATAGTTTATAGTTTATAAATTATAATCGAAAAATTGTGTTTCAATCCGAATCCATATAAAAAGATAACTGATATATAAAACAACATTTTTATATTATATCTTTGGTTTCAATCACAGAAAAATTATATTTCATGGAATAATATAAAATGTCATGGATTAATCAATCATATTTTTCCCTGTTCGCATATGGATTCTAGACTTCAATTTTATTCGTTGAGTCGGCTATCTAGTTGTTTTATATATCTGTGGTTGCTCTACAGTTTACAGTATTTTTTTTTTCAATCTAATAAAAATGGACGTTATGAAAAGTGAAAGGAATAAAACGTTGAAAATAGTTGATGGTTTCAAATTTCGTTTTCATATATTTCTAAACAATGATATTCAACGTTGGTGTTGCACAGTTAAAACGCGTAAGTATTTTTTGAAATTTGATGATAATGATATTTGTATAGATAGTTTTAAGTCTATTATAGTTTTGGTCCTAAGTCTGAAAAATGGGAAGGAAAATATTGGTTTTGTGGAAAAAAGGCTTAGACGTAATTTACATATTAATAAGAAATAGTTAGATAGGCATATGTACAAAAATATACCCAAGCCGCAATTTACGTACCTATATATAAAATATACCCGGGCCGCAATTTACGTATGTATAAAATATACTCGGGCCGCAATTTACATAAAATATTTGAAATGGGACGCAATTTACGTGTATGTCTTTCATAATCATATGTTGATTATTCATAATTAATAAATTATTATGTTTTGTTTTATAAATTTTTAGTCTGAATTATAAAGTATACTATCTAGTATAACTTGTAATTTATAATTATGTTATATTATATTTAATTACTAATAATGTGGTAATTATGAATACAAGTCTACATATTAAATAATAAACACACATGAGTTTGTGTAAATAAACATACAGTTCATGTGTTCTGAAATTTTTTTTAAATATTATGTAATACGTAGTATGCTTGTATGAATCATTATTTATTAATTTATTATTTACCCACTTGTCTAATGTATTATGTATTTATGTAAAAAATACTTCAACACAACATAAATTTCAGAACCCTAATTATATTCAACAAAAATCAGTGCACGGTCACTGGACAAATAATTCGAGTATCGCAAGTTGACACTACACATTTTTACACCAACCCACGTCTATTGAATTTGTTTAAAATAAAACAATTAACACGGGGTCCATACGGACATGGCTCGTCTTCGTAGAATTGCAGGGACTAAACACGTACGTGGGTTATACTTTATTACGTTATAATTCATTTTACATTATTTCAGCGCTTATTATCATACACTTGACAAATTTCAACCAATTAACGTGGGTTGTTTATGACGTGTAAATTCTCTTACTTTTTTTTTCGTACGTTAAAAACGAGACAAACAATTGATTCAGGACGGTTTTTTTCGCCATTTCTAAAATCGCAATTCATTCAAAACTGTAAATAGAATATTCACCATGCAAAAAAAAAAAAACAAATTATATAAATTTGTGGGTGTGTGTAATAAATCATTGGTTCTCAACCTTTTCGTTTTCGTGGACCACCTAGAATCTAGAATCTAGATTTAAGTAGGACTACGAACCACTTATACACATAGATTTCCAACTCTACGCTAAAAATAGATTAGACAACAACACAATTCGGACCGGTGCCGATCCGCGGACCGATGGTTGAGAACCACTGTGTTAAATGATCAATGTTAAATGTGTACGATAAGAATACACACGAGAATTTGCAGATGAGTGTACCGACTTGTTGATGGCTACACGTACGACAAGAGTCGCGTTGTTAACACGAAATGTATCACGTTTGAAAATTCCGAGTGAATCGTTGGTCTTAATAAAATAACTTTTTTTTTTCTATTAACGCTTTACAGTAAATTTAACTTTGTCTAAAAGTTTCACCGAGCGACTTTACAGATTGGAAATTTTAACTAGTCGTCACTTTAAATGAGCGATTTTCTTTATTTTCTATAGTTTTTCGTAGTACGAAGAAAACAATTCCCGAAAAAAACCCATAAAAAAATACCTAGTAAAAACGGTAAAATTTGCCACAAACGACACTTTAATTTAATCGATTTTACTTATTACTCCTGTTGTGAAGTATGTCCGGTTTTTTTTTTTTTTTTTTGTAGTTAGCTCAGTATTAATAATGATACACAATATACAATATGCATACTATGGAAACGACTTTTTTTTTTATAAATTTAAATTTTAAATTACTTAAGAAATCAAAAATAAAAACATATACGTGACGAATCTTTGAACAGAGAAAATCGTTTACCAAATTTTACGTTTCAAATGTTATTGGGGAAAAAAACGATAGTTTTTCATTCAAACATTTTCGAAGTTTCAAAAAGTCAAAATTTTGTTCAAAAGGAATACATTTTTTTTCTTTTTGTCATTTGAAAATATCCTCTCGTTTTGTATTGTTTACAATATTTTTTTAAGTTACGTAGTTTTTCAGTAGATTTCTTTTACGGTTAGAAACCCCGTTGAGAATTTAAAAAAAAAAATATGAAAGCTATAAAAAGTGTACACGCATTCATTCCGTTCGTTTGAGCTGTCGGGTTAACTGGTCGCCTACGTGTACCTTCACGTAATGTATTCACTCTAAATACGTTACATAATAATTGCCTTCCGTTTTTCTAAATAGAAATAAAAACTCACCACCAGTCAAACGAAATCGTATTTTATCCGCACATATCGGTATGGAAACAAAAAAATCATATTTCATGAAACGTTTTCGGTGTAGTATTGTTTGGCACGACTCGTCACGGCATCTCTTGCACACCGCTAGCTCGGATTCACAGCACGGGTAGGCTGGTCCGTGCGTGGATAAACCCCGTCACCCATTATATTCCAGGACCTGCGAAAAACGTTTTGGTTATACGCAGAGCCGGATTGAAGGGGAGGCAGATGGGGCATTTGCCCCCGAGCGCAAGATTTTAAATGGGCAAAGTTTTGAAATAATGTATGTACCATTTAGAGCGGGGGTCCTCACTAGTATTTCTGAGGGAGACAAGTAGTGCATATCGAATTTTCCTCAAGGCCGCAAGTACAAATTGTACAGTTTATTCAGGGCTTAAACCCAAACGGTTATAGGTTAATTACAAAACATATTTTGCTTATTGTTATAATACACTATGAAGTGACGTCAAATAACTTACAAACAATATGACTATGACATAAGTTTATTACATCGAAAAAATTAACTTTTTTTTACATATGAAAAAGTAAGGAAATGTATTTTACTTAATTTCATGAATAGGCCTACTTGAATTTATTAATTCGTTAAAGTCGAAGGGCGAAATCTTTCACAACTCTCTAATATGGCATCCACGTTAGCGGTCGGGAAGAAACTGAAATTCTCAAAATGTTTTCAACGTTCCCACTTGTTAACTTGGATCCTGTACTTGTTTTTTATGCATTTCAGCTTACTGAATGTAAGAATGTAAGATTCACAGACATATTACGCAGATTAACGTTTACACGTAATTGAAATTTAATAAACACCAAATTATAGTAGAACAATTTTATTTTTATAAAAAAATTATCAGTATTAAATCAGTTATAAAATCAGTATTAAATACACAATCATAATAATTAACTATATGGTAAATATACATCTTTCATTACTATACTATTGAAAGTATGGAAATTAAAATTAAAATGACTAAATTCACATAATATAAATATATTGTTTTAAGGTAACAATATAATAAAATAAAAATAAAAATAAGTTCCTTTGCATTATCCTAAATGACATTTTACAGTCACTATCTCATAATTCTATATCTATAATAATTCATTATAAGAATGTAGTTTTATTATGTGATCATAATTTTGAGTAGATAAAAATTTTAATATTGAACATATTTTGAAAAAAAATTATTTTTCCAATATTCTACTGGTGCAAATTATTCTATTTGTGTCTTAAATAATTATACATTTCATTATGTTTAAGAAAACGAAACTAAGTTTGATATAAATAGAGTTAATAATTAAAAAATATAATTAATTAAAATATATATTTTAACAAACATTTCTGGGCAAAAAACTTGATAACTCCAAACATTTTAGGTTAATATTAGCCCTCATCTCAAATGAAAAACGAAAATCAAATCACGTTCTTCGAAATATTTTTTATCGTGGTCTAACATATCTGTATTGATAACAACATAAACATTACCTTAAATTCGATATTTTTAAAAACGGTTTTTTTTACGTCCGTCTCCTGAACAATTACGAAAAATGAAGCCGCCTGCTTTTTGCACGGGCTCCTTCGAATATTCCGTAGTTTTATTGGATTTGGGCGGCGGACAGGTGGTTCTCGGTCGTTGTTCACTCGACGGCCTATAACCCCGTTCCTATATCAGCCTATAAATACAAAGCGGACCAATCCGGTATCGAGCAGCACAGACGAAAGTGGCGGTCGTCGGGCGGAGTGTTACCAAAACCGTCGGGATCCGTCCGTTATTTTTATCGCGCACTCAGGCACTCCGTATCGGCGTCCGCGGCGCGATTTTATCGTCTCGACGCTCCATCGACGGTCGGTCCGCACACGGCTTGGGCCGGAAAACGTTTTAGCGCCGTGACGACGGTCTTGCCGAACGACTGGACGCGCACAGCGTGTGACGTTCCCGAAACGTTTTGTCCTCGAGCACGACACCCGCCGTGTTTATTGGGCGTTTATTTGTTTATTTATCGTGTTTTTTTCTCTTCTTTTCTGCAAAGCGTTCTTTCCCCGTCCTCCTTCCTATTTGACTCGATCGTCGGTTCGAACGTCGACCCTCAAAACACGCGTCCACGTCATTTCGATATAATGCGCGTCGTGCCGGCCGATAAAATCGAATTAAAATCAAAATCACACGACAAAACGAATCCGGTCGTAACGTCGAGCAAAACGATAAATCGATTTTTTTCACCCGTGCAAGGTTTCAGAGACGAATACGATAGTGAAAATTTTCACTTTAAAATACTCGGCCGATCCAAAAACGAATTCCCACCTGGAACGAACTGATTGGTAATGATTTTTCACGATATTATTATACCTTCTATTCACGTGTACAATTCACTGGTTTTGATTTGATCGAACCGGTAAAATTACATCGATTAGTAGTAGTCCATTGGCGGTATTCCATAATCTGTGCTGTAGTATGTACGATATCGTGTAATGAGCACTTAAAGTTTCTACCGAAATTACTTTTGCAGTTGTGACTGAATTACTGAAACGTTTCCGATAAAAATCTCATTTGCGGACATTTGATAGTTTCAACTAGAGTCGTCCGCAGTTTTTTGAAATATTAGAAAAAATCACGAGAACAGAAGCAAACGATTTCATTAGATTACTATCAAATATCAGTGTACAATATGCGACCACCTATGGTAACGTTCGTGACTTTTTGACGAAATCGACCGTTCGAAAAAATGGTTCCAAACCAAATAAGTAAGTTATTAAATAAACAGACTTTTTTACGTCACTCGGCATCATCTATAAAAATAAACATATCGGTCTATCAAGCGATCGTATAGTCACCCGAATCGAGTACAGTCACTTTCAACCCGTGAAAGAGTATTCCGCCAAAATTGTTGAGAAAAAAAACGTGGTTCGTGGTTATATAGAGTTAACCGTATGAAATCATTGATTCGGGGACGTGAAAAATATTCAGCCCTTGGCCCCATATTATGTCCGAAAACCGAAGACGACCGGAGACGATAATAAAATATTCAAATAACACAGTAACGTGTGGTTCACACCACGCTTACTATTCGATTATTGTCACGTCATGTTATAATGTACACCGGGTTCGTGTGTGTTATGGTCATTTGGAAATTGGAAGGGTTGGTGAACCCCGGGAGTCGTGCGGCTTCAAGCGGTTTTCTCCCGGACGTAAATTATGGTAGCGGTTGATAACGACGATCTATCGAATCCGTCGTAGAAGTAAAAACGAAAAAAAAAAACGAAATAACATTAACACATCAATTGGGATCGAAAATTCAAGCCGTCTTCGTGATACGATAATCAATACATGGCGCAAATATGAGGAGAGAGAAACCTACGCATACCACGTGATGAACTCGTTGTCGGACGTATGCAAAACGATAGACGATCTACGTATGGGAAAATGGTTAAAAAAAATTCAAAGATTTCCCAAAAACGAAAAAAGACGATATTTTTTTGACTACGTCCGTACAAATAGCACAGTGGTCACACGTCACAACTAAGCGATGTTATCGCGTCTGAACAGAATGTTTCAGTGGTATTTGATAAATGCGATTTGATTATTTATAAGCGTATCGAATCGAATTTTTTTTTCACGTTCTATTTTAAAGAGTAATAGAACCACGATTTTATGAAGAACAAAACAATCGTAACGTTTATTTATCCACCTAATATTTAAGTTTATTATTTTTTCAAAACTAACACGTGTCCACTAATGGCAACATAATATAACGAAAGACGATATAATTTTTTCAAAACTTTTGATATTCAAATTTGGATTATTTGTCCAACATATTGAAATACATAGTATAAGCATACACGAGTTGTTGAGAAACGATGGTACATGAAAAATAGACTACCGCTACTGTAAACTTTAAAATATGCTCATCCTCTTTAATGAATAACCAAAAAAAAAAAGCTGGTAAGTGAGATGATGGTGGTACAAGTGCGTCCTTCGTCCTTTCGGTCCTGGGACAAGATATTGGTGATAAATGTATTAAGTTTTAAAGAAATGATGTCTCATTTGCGAAGTGAGCAAAGCGAACGGAGCTGTGGAGTGAAGTGACGCTCAATGTTATAAACAAATTAATTATAACAATGTTATAAATGTTCCCTAACAGTTAACACGTCTTCCTGAATATAAATTAGTGTAATCGAGGTAGTCACTGCAACAATTATTTATATACTACATATTTATTATATATAATATCAATTATAATTTGAAAAATACGTAAGATAAGATAACAATAATGATAAATTATATCACACAATCATCATCTCCACTGAGTGACTCATTTTCACTGTCTGACCCCGCAGTTTCCTCTATCTCCACAGAATCAATTTTTCGTTTTTAACTGTCCGAGCGACCGTAGCGACAAAAAAATAACAAAAATAGTCCTCCGCGTGGCATTATAGCAGTACTGCACGTATGCGCACAAACGTCAAATCGCAAACTTTGAAAGGTAACTTCCAGTTTCCGGGAAAAAAAAATTACAGCGTCGTTCTAAGCATAAAAAACTAAGTCTTTTGAAAAAAAAAATTTGAAAATCGTGAGGGGGTTGGTAAAGTAGATTTGTTCCCACTTAAAAATAGAAAAAATCGAATTTCAAAAGTTTATTTTTTTAATTTTTTTTTTCAATTAACATTTTTTTACATAAATTTATATTATATTTAAATGATTCTTTTTTCTTTCATTTTTGTTTCAACGTATAGTAATTCCAAACTGAAAATCAATATAAAAATATTTTTTTGTAATAAATTATGTGGCTATAATATAAGAAAACAGCCTCGTCAAATCACATGGCCTAATAAAGCATACTGAAAAATACGTTATTTTAATAAATATTACCAAAATATTACATATATCATAAACTTAAAAACTTAAAAAAATCCGCTGTAAACGAGATTTTCACTGTTCAGATTTTAGGTATTTAGTCATTAATCGAAAAGTATTGAAAAGCTAGAAACTTGAAAATTTTATCCAATATCAAATACATACTTTTTTATATTGGACAACATTTTCAGAACAATTGTATCACTTTTGACTTAAATATAGAACTTTTAATTTACCAAATTGTTAGAAAGTTTTTATGTAATATAATTTTAAATATTTGACAACAAGTTCTGAAAATTTAATATGACCTTACTCATATACCTACCTAATTATCCTAAAAAAAATTCAAAAATCGTTAGTCAGGATTTTTTTTTATACACACTTTTACTAAATTATTATACGATTTTTTACGATATTGTCTGATTTCTTTCAAGTTTATTTCTAATGTAATATTGAGTATTTGTTAGAAAGTTCTGAAACTTTAATACAAGTTTACTCTTATACTAAACTATCAATACCGAAAAAATATCAATAATCGTGACTCAAGATTTTTTTTCCAAGCATTTAAAAAATTATACAAATAGCCGTAAAAAAAACACACACACACACACACACACACACACACACACACACACACACACACACACACACACACACACACACACACACACACACACACACACACACACACACACACACACACACACACACACACACACACACACACACACACACACATACACACAAACACACACACACACACACACACACACACACACACACACACACACACACACACACACACACACACACACACACACACACACACACACATACACACACACACACACACACACACACACACACACACACACACACACACACACACACACACACACACACACACACACACACACACACACACACATACACACAAACACACACACACACACACACACACACACACACACACACACACACGCACGCACACGCACGCACTCACACGCACTCGCACGCACGTGTTTGCACAATGCGGTGAGCGTGGCGTTTCATTAACAATTCAGAGCGATCACGAAATTGCGGTCGAATCCACTCGTCTCTCGTCCCTAGAAAACAGCGAATTATATTCCACAGTGAAATACGGTCAGACGACGTACGTACATATTATAGTCGCGTTCGCTTGTCGGAGGCGTCCGCTTTTCACGGGGCTCGTGTGTCGTGCTGTAGTTGTTCTGTTCAAAAATCATACCTTCGCCGGCGTCTCGGCGAGACGAACGTCACGTGTTTACCGCTATACGGCTGCGGTACACACGAGCTGAGAGACACGTGTACCTCGCGTGAAAACATTATCTCCGGGTAAATAATTCGTCGTCGGGAAAAAATTTGTCCAGCTGTACTTTTCACCCCCGCGCCGGTGAGGTTCAGCGACGGTACGCGTTAACCCCCCTACGCTCTAGATCGCAGTGGTCCTTGGAAAATATTACTCGTCTGCCAGAGCGGTACAAAGCGGTCGAGGATGATCTTACGACGTGGACGGAGGGCGAGGGTTGTAATCGGATTGTTGCACGGGGCGTACTCGTTCTCGAAAAATCGTTCGGAGGTGTAGTACGTCTGTGATGTTTTTCTCCGTGGAAAGAGGGATGCCGTACGCCGCCGTATTCGTTATCCGTGCGGTTTTGCAATATTATAAATCTCGCCGTTTTTCGCGGCCAAAACCTTACTACAGACGAACACCACGCCGTCGTCGTGTCAACAACGATATTATTGACGGCGGCGGCGCTACGGAATCGATCTCGTTCGTGCGTACGTCGATCTCCGCGCGATATCGTTGTTTTCCGCCGTGCCGGTGCGCACAACGCGGAAACGACGTACAGACACACCGTGACTTGTGTCCGACGTTATCTCGACCGTACACCCGGTGGTTATGACGACTCGAAGGTAATTCGGACCTTGCTAACTCGAAATTTTCGATATCTCGAATTATATTAAAATTCCCCTTCAAATCACGATAACACTTAATATTTAAATAATCTTGTTGACTCGAAAATTAATTCGACAAGTTTTCGATATCTCGAATATTCTTATCCAAATTTAGAATTTGATTTCAAATAGTTTATCGAGGCGATTATTTTTTGTAAAACCCGACTATTATAATCATCTACATATTTCGACTCCCCCGATGAAAAAGAAAGTAACTCGAATTTCAACATTTTTCAGTAGAGCTATATTATAAGGTTTAACTTAAATTACTATTGGTTTTTAACTGTTTCATATCGAATTTTTATATGAACTTTGGTTGTTTGATTGAATATAATATTATCACCATAATTTTTTGTTTTTTAACTTCCACAGTACAATATATGATGAAAAATAAACTTAAGTTACTTCTTTTTTCACGGGGAAAATAGTTCTTCGGAGAAGTAACTCGAGTTACTTCTTTTTTCTTGGGAAAAGTCATTTATTATAAAGAAGTAACTCGAGTTACTTCCTTAATCTTGGGAAAATATAAATAAGTAATAAATATAAAATTTGTTCAAATAAAACTTTTTTATTTTAATTTAGCAACAATAATATTATAATAAACCAAAATATATAATCAGTTATAATTTATTACTACTATACACTGGAGTTTCATGTTATTTTTTCAGTCCGGTGTTTATAAAATAGGTAATAATAATAATAATAATTATATAAATATATATTATAAAATCGAATAACTTAATTTTTTGTAGGCCATGATTGATAGTAAAAAACACTATAATAATAATTATTAATATTATTAATTGTATTAATAATATTATTACTGACGTCTGACACTAAACAGTCAAGTTTATTGAGTTTATGTATGTATATCATTATGCATGCTATCATTAAACACTTTAAATACAATAATTAAAATAAACAATAAATTATTGTTGTATTTCAAAACTCAAAAATGAGTTACTTCCTTTATCTCGGGGAATGTTGATTTAAAAATATAAGTAACTTAAGATACGTCTTTCTTCGCCGGAAACTTTATCACGAGAGATTATAAATACATATATTTTAATATTATGATTTCTAACCTCTTTGGCAGTGCCGTAGCCAGGATTTTTTTTCGGGGGGGGGGCTTAGAATTTAAATTGAACTCCTTTTAATATAATTTAAAACATTCATATAACGTATAAAACTATAGACACATGTGACTTATTATTACTAAATATAACTTTATTATTTTTGAATTTACATATACATATATTTATTTACATATATATATATATTATATATATTTAAGTAACTAACCTGTTCACAAATACTAATATTTAAATTGGTTGAATTCGAAGTAAAGTAGGAGTACAATGTTTTGACTTTTTTTTGGAGGGGTTCATTCATACTGACGATTTTAAATTCAAAATTCACAAGTCAGTGATTCAGTGATTCATCGATTTTGCTTTTCGGGTGTATCTTGTGGAATGTATAAAGTAAAACCGAAAAATACAAGCATAACAAGCACTAAAATCTCCACACAAACGCAATTCATAACAACACATGTCACATTCCTCATATAATTATATTATCTCATCATAAACACATACTGGTTGTCAGTGTTGTATAAAGATAACTTTTTAATTATCTAGATAAAGATAAAAGATAATTGACAGAAAATTTATCTAGATGAAGATAAAAGATACATCACAATTTAATTATCTAGATAAAGATAAAATATTAAAATTTTTTATCTAGATAAAAAAAAAGATAGTTGCTTAATAGGTAAGGTATCAATCACAAAACTAAATTTTCCTAAAAAAATTATTTAATGTTTTTTAATAAAAGTTCAAACAGTCAGCATAGCGCAATTTTTAAGTTACCATAAAATGTTAAATGTGATAGAAAAACACAAGTTAAAAATTAATTAGTCAGAATTTCCTTTATTCTTTTATTTTTAATTTTTAATATTGCATTAATGGACAATGGACAATAGTTTATTAATTGTATTTCTTATTATTTTTTTAGTGGATATAAATAATAATACTAGCTAGGTACTATTAATTTATAATATAATGATATCTACACACCTTAATACACAATTTTAATAAATATTTAATAATTAATTAATGAACAAACAAACACTTTACTGGAGAATTTTATCTTTTATATTTATAGTTTGACATTTTGTTTAGTTTAAATCATCTTTTTACACAACATTAAGATAAATATAAGCAAAACATAATTTTACTTTTATGCAACAGATTTCTTAAAAATAAAATAAAAACAAGTACCAATGTTTGTTATATAAAAAAAATAGTATATACAAATCTAATACTAAACTATAGTTATATCTTATATATCAATATACCCATGTAAAAAAAAAAATTATACATATAACATACTAACATGTGTACATTTAATAAAATAATTACTAAAATAACTGTATATTTAAACAAACCAAATAATAAAGATTATAACACAAACCAAAGAATAAAAAAATTGTTGCTGTCTATCATTATTATTTAAAAGGAAACACCTACAACATACCAAAAAAAATATGCATTTGCCACAACTTCCGAGCCCTGGTTATAACGTTTATATTTTATATAATATAAATTTGATATATCCGATAATATTCATGAATGAAAATAATACTATGTAAGTATTTATTGCTATATATATATATATATATATATATATATATATATATATATATATATATATATATATATATATATATAACTTATAATACCGATAATCGATAACCAGTGATTATAAAAGAAATGATTTGTATTATGTAGGTATACCTAAAAATAAATTTAATATCTTGTAATCGGAAAATAAAAATACGTTAATAATATAATTATTTTTTTTTCATTAATACATTATACACAATCTGTACCTGCGGCACAATAACAATAAGAGTATGACCAAAGTTAAAATAAATTTATCTAGATGATAGATGATTAATTTATTTATCTTGGATAACGTCTCAGATAACATAATTCACATTTATCTAGATAAGATAAAAGATAAAAATATACCTATCTAGATAATTTATCTAGATAAATTTATCTAGATAAAATACAACACTGCTGGTTGTGTTATCACCTTAGATCATATACTATGGATGGAGCCATGCCCACCTCGACTGTGTACTCAATTTGAAGCACATATAGGCGACAAGTCTCTGACATTGATGCTTGATATACGCATGCGCGAAGAAACCCGTCGCATATTTAGATGTTGATGGCTGATTGATATTAGATACTTCGCGCGTTTTTTTAAAACAATATTTAAATACTGTTATTTTATATATGTATAATGTATTTAAAATAAAAAATAATGTGTTTTTATTCAATTTTTTACAGATAATAATAGTTAGGTTAGGTTTTAGTAATCTATTGCATTTGTAGTAATGTTTATTGATCTCTGATCATTTTACTTTAATATTTAAATTGGATAATTAACATATTTGATTTTGAATATATTTCATATTATTTTTATTAGTAAATACATATTATGTGTGACGTGTCTAATTTATTTTAAATGTATTATCACTGTAGTCGGTATTTAATTTTTATTTTGAAACACGCGCGATGTTTTAAATATCAATCAGCGGTCAGCAACTAAATATGCGACGGTTTGTTTCGCGCATGCGCACATCATACATCTATGTCAGAGACTTGTCGTTTATATGTGCTTCAATATATCGGGAAATGGTTCCATCCATAGTATATGATCTAAGGTTATCACCGTAGCCACAGAGTAATTTTGGTGGTATGATAATACAAACGTGTACGTGGTCGTGGTAACTCTTATCATGGTTAAAATATTAAAATGTTAATCATATATTTTATTTTGTCAATTTTAAACAATTAATACTCATATAAGTTATAATTTTTTATTACAGAATTGAGAATACTAAATCAATATCTTACCAAATAACATTTTCAAGAATTTTAATTGTTTTTCATGTTACTAAAAAAGGACCTTGACTGAAATTTCGGAGGGGGCTTAAGCCCCTATAGCCCCCCCCCCCCCCCTGGCTACGGCACTGCTCTTTGGAGTAGTAAAGTTACTGCCGTTTTCGCGGAAGATACAGAACATATTCCTTTATCACATTTCAACAAAAAGTGAAAAATGATAAAATTCGAGTTACTTCCCTTTTCTTTGGAGGAGTCGATTTGTTGTTTAAACCTTGGTAACTCCGTACAATAGATATCAGTTTTAGTTGTCTATGCCGTCTGTTCGTTTGATCGTTTACCGTGTGACTGTGACAGTGTAAATACAGTGGTTATAATGGCTCAAAAAAAAAAAATTAACAACATTATCACTTGCAGAAAAAGTGAACTTGCGTAATATTATTGAAAAAGGCGAAAAAAAAACAATACTTTAAAAATTATTATACGTAAGTAAGAATGTAAAGAAACATTTTTTTTTATTTCTTAAATGTAAAATAATTTAAAAATCAACATACTTTTTAAAAGTTTTTGATAACTCGAAATTTTTAGTAAGTCGAATTTTTTTTTTTGCCCCTTGAACTTCGACTCTCGGTAAGACTGTATATATGTAATAAATAATCGCTTTACATGTAAAAAAAGAAATGAAAGTATGGAATATAAAAAAATTACAGAACGTTACTGAAAAAAACATTAAAAATTACATACGTATGATACATAGAATGAGTAGGTATCTAAATTACTTCGAAATTATTCATCTTGATCTTGATTTCGAACGCAGCGAGATACCATATATTATATGCTCAAAATTTCAAAGTCAAATGATCTACGGTTTGGTCGTAACACATATTTGTACCGACTAAAGGAGTGGTCGACTTCCACGGAGGTGATAAAGTGCAAATTTCATATTTGCAATGTCCAAAGGAGTGTGTACAGCCCGCAATTTCACCCCATTCGTTTCGCATTGTATATCTCTAATTAATTTTAGGCAGCCTAAACCAAGATTTTTATGTGATACACTGTGCATTTTTTTGATTAACTGCAACTCCCGAGAGTCCTTGTACTCGTTCTGTGCAAGTTTCGGCTTCTTCTATAAGTCCTAAACTTTGAATCGAAGTCATTTTACTTGTTTCTAGTTGTTTTATTGTATTCTCTAAAAGTTCAAAATCGACAGACATATAAATTAAATTATTTTTAATATCGACCGTATATTACGGTCGATTAGTTTAATAATTGGTATTATTATGAATACAATCGTATATAATTCTGAATAAATCGTAAATGAACAAAATATGTAAGAATATGTAGGAAAAAAATGGAATTATTGAGAAATATGTAAAAATATGTACTCATGGCAAAATATGTAAAAACATGTAAAATAAAATATAGTTCATTACATTGGAAATCGCTTGAAACGAATTCTTATCACTTACCTAAATTAATTTATCAAGTCACCGTAAAAATACGTATTTACATATAAATCCGAGCCCTAGTTATGACACTGAAAGAATGTTAAGTTTTCACAATTTTTTTTCGAAACTTCAAAAATTAGAACGCTTCGGTTTTCGTGTACGAGCTTTATACAGTTTTTTTTTTCGTCCGTCACACGCCGGGTATCACGTCGTCGTCGTGGTGTTCGGTCGTATTATATTGTTTTGTTTCACGCGTTAACCTTTGAATCCGAAACGACGCAACGTTTCGGTTCGAGTTTATCGGCGACGGCGGCCTTTAAACAAAAATTAAGTAGCGCGTGTCCGGGATCGTTCGTTATTTACGATTCATTAATAGTTCGCGGCAATATAACGAATTCCACGTTTATTGCGAGCTATTCCGGTCAGGCGTCGTCGTAAAACAAAATTATTAACGACTCTTGCAAATTTATTTACATTGGAAGGCGCTCGACTGTTATACGAGTAATACGTTACCTGTGCCGCGCCAGGTTATGAGATCGAAGTTTTTCGAACGTATTAAAAAAAAAAAATACGAAGTATCTGCCGTTTTTTTTTTTTAGCGTTTTTTTTTTTACTATCGTGGCGAACGCGATCGAGCGTATTTTGCCATCGAAAATGCCGGGGTGAACTCCGCGTTTACGGCTTCCGAGTGAAAAACGTTTAGACGTAATATCCTCAATCTGATATGACAAACGTTTATTTTCTTTTGTGGCCGTGACGCGACATTATGTGCGACAAAGTCCAGAACGCCGTGTGTGCGAAACTCGAGTTTTAGACCGATCGGCGTTTTAGTTTTAATTACGTATCAGCGATATTAATTAATATTTCAGTCGGTAAACGAAACATTTTGCAATCGTCAAAAATCAAAAACACCTAGGTAACTATTATAATATTAAAATTGAAAAATGTGCGCATTTTAAAAGTGTTAATATCGATTTATCCAAGACCCTTAAAACACGTTGAAAAATTATCCGAATCAAAAAATGTCGAATGGTTTCAACGGTAACGGCTCACTATAGTGCTTATCGTATTTACATAAATATTATCGGTTTGCAAGATTTGATAGTAAACAATTTTTTTGAAAATTGTCAATGTTTTTTAAAACAAGACTTTAAAAAAGTTTTCAACGATTTTCCACTAGAACCTAACCGGGGGCGTCGAAATAAACGATTGCGTCATCGGTCGAACGTTTCATGTTTTAATTGCTGACACACCGTCGTCTGTGAGTACGCATGTGTGCGACGTGTTGTTATGTTGATTTCCATCGGACGCCGACCGACGACGTCGTTAAACCGTCTGCTCCGGGAGGAGTGTGAGAATACTCGGAATTCACGACTCGCCGTTGTGACTACTAACCGCGGGACGGCAGGCGTATTTCAAACGAAATAATCACGTTCGAACTTTGTTTTTTAATTGCGAAATAATGGAAATGAAGTAAAGAGTATAATATTTTCCTCCGTCCCCCTCGCCGTGACGGTCGCGACGCGCGAAGTAGCAGAGAATCCGTTCGGGCGTCGCTCGTCGGGACGAGGAATAACATTTAAAAAAAAAGAAAAAGACGCGTTGTCCGTCGGACGCGAAAATAAACACGTTGAAACGAAACACGACGGGGCGAGGCGCGTTCGGTCTTAAAGGGTCGTCGGCGAATTCCACCGTACACGCGCCGTGCAATATGACCTCTAGCCACGGGTTCGCCTCATTAAAACGAAAACCGTCGCGAGACCAAAGAGCAGCCGCCGCCGTCGCCGCCGACAAGTTAACCGAACGCATTAACATATACGCGGGTTACGGGTCGAGAAAAAAGAGAAATAAAATATTAAAAAAAAAGCGGAAAAAAACATGGCAGTTTGTTCGTGTCCACAAACGCGTGTATTCCAAAGCTCGGTTTATTCGTATTCCGTACACGGAGTTTTTATTCCACTTTAAATTTCGCGTTCCGAGCCGAGTGAAGGATCTATCGGTCTTACGACGATGTTTATATTTTCTTTTTTTTTTCTGTTTTTCCGGAACGGCTTTTTTTTTTTTTTTTTTTTGTAGATAGACTTCGTCTTTCGGTATATCAGAAATCTATTCCTATGTGTATTTAAGAAGGAAAAACGATGTTTTTCTCTATTCTCAAAAGTTTTTCTGACTCTTGAAAAAAAGCTATGCCGTACGGTAGCGTTAAAAAATAGCAACACTTTTGCGCTGAACTTAGAACATGGAAAATATTTTTATTTTTATTTTTTTTTTTTTTTACAAACACACTTTCGATACTTGATATAAAGATCCGAAAACACGGGATATGACTTTTTTGGTTTTTTTTCCTTTTGTTTACGACCGTTTTAAATTGGAATTTTAATTTCCGCATAGGTACTTCCCTCAAGCTCGATCACAGATTTTTTTACAAAAAACGCGATTCGTCGTTTTTTCGATTTCCAATACACACCTGTCACCAATAGCTCGTCCGAACCGAAAATAATACCCAAGGTTCCCAAGTCTGTCCGGATTTTCGCATCACGATGTGTCGTTTTTCATTATTTTTTTTAATTTTATTTTGATACGGCCGTTTGAAAAATTATTCCCACAGCTATTTACACGATTTTTGTGTGACTTTACCATGTGGCGCATTTTACATTCTCGCGGACGCCCTACGGAAATTTGATTTACTACCGGCTCTCGACCGCGGCCTGCAGTACGGTGTTTTTGTCGTTTAATTACGGGCCGACGGTTTATTTAATAAATTACACGTTTTCAGTACGTCGCGGTGACAGCGATATTAGAGGGGACGTCCCGATATACACGTTCCGTTGTTGCGGTTTGCAGTGACTATTTCTCCCCGTCGCCTACTCCGTGTTTTAATTAACCGTGAAGTGGACACGGCTCGATTTTAAAGTCACTGCGCCGAGAGTTTCGTTCGTTCGTATGAAAGCGTGACGCGTGAAAACGTATTTTCTCTTTCTCTCTCTCTCTCTCTCTCTTTTTCTTTTTCGTAAGATCTCGTTTAAAACACACTGCGGTGGAAAGAAGACGTCTGCGCTGCAAGAATGCATTTGATAGATGACTTTACAGGTGCCCGTATACAATATATGAGCACGTCAACGGGACACGAACACGTGCGAGGGGTGCGGGGTGGGAGTCGAGAGGGTAAGAGTAAAACGGAAGATACCCGAAAAGGTCCTTATGGAAAAACATTTTTTTTTTCCTATATAAAATATATACACATATAAATAAGGCTGTACATGCGCGTGTGCGCATCCATACAGGGTGTACCACGAATAGAGTTACATGAAAGTGAGAATTAACACTGGGTTATGTGTACATTCTATTTCGTTTTCGTGTACAATTTAAAAAAAAAAAAAAAAAAAAAAAAAAAACTATTTCCTATAAAACGGCATTTTTATGATCAAGTGTATGTTTTTATTATTTCATTATCAACGTAGTTTTCTGTTCGTCTGGAATGAAAACCACCGCTATTGTAATCTACTACCACGAAAGAGAATACTGTTTTTGAAAATGATATTTTGAATCGTTCCATCGGACCAAGTATTTAAGATATTATATAAACATACCGTATTAAAGCAGTGGAGTGATGGCAACGTTTTTCTATACTTTCATCTCAATCAAACGCTTAATCATCATAGATTATTTTTTCGATGTTGACGATTCTGAACGACACAAAAAATTATCGATTCGTCACTAAAGACGAGGTTTTATAATATAATCGGTGTGTTGAACCACGTTTGAAAACACATGCATCGTTCAAGGTAGGAGTACATCGTGTCGCTGTCCGCGAGACAACCTACTCGTTTATTATTACAATTACGTCCGTGCACACACGTGTTCTTTTTTTATTTTTTTATTTTTTTTTTTCCGAGACGTCTTGAAGTATCGAGCACGTTCGTGCTTTCGCGGCCGCCGCCGAGGTCGTGGCCTTTAAAACTGGTTTCCATAAATAATTACCGAACGAATCGCGGGATTCGACGTAGGGGGCGTGTATTAAAATTGCATAGTTCGCGAAATGATGAATTTTAAACTAACGCCGGCGCTCCCATCCACTACCGTCATAACATCTCGAGTCACACGAGCGCCACTTTAGCTCATCACTTATGCATGGGGGCCGTCTTCCGTCTCCTAGTCCCGCGTGTGCGCCCGCCCCGGCTCGTCTCGGAAAAAAACTCCCGTCGGCTGGTCTCGCGCCGGTGAAAGCGGATTCCACCGTGCGCCGGGTAGGACGAGACGCGACCGCGCTCGCGTTTTTGATCCGCAGTTTTCGCTCCGCGCCCGTTCGTCGTGTACGAGAAACGTATCCGTCCCAAGTGGAAAATCGTATTTAAAACGCGATTGATCACGGCCACGTTGTATTTTTTCTGCGGAACCGACGTTTTTCCCGTCTTTTTCCGCCTTAAAAGGTCGCAACGGTCGGGCATAAAACACGTGTCAAAACACGTTTACTGTTGTTTGACAACGGCTCTCCGTTGTTTTTTTCTTACCGTCACACCGCGCTGACCCTTGAATCACCCGTCATCCCCTCTTGACTACCGCCGCCGTGCGTCTACCGATCAACCCTTAATGCGGTCTGATCCTTTAAAAGGATGTGTCCGCAACGACGTCGGGGGCGGTGTAACAGGACCAACGTACTATGACTCCCGTCTGTTCCGCGTAACAGCGAGTCACCGTAACGACGACGGAACGGTTTCGTTCGCTTTCCGCGACGAGCGCGTCGTGCGACAAAAATTTTAAATTCGTAATAAATGTCAAAAACGAAACGGTGTTATCGTAGCAAAAAAAAAAAAAAAAAAAAAAGCCGCCACGAGGCTACAGTGTAGTATAGCTGCGTTGTAGTGGTGGCATTAGTGTAAGTGCTCTCGTCGAGAGATAGCAACAGTAATATTATAATCAATTCGTGTCACGTATAAACATAGACACTGTGCCGTAATCATCGTTTCCTGCGAAACTCTGTCGTGTGCGTAATGAATCCATTACACTCGTCGGATTTCCATTAGACGTAATGTACGATATCCACCGTATTGATTTATCTCGCTTTGATTTCCGACTTTTGATCGAACTGCGTTTTATTAATATCGTCGAATCGACGCGGAATAATCCTCCGGAGCTCACGAGATTAAAGATAGCTAATATTAAATAATGCGCCTCTTATTTTTTTTCGCTTTCTCTCTCTCTCTGAACGGGGCGCGAAAGAAACGCTCGTATAACTGATCCATCATAAAATAATCGTTCGTGTTATTACGCACTATCGGCCGTCAAACCGTGTAACAACACCGAAGAAAAGTGTAAGGGAAACTCAAAATTGAAATACACATTATTTAAATGGAAGCCTTTTGTTATCTTAAAAGTTTAGCGACTGCGTTTGAATTAATCTGATACAATAAATTTATACATGCGTATTATTCTATGGGGAAATCGGAAAAGCCCGGTTCTTCCTGAATAAATACGCAACGAGCACGGAAACGTCAGACTCGGGTAAAACATTACGCGTTTTAACACAGATAGCAACGATATGTAAATTGATGATTTTATAAATTCGTTAAATCGGTGATAATTCATGTCGTACCGCACATATAATTAGGTGAAAATAAACCCGAGTGATGTTCGGTACGTTGAAAAAACCAATAGCCAACGGAATAATATTCAAAACAATCACAATAGCGAATCACAAGTTGGACAACTGATAAAAGTATCAAGAAAGAGATTTCAAAGTCGAATTACGCGTTAATTACTATTTTGTTTTTTTTTTTTTTTGTGTTCTCACTGTACAATAGAGTTCTCGACTATCATCGTCAGTTTTTATAGTTGGAAAGATTGTTATCTCACGTTAATCTCCGGTCGTTTCCAATTTTCTTCGACAAACAGTCCCTGGAGAAATTAACGACGATCCGACTAACTCGTATACAGAGCCTTCGAATCGTAGACCGTTCTGTGGTCTCGCACTTGTTTGGGACCGACTTCCCGCCGCGAGATCAATAATAACAGCGGCACGTCATTGTACTCTCAGCGTGCTTTAAATAACACTCGAAGAACCCGTCATTTAATATTCGCATTGTTTAATTATTTCAAATCAATCGACTTGATTATTCATATCTACTGGCAAAATCGTTATATGACGGCGAATAACTAATCTGAAATTTAAATTTATTCGAAGATTGAAAAGGAGAGAAGTGAGATGTACTCATAAATTTGGCCACTCAAACAATCAAAATGGATTTTGAAAATCGCCAAAAAATAATAACTAATGAATATTTGTTTGATGGAATCTTTATTTCACGATTAATCTCCACAAAGTCACCATAACAATTCGGTTGGTCATATTAATTTGCGCAGTGTAATCAAACATAAAGTCTACGAGTGCGTACGTACGTGCGTGCGTATGTGTGTTTGTGTGTGTGTGTGTGTGTTTGTGTCATCAAATATCTACAAAAAAGAAAAAAAAACGAAAAACTGAATTTCATTCAAACTCTCTGAATAAATAACTATAGGTACTGTATACAGAGTCTGCCGGCAAACGATTGAACGCGAGCGTAATTTATGAATTCAATTTCGTCTGAGACGATTATTTGCGGACGAGAGGGAAAAAGAAATTGATTTTCTAGACAAAACCGAGCGGACTGACGGGCAATTATAAATTCGCAAATCGGATGAATAATTTCCGATCGGAGCGAAAGTCGTCTGCCTCGTGTGCGACTCAATGGTGTACGTACGTGGAACGTTGGAAAATCTTAGACGAACGCTACTTCGCCACCGACAGTTTGTACGTTTCCTTGTCACGGGACATAATAAATATTCATCGTCCGCGTCGGCATTTCTCCCACGTAAACTTACACACACGCGTGTATGTAATATACATTTTATTTATATATATTCACACGATACCATTACTGAAAGTTTACGCGTATAATAAATGTCCGTTTGGTATGTGCAGTATGTATATACACTCTCTCACACACACACACACTCACACGAAAATGCCAAACTAGACGGGGCGCCGGCCAGATGCGTATAATATCGTTCAATGTATACTCGATGTATAATATAATATGTACTTGATTTTTTTTTCCTTTTCTTCTCATATAAATCATACGACGTTTGATATTAATGCGATGTTTTTGGTTTTGCAGTAGACTACGAGGACCGGAGAACCGGAGCAGGAAAAGGATACGAATCGCAGGCGCAGCCATGCGGCGGCGCGGTGTGGCTCATGATTTTTCCATCGCCCTCGCCGTATCCACCGTTTGTTTTATCGGCCAACTGACGCTCGGCATCCACATAAGTAAGTTATATAATACGCTCACATATATACATATATACATACACTTTATTTTTATATTATATTGGTACACCTCGCCGCCGTCGGAGCAGTATTGGTGGTCTTGGTTTATATACTATATTATATACATACATATAGGTATATACGGAGTATCGTAGGAGTAATATAGTGGTGGAAGTAATAGTATACACACACACACACACATATAATATATATATATATATATATATCGTGAGAGTGGAACGATCTGGGTCCATCTGGTGGATATCGTCCCCCACGCGTTATTTGCCTCCACCGTCGTCGTAGTCGTCGTCGCCGTCGTCGTCGTCGTCGTCACCGGCTGTTGGCCGTTCCTTTCTCTCACTCGCTCACCCCGCGCCTACGTCCCTGCGCGCCGTCTCTCTCGCTCTCTCTTCTTCTCCCGTCGCCTTCGGGGTTAAATAACGAAACAATAAAGCTTCCCGTCCCCGTCCCCGTCCCCGCTCACGGGACGAGAGAGAGCAGGGGAAAATTTTCACGGCCGCGGGTCGTCGTACGCGGCGCACGCACGTGCTACGCGGCCTCGTCCTCCAGAAATCCGGACACGGGGTGGTCGGTCAGAGAGCGATTTTTTCCGACTCCCTCGCGAAATTTCAGCAGCAGTCTCCCCTTTCTCGGGAATAATAAAGCCGTTTAGCGCGCGAAACCATTAAATTCAAAGTGCACCGCCGCCGTCGCCGGGTATCCAATAACAACTCTACGCACCCCTATGTCGCCGTTACCCCTGACGCCTTGTGCCGCCCTCGTTCCCTCTACCCCGCGGCGGTCGTGTTATACGCGCGCGTCGGGGCCACGGTAGACGACCGCGGCGTGTATTTTATTTCGTTTTCCCCCGAAACGACGCTGAGGTACTACAACAACTACTACTACTACTACTACTACTACTACTACTACTACCACCGTACACATTATTACGGACATGGTGTACGTCATTATATCCGACGGACGGGCCGCAGTTTGGTTCCCCGGTGACGGCGAAAAAGATCGAACGACTTGGTGCGCGCGTGCGTTTCGTTTGAGGTCTCTCAGACGCACTCCACATGTCTGTCCAGGTGCGTGTGTGTGCGCGTGTGTGTATGCCGCACAACTTTCAAACAAGTCAAATATGGGCTACATGCGTTACAAAGTTCGTAATCGTATTTACTCGTTTGGTCTCGCGACCCGAGACTTATTCGCCAGAGAGTATAACAATACAACGGTCACAGATATGTTTCGTCGTACTTACCTTTTCCCACACTCGGTTCGTTCGAATATCGTTTTCGGACTCACGGAACGAGTCACGCGTGCGGCTTGTCGTTTAGTCTTCGACCGGTTGAAATCGATCCGTCGACAGCCGATCAAATGAAATCGTAACACTTGTTTTTTTTCTCGATACGCGAAACGATTCGTTTATAGCTTAACTAGGAGTGTTTTTTTTTTTTTTTTGTTTTGTTTACTACTCTCGACTATACGAGCCGTTGGAAAACCACGTGTTCGGGTATCCGACGCAAGCGGTAGTAGTGATGAGCAACGATATAATTTTGTACATCGATATCGTTCACATTTTTCCGAAATCGTATCACGATATCGTCATTGGTACGATATCGATATCGTATCGAAAAAAATTAGCATACAAATTTATATTGAACTTGGACATTTATTATTCAACCTCATTTTATTGTTATTAATTACTTATTATTAATTATATTAATATTTAATGGTATTTAATATTTAATATGTATAGTATAAAAAAAAAAACTAATAATATAATAATAAAAAATTATATTAACACGTTGTACAATAACTAATTTTATTATAATATAGCATACATATATATAGCAAACACGATAATATTTATCGTATCCAAAACCTATAAATGAAATTTATTTCTTCGAAAATATGAATTTTGGTATCACGATATATCGTTAAATAATATCGATATCGAAAATTTGTAACGATAACGATATCGTTGTCCATCCCTAGTTTCAAGTATGTCGTCGGAAAACAGAAAAGTTTGTGACTGAATAGAAAAAATAATGGCCGATGCGGATCGCTATAATAATAACTGACTGCCGCTAATCACCAGAGATTTACCATTGGAATCACGAGATCGATACGGGTTCTCGACAATCCTTATAATAATTGCGAAAAATTCCACGAGGTATCGATTTCAACGGTCAACGAGATATTTGTTTTTCGAGGAAAATCAAAACACAATAATATTATCGGTGAACGTTTTCCGCCAAACCGTCGGTCGTCGCGCGCGAAACGATCGACGGTCCCCCGTGTATCCGCCCCACACGCCGGGGATTATAATTTTAATTGCCTTATTTTTTTTTTATTTTTTTCTCCCCCCCCCAATTTTCGTTTCGGAAAGATTACGATATATTTTCTCGACGGCGGCGCGGCGCGGCGTGCGGTCGGTCGGCTCTAACAAGGACGACCCGTGTTAGAAAATATTATGAAAATAAAATATAAATAAACAGATTATTCCGGCGGTGGTTTTCCCGGTAAGTCGGTTTGTTAATTATTTAAAACGGGACCGGGGGCGATTGTCTGGCAGGGACGAAAATTCCGAATAATGAGCTTACGCAACTCTTTGCCCGGATTAAAATTAGGGTTCGGCGTACGGTCGCTCGTACGCGGTACGCGTATAGGTGGGTGCGCGCGCGAGCGTAATGGTTTTATCCGTACGACACGCGTGTGGTGGTGCCACACGGCTCGGTCGGCAAAGGCCGCCGCGCGCCTCGTCGTCGTCGAGCGGCCTTTGAATAATTTAACCGCGACACGGTCGTCACGGGCCGTCGCTCGCGTGACGGTATTGTTTATAATTCGTACGGAATGACACCGTCCACCGGGCCGCCGCGTCATAATCCGATCGCGTATGTGAAGAGATCGTCGTTGGACCGAGCGCGATTTTATTGTTTTCGAGTCCGGGGAGAGACCGAGTGCCGATGAGGGGGGGGGGGGGCTCGTGTAAACGGAGAGGATTCCGGAGATGGGGGGAGGGGTGGATCGGCTGATGCACCCGGGGTTTATATACGAAAGAATAAAAAAAAAAAAAAAAAAAAAAAAAAAAAAATGAAGGGCCCTTTACTTTTATGATGCGTACGGAAGACGTAATGAAATATATGACGGAAAAAATGTTGTATACATTATGCACTCGCTTTATTCGCCACGCGAGTTATTTTCTTCTTTTTTTTTTTCTTTCACGCGCGTTTTTCTCGCTTCGGGGCACGACAGTCTGCGGCGTGGGAGACGGGCGAGAAACAGAAAGAGGGAGGCTGAGAGAAAATCCCTTCAGCAGCAGCTGGACCCGGTTCAAAAACGACTCTGCGTGTGAGGGATGAAAACACTACTGCTGCCACTGCTGCTGTTGCGGAAGCTGCGGCGTGGGGTCTCCGTCGTCGTAGCACAAACGGTTTTTCGCAAATTTCACGTTATGAAAAACAAAAAAAAAAACAAAAAAAAGAAACGTTTTTTTTCTTTCTTCTTCTTTTTTTTTTTTTTTTTCTGTACACAGCGCGGCGCTGTTTGTGGTTTTCATTAGGATTATTATTTTTACAATTATTATCGTTATTATTATTATTATTATTATTATTATTATTATTATTATTATTATCATCTCGACGAAAATTACGCATCGGGTTTATCGGCGGTCGCGCCACGGTAATTCGCCGTGTGGGCAATTGAATTAGCCACTCGACTCTGAAGGGCCGCCCCCGTGACACATGACCCGAAAAATAACTGCGGGCGGCCGGGCGCGCGCGGACGAGCGGGGAATTGACGGCAAAGTGCTTTATCTTAATAGTTTTCTGTCACCCTCGAACATTGTGTCAACTCACTGATAGTTGTCCCGCACGACCGCCGTCGCATGGCCTGTCCCTTCCAACTCGGAAACCCTCAGCAGCAAATTTACCCGCTAACGATTTCCAAAAGAAAAAGAAAGAACGAGAAAAAAAAAACCCTGCTAAACTGAAACTTTTAATTTTTTCCAATTTATTGAACCGGAAAATTTGAGTGAGAACCCGAGTGCAGATGTCGTAGCGTTTACTAATTAATTAACTACGGGGTCGGGATCGCTGGCGAAAAAGTGATACGAAACTTATCATCTTAGAGAAACTTCATAGCCGGTTGTCATTTTTTTTATATTATACATTTGTATCTTAGATAATAGTGGTATTATCATTTTTTTTTTCTTTAAACAACAGACTCTTGACATCCTCCCGTCGCCGTCTCCTACCGTCGTCGACGTTATTCTTCGGGAATAATGGGCGTGCACGTCAGAAGCCTCCAAAATTAATTATTATTATTATGATTTTAAATATTTTCTGTTTGAAACTATCACGAGACGAAGACATTTAAATTAAGTTCCGTGAATAATCAGTAAACATTTTTCGTAGACAGTAATGATATTAGTTGAATCTGGTAAATTAAATTTTAATGTAGTAAATTAATATTATTGTTCGTTTGAGAATAATAATTGAATTTTCGGAAAATAAATATGCTAATCATTAATGGAAATCGTTGCTTGAAAAAAAAAAAAGTATATATTTAAAATGTTTTTGTTTTGTTATGTTTTTTTTTTCTTAATATTCTGCTGATATTTATGTGACGTTTACTTTTCCTGTTAAAGTTCATCAAAAGAAGTAGAAAAAGATTACTCCGCATTAAAAAGGATATTCTATTGAAGTACAAGATGAAAAGTAAATAAGAAAAAATATATATAAATTCATATAATAAGTATATATATATAAGTATATACAGGTACATACTTTATATTATACACATGTGTGTGCCGGCATTGTACACGCCGGTGTATACACATCATGATTTTCTTTAGTGAGTGTATTTATTCCGGGGAAAAAAAAATAAATCACTTCAACGCGTAGCCGGCCATCACGGTTGATGCATCGTAAATACATATATATATATATAAATATTATTGTAAGAAATGTTTTTCACCGAGATAAATAATAAATCCGTAAGACGTTTTCGCGGCAGTACCCGTCAACCGTTCTTCCGCACTTTTATTTTACTCCGAACGAACGAATGCTTTCAAGTCAATATCAAACGAATCGAGAATAATCAAAATTTTACGAATGTGTTTTTTTCCGAATTAGAAGTTAAAAAACCCAGACATATTTCACACGATCGGTATTCTTCGCTTCTCGGACGTGACAACAGCGATGGTCGTATTGAGTTTAAAAAAAAAAAAGTACATATATATATATATATATATATATATATATATATGTACTTTATTACTTTATGTATATATATGTATATATACAGTGTGTTTCCTTTTAAAGGTAACACTAAATAATTCTGTCCAGTGACATCGAATTAATATGCGGTTTTCAGGAGTGGATAGGGAATACATAAATACACATTTCTTGATGATTTTTACATTTATAGATCTATCCGTGTGCGCATGCGCAAAAAAACTTGCAATTTTTTAAATGGCAACAGGTGTTTTGAATACCAAATTCGGATAGACCAAATTTTTTTAAGTCGATTTGGTCCTTTTTACCATAGCTCTAAAATCAAAATTGACTAAATGGCAACCAGTCAAAGTTTCGATTAAAATTATTGAATTTTTCACATCATTTCATATCATTTTCATATCATTTCATGTGAAAAATGAATATAAAATTATATATTGAATATAATGGCATATAACTATACCTATTGCTTACAATTTGTAATCTGATTGTCATTAGATATTTTTTTTTTTCGAATTTGTTTTCTCGTTTGACAGAAGGAGACGTTCTTTGCCTTTATACGATACAAAACACGTTTTTCTATCTGTATCCAAAGTTTAGTTATGATTTGATGGACTTTTTTTTTTTTTAATAAACATGAGTTAAAAATTGATGTAAAAACATTGTATTCCGTGAAAATCATATAACAATATTTACTTAAAAGCTTTTTAAAATAAATCCTGAGTCACGATTTTCGGAATTTTAGCATATCGTTACTGCCGTTTTTATGATTATGGCCATATTGTGTTTTCAAAACTTTTTTTTGAACATTGAAAATGTTATCGGAAATAAACTTTTAAAAAAATTAGTCGATCTCGTGGCGATCGAATAAATTGATCACGATTTAACTATAGCTTACTTAAGTGTAAAAATCACACGAAACCGGCGAGTGATCTTTAGCAAATCGTCGTTTATCTATTTTGGCTTTCCCGAGCGTGTTTGCCGCCAATCGCAAATCGTTTATAACACGGGTACTTACGAAACAATAATTGCAACGTGAAAAAACGATTGGTCCGTACCCGCTCAAACGTTTCACCGGGAACCTAATTCGTGTGCGGTACACACAATTTTCGTTTCGCGCGGTTTAAGCCACGCATACACTGGACCCGAACCGGCCGGACCGATCGGACCGAAAAAAATCAAAATGCCGATTTTATATTATGCGAGTGCATAAACTTGTACCGAACCGATAGCCCGAACCGAAATTCGAGTCGGTTCGGATTTCAACCGATTTCAAACATGTTTGAATTTTTCGGCCGAAAATTAGCTTTACTGTATTCTATGTACGTATAGGTAGATGCTGTTGATTTGAGACGCTGATCAATAAATGAACTATTGTGATCGATTTTTAATACGATTTTTATCTACAGTCATTATCGATCATATCGCATTAGGTGTTTTGATCAAATCGTTTACGTGTACCTGTTAATGGCTCTCGAATAAAACGAATCTCATTCATCATCCGAAGGAATTATTATATTCCAATTTTTTTTTTTCTTATAAAATCTTACTAGTAAGTACAACTGCACACCATGCACCGCATTCACGGCACGAAAATTCGGGGACACTCGATGCAGCTACGATACGCGAAAAAATTCGGACCTAATATTTTTCGGTCCGGTCGGTTCGGGTCTAGTGTACGCGCGGCTTTACAAACCTCTTTTCCACACGTATTTCGGCGTACTCGAGAGAAAACAGTCGAGACGAAACCCAGTAAAAGCACACACACGACACTATAGTATGTTGCCGCGTCGTAGACACTTTTCTCCGGCGTCTGGGGCGCTGTCACCTTGACTTTTGCGCTCGTCTCGTTCACGTGAAAAACACACCTCCGCGCGAGGTATCGACCCGAACCGCACACTGTTTACAATCCTTTCCCGTCAGTTAAATCTCACACATACACGCGAGCGTGTGCGTGCGTATGTGTACGCGCGTGTGTGTGTGTGTGTATTTATCTGATTGACTGACGGCCGACCTCGGGTGAACTCGAGTTACGTCTTAGGAGATGACGTGAAAGCTCGACGGCGAGATCCACGGTCGAAGCATCGCACGTTTCCGTCCTCGTCGTTATTCGCTCTGGCGGTTCGTGTGTTACGTGGACCGCGTTCCGTGGGACGCGAATACTCCGAGAACGTACGGAAACCGTATTGTACAGGGTGATTTGTCGTGTATTCTCGCCCGATTTTCAGCCCTGTACAAGCACACGTTTGAACACGTTTTCCGTGTACCTACTTTGTAAAACACACCGTTTATAAAACTACTGTTCTCGTGGTACGGAAATAATGCTTTCGTGTATGGTGTAAAAGTCTTAAGTCAAAATAGCGTAGTTTTCAGGCAGAGAAAACAAAACGTTGAAAAATCATTCGGAATCGTTGAGGGTAATAAGTCTTGGCTGATAATCAATTAAATTTAAAATTCGATGTAGGTACCTTCTTTTATGTTGACTACTATGCAGAAATTTAAAATCAATTTTTCGAGGTTTTTAAGTGACTCGAGTCAATTGGATTTTTATTTTTTATGACTTACGCTATTATCACAATGTTTCAACGAGGTATGCATATAGATTAACTTGACTTAAGGTAATATTAACATTTTGAAACAATTGATTTGTCTGATCCTCAACACTTAACTAGACATATGTGTTTTGTACCTAATAAAATGTGATTTAAAATGTTTAAACCTTAACAACTTTCCACTGATAGTGAGTTCTAGTTTTGACTTATGCGATTTTTACCAAAAAATATAAATATAAAAATATTTGTGATTCTAATTTGACTATTAGCCAAGAATTTCGATTTTTGACTTTAGAACTTTATACCATACACGAAAGAATGGTCAACAATGTTTTTCGTGTGCACGGTCTTTCGAGTGACCGATTTTCTGAACTACAAATCGATGCTTATAATTTAGTATTCAGGAACATATAGTATTACCCGTCTTATCGTTGTAATATTTAACTCGCATCGTTTATTGGACCAGTGGTTTAAAAGTTCAATCGTCTAAACTCAAAGTTATTCTTGAATAGTCGCCGCACAAAAATATTTTGTTATAGTAAAATTTGTTTTTTTTAAATTTTTTAAAATTTTTAATGCTTCTCTTAACTACTTATCTCCGACATTTTCAAAATAAAAATATTGTCAAATATCAAATCGTAAGTAGAGTTTATTATATTGTGAGAAAACTCAAATATCTACTCGAAAAAATAAGACACGTTTTTTTTTTTTTTTTCACTAAAACGTAATTTCAGTAATGCTTTGGATTCGACGTGGGAAAAATTAAAATCCACGCGCTATACAGGGTCGTGAACGGAATGAGCACGCGCAAAGATACCACCCTGTGTGTGGGATTACCGACGCGCGCGGTGACCGGAGAGTAGTGTTCACGGCGAGTTATTCGATCAACGTGGTTAATTAATCATTAGCTCTAACCGAACGGAAACGCCATAACTATTCCGGAATGTATGTAGTCGTGTGTAGTCGTGCGACGGGCACTCGACTACTTTAATTCCGATATCTCTGCGAGCACGGTTTGCACCACTTCTACAGTCGGCGTGCAAAGTTTGGCCAAACACCGCGGACGAGATCGCGCGCCGAATTCCGACTTCGCCTCCGTCGTATAATCGTGGGAACGCAGTAGGTATGCCATAATATATTATATTATACATAATACGTATCTCCGGTTGTGTTTACAGTTGGTTGATAAAAATTACTCAACCAACACAAAAGCGTCGATCTTTAGATGTGCTGCAATATTGATAACTACTGTGTTTTGTAAAATTTCCTTAATATTTTTTTTATTTTTTTTTTTATCAAAACAAATATAAACGTATGCATCAAACTTAAGACAAATCGAAAATACACGATTTTTTCGGTTGAATTCAGGCCTGATGTGGCGCTCGATTATTGTTTGTGGCATTTATCACAAGCAAATAACACGTCATATTATGTTCAAACATATTGTTTCACAGAGATTTTAAAAAAAACGAGATTCGACTTAGAATAATGAATTTTTGAATGGTTCTCACGAAAAATTTCAAACAATTATAGAACTAAATGTTTGCGAAAAAAAATATAATTAGCTAGATGCTTTTTAAATGCTTTTCCAGACTTAAAGTTTCAAAAACATATTATTTATTTAAAACGCAGAGTAATTATTTAAAAGAAAATAATGGGTACCTTGTTAAATTGCGCTACCTACCGCTACATGCCCGTGCTAATATTTAGTTTAAGTTTATGCATTATTTCCGACGATTTGTTTTAATGATACAAATGTAACAAAAATGAGATTAAAAAAAAAACCAAAAATGCTTAAAAATCTCGTAGGTGAAAATATATGCAAAAAAAAAATGATTATTTCAACAAAACAAAGGGATTTATATTGGTATTTTAGACCTCATACTATGAACGCATACATTTTTTATTTATTTTTTTTTTTTTATTAGATTTTGTTTAACAATTTATCTAAACGCATACATTTAAAACGTACGCGTCATTTAAGGTTCTGTGAGACACTCCGTGCTCACTACGGGGATATATTATAATACCTCACGTTTATAAAAAAAATATCGTTTTACTTATATATTATTGAAAAAAAATAGTAATGCTCGATATGCCGAAACCAAACATTTTCCAGTGTACCTACGAAGTGTACCTCAACCCATAATATTTTAAACGGGCAATAAAAGGTATGAAAACAAGTCTAATATGTAAAATTATTTCGTACCTTTTTTACTTTGTGGCCCGGTTGAAAAAAAATGTATACCAAAATGGCCCGACGAAGAAAAAAGGTTGGGCATCACTGACCTATCCAATATGGAATATTCGTAGCTTTGAAAGACTATATGACTAAAAACAGGACAAAAAGCGTCCCGAGTGACATTCGTCCGGACAACAGGACACGAGTATAAAATAAAGGACGATCCTGTGGAAAACAGGACGTCCGGTCACCGTGGCCTAGAAACGAACGCGCCGGCGAAAACGGCGAAACGCAACACACGCGAGGAGCGCGGCGGCGTGCAGAACAGTGGCCGGCGCTCGCGGATGTTTTATTCGCCGTGCGCACAGACTCGCGGGGACGGCACGGACGTACCTGCCGCCGCCGGTGGGCACGGAACGCGACGCCGCCGTCGTAGGTGTGCGTGTAGTCATTATATTTCGGAAATGAAAATTTAACACACCCCAGAGTGATTTCAGAGAAACTTTGATGACTTACTGATGGAAACCTCTGGGACGTTTTGTTGTTGTGCCGCGAAAGTTTCTAATTAAAATTACTTACATAAATTATCACGCGCGCCGCCCGAGCAGTGTGGTACACCCACGACGAACACGACGGCGGCGGCGGCGGCTGTGTGACCGTGTGTACGTTCGCTACGACGACGACGACGACGACGACGACGGGAAAATAATGTGCGCGCGATTTTTCACGCGGTGACGTTATATTTCGAGCCGGGTTCCCACGAATCGTGTTAGTTTTTGACGAATATCGATCGATTGCCGAGTATTCAACTGCTGGGCCGAATAGCCGACGAGACCGTTCCCACGGGTCGTCTTTAATATAATAAAATTTATATTATGAATGCAATTATTATTCGACGTAGGATCAACGATCGTCACGCACCTAGCGACACTTTTGGGATTTACGATAAATCGTAAACATCTATAATGCGAACCTGTGGATGAATTATATTATCTCGATAAAACTATTAATTGTGCACCTCATCATATCGTGAACCATGACAATGTGCTGCAGCTTTCACTAAATGATAAAAATGTCACGTGACTTTTTGTTATTTCTATATTTTCTATTTGAGACTTTTCATTTAACTCCAAATTACTATTTATTAAAATGGACAAAGAACGACAAAAGAATAGATACTTGTGTGCACATCATACTTACTAATGAATGAAGCATATTTGGAATTAAAAACAAACATTTATCAACCAAGTAGACCTTTTCGTCGAAAATGCGGCGGCGGTGACGGCGTCGAGACCGCTTATGGTTTTACATTTTTTTTTCGACGAGTCGATTGACAATATCTGTTTTTTTTTTTTTTTTAAGTTAAAAACATTGTTTTCAATGATCGTTTGGTTATAGGGTGAAATCTTAATGAAAAATTAAAAGCCTAGGTGTTTTCAAAGTTTTGCACACGGATCGGAAGTGGTAAACGCAATTAAATCCTAGTACGAACGTTGTCGTTCGTCACCGGTGAACGTTTAACATTTTCCTAAAACGGTTATTTTTTGACTCGTGATTGAATGGGGGTAAAATGGACTTCGTAAATATCGATTTTATCGCTTAACCGATTTCCAACCGATTGACGGGTAGCTAGGTTCCTCACGCTCGCGGAAATTATTGAGAATTTCGAAAATAACTTTCTTACACTCATGACAGAACGATGAAAACGTATAATCTACGGAAGGGTCAAACACGACATATTTGAATATGTATTTTCACTATATATAATATATATATATACAGTAGATCCCGTTTAAGACGCTCTCAAAGGGACCAGTTGAAAATAGCGTCTTAAGAGGGAAATCGTATTACGCGGGTGCAAAAATGTTTTATTATATTTTACAAGAAATCCATGTTATATACATACAAATTGTATTTTTTTTATTTTGCAGGGTGAATTATTACGTATAAAAATATTAAAATTAAATGAAAATATTACGATTGTATTACATATATTATTTTATATCACCTGTTTCAAAAAAATCGTCTGTTTTTCTTTGTTTCACGTGTTTAATTCACGTGTTTGATCAACCACAAACTATCGTGAACTGAGGCCATGTCCGATTATATTCCGACGTCGTCGTGAATAGCCGTGTGTATCTAATCGTGAATATTATTATCGTCCGATAACCAGTACAAGTACACGTACGCATTATTCGTAATCGTCATTATAAGCGAGGTACATATTGTGTATTTTTTTAAATGTTATACAATGTATATTATGTGTATTATGCAATGTATTTATATGTAAACATCATTGACAAGACGAGCGTCTTATCCGGGAACACAGAACGTGTTATCCGGTGTAAATTACACGTTAAATGTTGTCGGAATCAAGGGACTCGTAAAAATGAGAGTATTAGCCGGGAAATCGTCTTAATAAGCGAGAGCGTCTTAACCGGGTTCTGCCGTATATACTAGCGAAAACGTTGTGACAACATGGCGAGACCGTCGCATTCTTGTGCATCTAAAACTAAACTCGCGTGTACATATCGTGATTATTTGTAAAATTTTTCGGGTAAATCTAATAAACAATGGTTTGAAATTTAAAAGTGATTTCAACCTCCAGCTACCTCCGGCTACTGAAAATTCATAAACGCTTTTCCATCCGTAACGGGTGACGAAGATCGAGTGGTTGTGATTATTTTATCACGTCCGCACACAGTAACATAAGGTGACGTTTCAAGTTTTTTGTTTCTCGACAAAACGAAAAAAAAATATTACTGACGCGTCGTCGTCGTCGTGTTCGGAGAAGTTAATTTAGCTTTACAATGAATTCCGCATGTGGTGTAAATTAAATGCCACCGCCACCGCCGCCGCCGCCGCCGCCGAGCATTGTCTTCTTGCGTTAGGTTAAGTATCGATTGTTGACTGTGTAACGTCCAACAGGCACGCTATGCCCCGTAATCACTTGTTCGCGCCGACATAGCAGGGGGATTATTTATTGTGTGCTCTACACGTTGAAGAGAAGAGAGAGACGGTTTTTTTTTTTTTTTTTGCTACTTTTTTTCTTTTTTTCTTTTTTTTTCAATTATTGCTTCGACGAAATGTACGCCGCGCCTTTCACGCCGCTTTCTTTTATCACCTCAGACACGAACACACCCCTCGCCGTTTTTAGTGTCAACCGACCGGGAGATAAATAATCTACCCTGTTTTAAAATGTTCATTCGACTTTATCTAAATTGAGGTCGTATTGTGAACCCGAGTCCGGGAGAAGGGTCAGGAGTGACGAAATAATGTATATTGGATAAAACGAAACCGAAGACGACGACGACGACGAAAGACGATTGTCCTTTGGTGGCACTTAAATAAAATCGCAATAAATCCCACGGTGGCTAGCGCGATAGTTCGGGCGCGTCGTCCGCGATGGGCTTTTAATCGATTATTATAAATTATTCGGGGAAACGCTCGAAATCGGCTTAAGCCGCGCTTTCCCTTCAAACCAATAAGACGTTTTATTTAATGAAAGTTTTTATTGCGGTGAATTTATCGACAGTACCTATTAGGTGTATGATTAAATACGCCACGCGATTCGCGCCCGGAACACGCAGCCGCGGCCCGCGTAATTTATTCGAAAACTAATGTCAAAAATAATCAAAAACGCTAAGTAAAAACGTTGTACGTGTGTATGCGAGCCAAAACTTTAATCGCGAGTATGGTAAATATTTAAATCCGCGAGATTATTTCTTCGATACCCGAGGGATGCTTTTAATCCGTCATGCTGTCTTTTAAGTCATACGAAATTCAAAATAATCACGTAATTTCTTATGAATTTATTATGGCCGTTTTTTTTTTCTCATAATTCATTCGTTTGATTTATCGCGTGTAAATATTATCTTTATTCCGGTCGTCTAGGGCAAAAAATATGTAACCGACGCGACGCGACGTAGCCATTATTAAATATCAGTACACGTCCCACGTCTTCGTGTACGAGAGTTAATTATCTCCAAAACGTGGTGTCGAGTGTTTGGATCTATGACTGCACGAGGTCGACGAGTTTCAACAATATTGTCGAGAGTATATCGTTTCCCGGATATTTCAACCGACCGTAACCGCGGTATACTGTTATGTACGTCGAAAAATCGGTACGGTCGTGTCGGGACGTGAAACAATAATTATTATTACCACAACAGTCGTTGTGTAATGATGATAATTTGTTAATTTGTTTATGTCACTCCGATGTATTATAAAGCGTAAGAGTATTGTACGATTCATTTTATCAGCCTCTACCCGAAATAGTAAGATTTCGGAAAAAATTCACGAATCATAGCATATTATGTAAAAATAGATGATGTGCATAAAAATACGTTAAAAAGAGCGTTTAATTGTTGTTTTTTGGGGATAAGTAAATAAAATTAGACTAAATTATTCGAAATACCAGTTTCAAAGAGAATCTATAAACAGACTGATGATTAAGCATCAAACCCGATAAATCGTGTGATAGGGGTGGACAGATATTTTGTGTTCCGCTAAAATCATAATAACTAATAATATAAGACGAACTAAACCAATGTGGAACTTTAAACTTTTTCAAACTTTCGTTTTAACTTTATATGTAGGTAGATATTTTTCGTCGGATTAGAATACCTTATCAGATGGGTGTTTTTTTTTTTGAAATATGAAAACATCGCATTTTTATTCCGTGTTTATCATCAAATTCCAACACATATTTTCGATACAACGAATTATGGCCACCAATTTCGGGACAACTAAAAATTAAGTATCGAATAACTCATGTATTATTTGGTCGTTTTAATTTTTTAGTTTATTTTAACTCTGAACGCAATAGACACCGTACCGACGTTCAGCTGATGTTCCGTGTAATACGACACTCCGTCACCATTCGAACCGCGACTTCGGATCGTCGAGAACGATCGGCCGTGATGCGGAATTCGGAGATATTCCCGATTTTTCGCCTTCCCCTCCCCCCGTGCGCCGTATACTCCCGGAGGCGCGGCGACGACGACGTCTCGAGACCGAAAACAAAGGACACCGGGGAAGACCGTATTATAATGAACGCGGATTCCTGCAGGTCACGAGCCCACGGATACAGCACGCACAGCGTCGCGGGATACGCATTTCGGGAAAATCTCTCCGTCGCGGGATGCAGGGGTCGCATAGTTTCCGTCGACATTCCGCGGTGGGTAGGCGGGTGCGTTGTCGTGAACTGAGACCACCACGCTGAGGGGTGAGAGAAAGAGTGGAAGAGAGAGAGACAGAGACAGGGATATAAAGAGAACGAGAGAGATAGAGAGAGAGAGAGAGAGAGAGAGAGAGAGAGAGAGAGATCGTGGGATGGGAAAAATCAAGACCAAACGAAAACGCCGACCGCGAGGGGATGCTGCGGCGGAAGAAACGGGACGACGACGCTTCGGCGGGGCACGACGGACCGGCTGCCGCGTCTCGCCAGGAAGAATCGCGGCCGCACTACGTGCCTTTGGCACAATGAAATCCGGCGTTTGAGAGAACTCTGCGGATTCCCGGAAAGTTGTTACTGTGGGTAAAGTCGTCGTCGCCGCCGCCGCCGCCTTCGTTCTCTGTGCCGGAAACACGGTAAACCTCCACCGCGATCCGGACGCTATATCGTTTCTGTCAGCCGCCCGGACGCCGACGCAAACGAATCAATTGAACGCGGTTACCGCGACGATTATCCCGTCGCGCCGGGCGACAACTATTCGAAACCGTTCAAAGCGTAATGCCGACGACGGCGACGGACCCTGCCCGAAAAGGTGCAGTCGTCCTCACTACGAATGTCTTTTGCCAACGTCTCCGTGCCGTCGGGCGAATACCGCCCCGCGACCGTTGATGCAGCGGCTCTTGAGCCCAGTGGCGGGTGTTCGCGAATGTTTCAGAAGAGAGTGAAAGAGAAGGGGGGGGGGTCTAAAAAAAACAAAAACGTCAGACTACCGCGTACATTGCGTCGATTTTCACTTCGTTTCACTTTTGTCTGATAGGATTCTAGATTAATATCGAACTCGGAAAAAGGGTTGGTGTAAACGATTTCAACGACTTGTAATTTTGAAATCAGTGTTTGCAGAGAGAGGACTAGATTCCACGAACCGCCGTTGTAAATTCGGCCGCTACGTATGTATGTGTATGTATGGTACAATTTACATCCGTGTTATATACATAAAAATTATATTTTTTACTTTGCAAAGTGAATTATTACATATAAAAATATAAAAAATTAAATTAAAATATTACAAATTATAATATTACATATATTATTTTATATTGTACCTATTTCAAAAAATCATCTACCTTTCTTTGTTTCACATTTTTGAAATGTTTTTTGAATACGGGAAGTTTTCAATTTTATCAAGATGAATTTATTAAGATCAATTCAATGCGTATATGTATAATATACAATGTTTTTTTTTATATTAACATCAATGACAAGACGAGCGTCTTATCCGGGAACATAATCCAGTGTTAATAATTATACACGTTAAATGTTGCCAAAATCAAGGGACTCGTAACAATCAGTGTATTAGCCGGGAAATCGTCTTAAGCGAGAGCGTTTTAAACGGGTTCTACTGTATATAGGGTGCTTTGTTTAAAATCTCGTTTTATCAAAAATTCATTGAAAAACGTGGGTTTTACCCCAATATTGTGGCAAACTTTTCGCTGTTTACGAGATACGACGAAACAATGATACAGTGTTTATTCACGTTATCATTTATCCTCATTTAAGTTTGAAAAAACAAATATTTTCGAAATATAGTTTGTGACGAAATCGGAATAAACGCCTATGAAAAGAGTCTTGCTTTGAAACTTTTTTTTTTTTACGTTGCTCGTTGCACTTTGGTTTCGTAATATTATTACCGATGCAAAATGGTGATTTGGCGTATATCATAATATACAGGACTGTGTTTACAATGCGTAATGTTTGTGTCAGACACGACTAGAGCGTCGTTTTGATTTTGATTCCGGTCAGCCGTCTCGCCTACCCAAATGTGTTGAAGATTCGTCATCGCGGACGAGGAGTCTTATGAAGCCCATCGTTCCAAACGAAACACCCTGTATAAAAACACACACGCGCGCATAAATACGGATGTTGGGCGCTTTAACCGCGCCGGCGACGACGTGATAATAACGCTATAACGACGCGACGTCCACACGTGACTCGCGCACGGACGCTCCGACGAGACCCGCGATTTCTCCGCGATCGCCATTCGCCCGCACGTGATTTCGCTCGGTTTTTCGCGTGCACCCCGATAAACGCGCCGTCGCTACCGCGACCCACGCTGACCCGTCCGCTTTCCACCCCTATCGCAGCTTCATCTCCCTGACCTCTACTCGAAGACCGCGGTCGTTTCTCGCGCGTCCGGTCAGCCTCTCCTCCGGCCACGTCTTTTCCCAACGCCGCGTCGTATAATACGAGTGATAATATCCATTGCTCCCGTTACCATCGCCTTTTTTTTCCCCCATTACCGTTTATTGCGCGACGGGTCGACCGTCCGAACGCGTTGTTTCTCCGGTCGGAAATCCTCTCGGCCGGCCGGAGGGATGGGAACGCAAAATCCCGAACTCGCCTCACGAGTCTGCCGAGTCCGTCGACGCTTCATCGAGTCGCGGATGTCGTGATCCGTGGTTTTCGACGCGAACACGAGACGAAGTCGAGACGGCGCGGCGCGTGAGACGCGAACGACTGCAGCATCACCGGGTCCGGCCGAAAGTCCTTAGAAAACGTGTCGTACAGCTCTTTGTCACCCCTCGCCTCACCTTCTCGACCGAGACTTTTCGAGTTTGTCCGACAGGTATTTGAATAGCGTACGCAAGCACACGTATATAGTACACAATGGTCAGTACTTGTTTACTTTTGACGGTCATTTTGTTTGTTCGATTTAATTAAATTTTCCTTTTGAAAACAACTATAGTGCATGGCATTTCGGAATATCCAAGTTCCGATTCTCAGGAATGTTTCAAAAAGTTTTATAACGTCCGAGAACTGCTTTTTCAATACCGTTTAATTTTCGTTCTTTTTTTTTCACTCTACTTTATATGTATATTTATTTTTTATTTCTTATTTTATAACTTCTCTTTTTTTTGTTTATTTTTTATTTTTTCTAAATGCGATGCGAATGAACGAAACATCGAGTTTTGATATTTTACGATTTTTTACATATCTTTTTGTGTACAACTCATTTGCACTCAAAATATAAGTATATAGATTATTTTATAAATTTAACAACTCTGTTATTTATAGGATTTTCAACGAAAATACATTTGTTTTTAATTATAACCCCAAGACGTTTTATCGACAGCGGTCGAGAAAACTATTATTATTTTCACATTTCAAATTACATAAGATCTGTGAACCTGTTCGACTTGAACTGTTTTTGGCATCGCATAGGTACACTCATTCGAAATAATCTCTATTTTAAAAGTACGTTTTTGATTTCCATTGCATTTAGTGTATTGTAAAACAAATACTGGGAAATGTTTTTCGTTTTTTTTTTTTTTTTTTTTGAATTTCTTAAACGGACGTAAAGAAGAATTTCAATACATAAAATTGCCATTAAAATACTGACTGATGGAATTCCGCAAAGAAAAAACAAATTGGAATGTAGATTTTTCGAACACCAGCGAATCGGGATTGCGTGCTGCGTCTATACATGAATCAAAAAATCGACGAATTCAACTTGCCACGCGCAGCATAATGTTTTTCTTATTAACTTTTTACCGATAAACCGAAATCGATTTACTCTCGAAATGAGTCTTCGCTCCGGTTGTGTCGTATCTGCCAACGATCTCTTGCACAACAGACATATATTATACTTACTCGCGCGTCGTGTTAAAAACAAACGATAAAATCCGTCCGCTCCCGTAGCCATTTGATTTACCGCGACCGTGTATCGGATGATATTCACATTTACCACGTTACCGTTCACACGTCACTGCTCTCGTGATGTTACATTTCGCACGAATGTTTTCGATTGATTCACGCACCGAATCATGAATCGATTATCGTTGTATTTGTCCACACTGAAATGATTCGATAGCAATATTCTAGAACGCCAGAAAACGATATCGAGAAGTTTCAATCGGTTTTACGTTAAAATTTTCAGGAAAATCTAAAAAATAAAAAATAAATCCAAAAAATAACCATTAAACATTGTTTCTCGTACGCGGTCAAACAGATATTATTATTATTTAGTTTTTTTTTTTCATACCGATTCACTAATTGGCAGTGTTGGGAATAGATAACTAATAATTTATCTAGATAAAGATAAAGATGATTATAAACATTTTATCTAGATAAATTTGAGATAATTTCATGTTTAATTTTAAAAAATATACAGGATCTACATCCTACAGGTATGAGGTAAAAAAATAAAAATACATAATTTAAAACATTTAAAAATACATGTACTTTTTTAAATAAACTTCATTTTTTAACAAATTGTTGCGTATGGCTACTTCACTTTCATGATAGTACATATTATAATCTCCTTTCCTGGACCTCCACACGAGTTTTTCTCAGTAATCTTTTCGATTAATTAAAAAAAAAATAAAAAATTAATAAAATAATATATTTTAAATTCCCTTTTTTTTCAGGCCATTTAAATAAATTACCTATCTAGATAGGTACTCATAGATAACTAAAATTTTATCTAGATAAAGATAAAGATAACTGAAAATAAATTTATCTAGATAAGATAAAAGATAGATAATTGTTATCTAGATAAATTTATCTAGATATTTCCCAACACTGCTAATTGGTGAGTAATAAATTTTTATTAATTTACTTTAATCGGTAAATCATCCGAAATATTTCAAAACAATACGAAATCATAACGTTAATAGATAATTATTGTACAATGTCTATTTCAATATTCATATTTTCAGTCTTTCGATATTCATAAAACGCGCCAGCCGGGTTTCGCGATTCAATACGACGCTCTTGTAATATCATTAGTAATAACATTAATTTATTAACGCGGAACCGTTTCCTGCCGATATCGAATTTTAAAACGGTTCGAGCGTAACGACGAAACGTACGGGGAGGACGTAGCACGCCGTCTAAAACGTTAATTCTACCGGAAGAATCGGAGCCAAAACGTCGAATTAACATAATGATGTATACTTATAATCTCGATTCGGGAAATCGACGGCTTTCGGTTTTCAAACATCTCGGCGTCGTCGCCGCGTAATATTAATGACGACGCGACGAATTATATAACGCACACACCGAAAACGCGAAACCCCCGCCACGAGAAAACGCCCCGTGCCGGCGAGGGACGGAGACCGAGACACGAATAATTCGTCCGTTAACGGTTTCGGTCCCGTTCGCGATTCAATTTTCGACGAAATGCCGCGGGCCTTGCTGATCAACTCGAGTACAGGCGGGGTGCAGTCGAAAACGAAACAGCGCGTCGTGCATCATGATACTCCCCGATGTGACCGCAGTACGAGCAGATTTTGTTTCTCGACGCCTAGACGCGATTTTCGCGCACCGATACGCTATTGTCGTTGCGATCGAAATGAAAAAAAAAGAGATATTGGTGATAAATGTATTAAGTTTTAAAGAAATGATGACTCATTTCTTTAGTATAAAACGATTCTGAGCAAAGCTTCAGTGTAATATAATATGTTATTACTTAAATACTGTTTACGTATTTTACGGTTATTATTGATGACGATTTTTGAATTTTTGTTAGGATAATTAGGTAGGTATATGAATGAGGTCATAATAAATTTTCAGAACTTTTTGTCAAATATTTAAAATTATATTACATAAAAACTTTCAAACAATTTGGTAAATTAAAAGTTCTATATTTAAGTCAAAAGTATTATAATTGTTCTGAAAATGTTGTCGAATATAAAAAAGTATGTATTTGATATTGGATAAAATTTTCAAGTTTCTAGCTTCAATACTTTTCGATTTATGACTAAATACCTAACATCTGAACAGTGAAAATCTCGTTTACGGCGGATTTTTACCGATTTTACCGTTTTTACTCAGTTTTTCGATCGTTATTCTTGATTACTGGAAAAAGTATGGAGATTTTGGAAAAATGACCTCTCTATAGTACCATTTCAGTTCAATTTCGAATTTAAAAGGTTGCTGGACGAAACTTTTGGACAAGGATTTCTATACGAAAAAGTGTTTACATAAAAAAATAATAATAATAAAAAAAAAAAATAAACATCATTGTAAAAGCATAAGATCATTCGCTTCACTCAGAATCTAAAATAGTGATTAATATTCAAAAGGGCGTAACTTGTCCGACGACATGGGGCCGAGCCGCCGTGGCTCCGCTGTATTTTCTTGGAAAATACAAATAGAGGCTCAACCCTTTTTTTTTTTTTTTATTAATTTTTTAAAGGCATCAACTGCAAGGTTATTAGCCCGTATTACATTTCAACACTACATTAAGTTTAAATTACACTGAGTTTCGTCGAGTTAATTACTATTATAAGATTACGTTTTTGATTATTTTTACATTTATATACACTTAAAATTACTAAATGAGATGACGCAGTTCCGTTTCGTTAGTGAACTTGATAAGTTTTTTGGACGTCTCTGGAGCGGGTGCAAGGATCTCATATAGGGTCTCCGGTAGTTCCTGTTCTGTCCGTATTCAAGATTGAACTGGCGGCAATTGAGGAGGATGTGCTTGACCGTGATGAGTGTTCCGCAAGTAGGACATGAGGGTGGGTCTTCTTTGGCCATATAAGGCGTCCGTGTGTCATTCGGGTGTGGCCTATTCGTAGGCGGACAAAAATAACCTCGGCTCTTCTGGACATCTCGTACGGTTTGGGCCGTGGTAATATTGTTTGCTTGATTTCTCTGAGCTTGTTATTATTACAATCAGACCATTGGTTTTGCCATTCATCATGCAGGTAATTTTAATATAATTTCGGAAGTCGTGGTCTGATATGTAATGACTAAGGCTCGGATGTTGTAGTTGCATATTTTTCTATATGCTCTCAATTTATAGCAGACCAAGCTATAAATCCGAGCTAAACAATGGTGAGTTCAAAAACGAAAAATTAAAAATGCATATTTTGCATATTTCGTCAATTTTAGGAAAATAGTGCATATTTCAATGATTTCATGGGCATATTGTGCATATTTTATATTTTTCAAAAAAAAAATTGATTTTATTCTTCCTCGACCTATATATTTTAAGTGATATTCTGATGGGCGAATCAATGGATGGACTTCCCGAGGAGTTGATCGGCAATGACTTAAAGTTTTATAAATTTGCTCCGATGACATCAACTGACGTCGAAAGAAGTTTCTCTAGGTACAAAAATCTTTTATCAAATAATCGATGGTCATTTGAAGTTGAAAATCTGAAAAAAATTTTGGTGGTTCAATGTAACAACTTAACATGTACTTATTATAAATCACGTATTTATTTCATATTTAACTTTACAAATATTCAGTTCAAAAAGAAGTCAAAACGACGACCAATATATGAAAATAAAAACTTAATTTTAAGAATCAAAATTTTTTTTTTGTACATATTTATAAAATTTTTTTGCATATTTAATAAAATTTTAAGCATATTTTACATTTTTCGATGCATATTTTACAATTTTTCCGTGCATATTTTCCTCTTTTTAGCTCCTATAACATCCGAGCCTTAGTGATGACGTATTTCAAAAAAGAGGCTACCAGTAGTTTCCATAGATTTTGAATCAGCTTTTTCCATATTAATTATACCTACGTGTCCCGGGATCCATGCAAGGCATACATTATTTTTACGTCCGTGTAGTTCATTAATTATTTGGCAGATAACTGGTTGGGCCCGAACCATTTATCCGATCCGAATCGCTCTTATTCATAGCGCACTACGTTTCGAAGGACGGATAAATGTGCGGTTTCCCGGATGCATCGTCTAAGGACGACGGTTTTTCAACGTGCCGAGTGAGTGTGTGATAATGTATCGCCCGAAATCGTTCTAAGAAAAAAGGATGAGATTTTTTTTTAAACACGACCCGAAATGATATTCGTATCGTTGGATAGTCCTTTGATTTTTTAATTAGTAAACACATTCAATATTTTGTTATTTTATTTAAATGTATACATTATGCGTGTATTTTTTTTTTTTATAAAGATATTTCTTCATTCTTTCTTCTGCGAACCGTCCGTTTATTTTTATTGATTTTTCAATATCATCGTTTTCATATAATTTAACCAGGTAATTATTTTGGATTTATTCATAAAACTTTTTCGAGTTAACAGTCAAAAATACTTTTCATCTGAATCATCGCAGCCGAAAATTCTGGTTGGATTTCATGGACTTTTAGTCAAACGTATATTACGTTTACAGGATGTCCCAGGACGAAAATTTCATTAAACATCTAAAAAAAAAAAAATTCAAATTGCAATTTGATGCAGATTTTCAGATAAAAAACGGTAAGATAAGGTCATTTATTTATCGTAATTCTTCAAATATTCTGAATACATTGTATACATAAATATGTTATTTCACAACATAATTTCAATAATCGTCGATATGGATTGATTTTTTCGTGAAATATTAAATTGGGAATTAACCATGGTTAATATCATTCATATTTTCAGAAAACTTGATAGAAAATCATCGTAGAAAATAAACGGGTGAAGCTTTTCTTAGAATTTTAGAAATACGAACGTTTTTCTATAAATCGAGTTCGCAGAAAATGGCTATTTCAATTTTTCAATAAAGCTTTAAATTAAACTTTTAAATAAAAAAAAAAATAAATAAAAAAATTAAAACAATGTTTATTTAAATATTATACAATAATAGCACTGTAATATGATACAAATTACAAAAAAAAAAAAAAAAACGAATCGAATCGAAAAACATCGAACAGAACAAAAGTTATTTTATCGATCGAATCATCCTAGGTACCTATATGACATGCATATTATATAATATATACAACTCGTTTGTTTATTTTCGCGTCTCACACCTAGGGGCTGACACCTGCACAAGCGTCGCACATTATATTGACATTGCGTACACAAATGCGTATTATGCACGGGGTTCGAAAGAGCGTTTACACTGGTGTCTGAAACATTCTCGGTGTTTACGATCGCGGGGCAGCACGATACGACGACGGCGTTGTTAAGACACGGAGCCGCGGCGAGCTACGCGCCCCGGGAGAAACGTTGATCTCCGTCAAGGTCTAACGGTCTAAACGGTATAATGTTGACACACGCGCTCGGATGCCCCGTGTGCACGAATCGTCGTCGCTATTGTTCTTCGTAGCGCCGCCGCCGCCGTCGCGGTGTGTGTATCGCTGCTGAAATCATGCACTCTCCGGCGAACGCTAACGAGCTCATTTAGCCCACTCGTACGGGCCGAGACGGTTAGGTAAATAGCGTCGTAAAACGTACGACGAGTCCCCGCGACGTTCTAGTCGATACGATTATCGTCCGGCGCCACGACGACTCTGGCGTTTTATTATTTTTATTGTTTTTCAATCCAAAAAGTATACAAAAAACATGTATATGGTGTAATCTCGTGGTTGATAACTTTTTTTTTTTTTTGGAAAAAAAATCTGTTGTAGTATCGATTATGGCTTCTTTTCGAACGATTCCGTTTTGTTTTTTGTTTTTTTTTTTCATTTTATATTTTATCACAAACACCGTTTTTCGTTCAACCCGTACTAATTGTATTTTATTTCTCTCGTAAAAACAAAAAAAAAATACTAATGATAATGATAATAAATAAGTATATACAATTTCAGAATAACAATATTCGGCGATCGATTGTGACGAAAAAATCGTACGAAACAACGTGAAAAAATAAGCACATTTTACCGAGAAAAATAGGTACCTAATGAAAAAGACAAAAAAAAAAATAATAAAAATAAGTAACGCAGTCTCGGAACGTTCTACGAAGGATAAAGCAATTTGCTCTCATCCGAAATGAAGTCGTATGCCGTCCGGTGTAATTAAAAAAAAAAAAAAAAAAAAAAAAACACTCTTTCTTTCGTAGCCACACGCACGTATTCTCGCAACGCTTGTATCCGCTGGCCGATCGATCTAATCAAGTTTGAATTACAAAATAGATTAAAAGTGTTGCCGAAAGTTCACCGAAACGAAAACCAAACAGAGAGACCGCCGCAGATCCCACGTTCAATATGTGCGTTCCGGTCCACCGGACAATTAGCGACCGAGTGGTATTCCGCGACAGACCCCGGACGGGCGGGCGGGCGGGCGGGCGGGCGGGCTGCACTCCAAACCCAACGAGGTGAGCAGAGAAATTAAGCGCTACGGGCCGGAAACAATACAAATATTTGGTAAACTTAAGCCGTACGTGCGGAATACGAAAAAAAGGTTATTTAATTATATATCGTGCTCGAGCACACCTACCTAAGCCGTCCGTTTCGCAGCGCGTCGTGTTTTCGTTTTTGTTTTATTTCGTTTTTATTTTTATTTTATTTTGTTTTTTTATTTTTATTTTTATTTTTTTTTTTGCTGTCCGGGCCACGGTCCTTTTCCTCCGGCAATTGTTTCGTTTTTCCGCCACATATGCGCGCGCGGAAAATTCACGACGATTAAATCTAATGACTTGTCCTTGTACCTCGCTGTCCTCCGCGCGAGTCGAGTGTTTTATAACCACTCGGTTTTATCTTCCGCCATGAATACACGTACGTCCGGGCACACGCGTGCGAATAAATAAAACATTTTATTAAAATATAATGTTTGAAAATAAATACGATTGTACGTAAAACATAAACGGCGGCGCGTGGGTTCGACTACGTGGGTCCGAGTTTTTACAGTCTGTGACCAAAAATGAGAAAAAAGCGATCGTGTGACGTTTTAACCGGTGCGATCGCACCATCTTAAACCACGACCGTCGACACTGTGACAACGTCGATAAACGATTTTAGACGTTCCGACGTATCGATTTTCAAAAGAAAAAAATTAACAAAAAACAAAAAGTCGCTAAACAAAATGAATAAAATTATTGGTCCAGAGACAAAGACATTCGAATCGTCGTCAAACTTTTTGCAAATGGTTCTTGTAGTCAAATACGAGTTCGCTAAACGAACGTGCAACAGGAGCGTTCTTCGTGATTATAGCACATTGGTGCCCAACCCATGGCCCACGGGCCACATGTGGCTCGCGAAGGTATTCTACGTGGCCCGTTACAAATTTTCTAAAATAAAAACAATGAAAAAAAAAAAGTAAAATAATTACAAAATATTTTTTTTATTAATTTATGAATTCTTTTAAATAAATATTTCAAAAATACCACAATAATGATAGTGATAAAACTAAAAATTGAGTAACAATGTCGTAAACTTATTTTTAATGTGAAATTTGAGCTTGTATTTCTTTAAATAAAAATGAAAAATATGGTTAAAATTTAAATGTTCCAATCCTCAAAGTTGATCAAACTATTGTGTACCTACGAAGTGTACCTCAATCCATAATCTTTTCAATAGGCAATGAAAGTTATGAAAACAAGTGTGATATGTAAAATTATTTTTGTACTTTTGTACTTTGTGGCCCGCTTGAAAATAATTGTTTACCAAAGTGGCCCGCCGAAGAAAAAATGTTGGGCATAACTGTTATAGCGCAAACTCGGTTTTACAAAACATCGTTTTTGATTCTTCTGAAAAGTCTTCTCAAATCTCGTTCGGACTCCACGAATATAACCAGAGGTCCGGCAGGTTTTAAGTGACTAATTGCGACTGTTCCGGGCTGCGGGTCGGCGTCGTAATTAAAGGTCGTTCTCGCAGAAACGAAATCCCTGCACCTTTTTTTTCTGTATCTTTTTTTTTTTTGTTCTTCATATCCGCATACTCGCACTCACGCGGTATCGGGTCGGTTCGTCGTCACGGTCCAAAGCACCTTGTGGCGAGACCGTCGGTTCAGCCAAGTAATTGCTCGGGGAGACCATTAGCCGTTGAATTATCTGACCTAAATCCAATATCTGATGCTCGCAGAACGGTTGTGTGTTGTCGATCATGGTAGTTATGTTCTCTCTCTCTCTCTCTCTCTCTCTCTCTCTCTCTCTCTCTCTCTCTCTCTCTCTCTCTCCCTCTCTCTCTCTCTCCCCCCATATCGTTTCTCTATTTCACTCTGGTTCTCTTTCTCGGCAATTATTCGCCGGAAAAAATTGAAAAAAAAAATTATTCCTACATATGCACGTGCGATACACGCGTTTGTTTTTAATTTTTGATCGCGACGCGGTGTAATCATTCCCACGCAATGATCCGTGTTCGTCGATAAGTTCACGTCGTCCCGTCCACTTTTCGTCACGACGATCGGTTTCGCAGCAATTTGGTGTGGTGTGAGCACGAAACGCCGTTCGACAGTGTGTTAAGTTGCAGCCGGTTTTTCGGGGAACGATTTCCGAAATTTCTGTCCACTTACGACTCGTTCGCGCTGCATCGTGCGTTGTATAGCATAACGTTTTATCGCTATATCAGTACGTTACGATCATAATAGCAGCAATACGTATAATAACGGGAGTGACGGTGAAATAATCGATTTTAAAACACAGTCGGTGTCGAGTTTTGTATATTCGACGAACGAAACACAATTTTCATTTCTTTTTGAAAACGCGATAACGTTTTTACCAGACGCTGTTATGAAAAACGGACACGTCATTGTGTTGAAAATATTTTGTCTTATTTCGATTTTATAACAGACGTTTTTCTCTCGAAAACCACTTGAAACCTCATTTTATTACCCTTTTTTCGTGGTAACTTTTCACGCTCGAACATTATAGGTGTAACGATCCCTAACGACTTGACATTTTCTCCGTAAGCGACGCGTGTCGTGACGAATGTACGACAATAGGCGAAGCCTGGGTAAAATTATTAAGGGAGGAGGGGGGGATGCTAGGATTTTATTTTTTGATTTTATCTGTGAGAGTCATTTATGCGTACATTCAATCATAATACAAATGCTAACGAAATTGTAAATCTCATCGAACGCATGTATTTAATCGTTTGATGTCACTGCAATTTATGATATTATTAATAATTCATTTTGAACGTAACACATAATAATTTTCAACAACTACCTGCCTGTCTGTATAGTGGCTGGACGAGTCACTTGATGTTTCTGATATCCTAGGAAAAATAGGGAAAATGTGAGTTGTATTGACATCACTTAAAAAAATGTTAATGATTACGAAAAAGTCACACAGTCGGTTACTATCGATTATCACGTCATCGTTATACATTTTTTTCTACGACAATAATTTAATAATACCACCACGTTTTTAATTACTCCGCCACAATATTATAATATAATCACGTACATTATTTTCAATCAATTACTAATTAGATACTTGCCGCAGTCGGGTTACGACGGTGTCAATAACCGGTTTTCGTGCCGCCGGCCCACCTCGCCGTTGACAAAGGCGCCCCGGTTAATCGTCGTTATGTACGGCTAGAATATGCAATCAATCGTTTGTCGACCGCCGCACGATACGCAACGTTTTTACTATATTTTTCTTTACAACTTTTTGTACGACTTTTTGTAGTGTTAACTGTACGCGTATAATTTATATTCTTTTATCGTTAACGTGATAAGTCGTGTACAGTATGTTTGACGAATTCTTCAACCCTCTATCACCAACCTGCAGACAGAGAGACCTCCGGCACACTCAGGTAATATTTTATAGTTCGTGATAATATAATATACTCGAATTATATTCATTCGTCATATTTTGTAATAACCATGGCCCGGATTTATATTATGCTACTGAAAACATTAGAAATATGCTCTATAAAATATGCATTTATGCTCTTATTTTGTAGGAATATATAGGTACACTTAAAAAAAAAAAAAATATGCGAAAAAATGGAATTCCAAAAGTATTTTCGTTTTCAATTTTTTTTTTCAATTAACATTTTTTTACATAAAATTATATTATATTTAAATGATTCTTTTTTCCCTCGTTTTTATTTCAACGTATTGTAATTCCAAACTGAAAAATCAATATAAACACATTTTTTTGTAATAAATTATGTGGCTATAATATAAGAAAACGGCCTCGTCAAATCACATGGACTAATAAAACATAATGAAAAATAAATAAAAATTTTAATAAATATTACCAAAATATTATATATATCATAAACTTAAAAACTATTTGTATGCATTAAAAAATCGCAATACACGTAAAAAAAAAACCAAAATAATTGCAAAATATGAGAAATAATACTTTGTATTTCGTATCTATATGGGCTATGATTCAAACGTGTAGCTTACCAAGCCACTTTATGGACTTTTTGGAAAAAACGAGCAAATGTAGGTATATACATCTGGGTGGCCCTAGTAATGTCGAATACAAAGAGGTGGAAACAATATTAAAAACGTGTGGGTATTGATAGCGGTTTTTTTTTTTTTTAATAGTCCAAAAAAATTATAGATACTAATTTGGGGATGCTTATTTTGTATCCTCCAGGGGTGATAAGTACCCCCAGGTATTATCGGAGATTCTCGCGCCGTTCGCGTCGCTGTTTTCCTCCGATGCCATTACGCCGCACAGTGGTCTGTATTCTAAATTAGCTTACATTAATGAATACCTTCTTAATATGAGTAAAAAAAATTATGAAAAATATAAATTCTATTAGTTTTTAACACGCTGAATCCAAATTTTTTATCAGTTTTTAAATCAAGCCCTAATTAGGGGTAAAAAAAACGTATTCCCTAAATTCTCAAAAAACTTGCATATTGAACATCAATTAATTTACATATTTCAATGGTGTATTCAAATATTATATTCATCATGTAATCAACCCCTCGTTATGGGTTAAAGGGGATGTTATTCATTTTCAAAATTAAACTAAATACATTTATCAATATTTAACATTGTAATATAACTATAAAAAACTACGTTCACAAAAACTATGAATATCACAATCACTATCATTATCACTGTTCAAATTTGACTCGTATAACTGCATTATATTCAATAACGATTTAGCTTCATTCGATAAGTCTTGTAATGTTTTATTTTTTTTTTTTGAAGTTATCTTATGGTTGATATTAAAGGATCGGATGATATTAATAACACATGTAAGAGGTCTTCATTTGTGTTAATTCTCGAATTTTTTCTGGTGTGGCGTTGTCTGTAAATTTTATAATCTTGATTTCGAGATTCTTGGGCATCCTCTGATAATAATTGTCCTAAAAAAAAATTTTAATTGTGCTTCATTATAAAAATATATATATATACATATATATTTATCGGTAAAAGTGCATAGCGAATAACCTAACCTAACCGCGGCAGCCGTGCACGCCCTCCGATTCAGTACGTCAGCGGTTCCCAAACTTTTTCAGCTTCGAAGCCTTCTTTTAAGAAGACATTTCTCGCGGAGCCCCAAGAAATATTTAACGTTCATTTGCATTTGCCTGTGTTTTATGAAGCATAATTAACACGAACTGTATACATCTTCTTCTTCTTCTTCTTCTTCTTCTTGGGTTAATCGGCCGCTAGGACCATCCCGTCTCACAACCAATTCTCCAGCCATCTCTATCCATTGCCAGATTCTTCCAATTTGCTCCGCCTCCTAAGTCTTCTACGTCCTTCTTAACTACATCTTCCCACCTCAATTTTGGCCTTCCCAAGGGCCTTTTTCCTACTGGATTCTGTTCTAGCACCATCTTTAGTGGAGAGAACTGTATACATACATACAATAAAGGAAACAATATAGTTTTAAAAGAACTGGAGATTTCAATAATTTTTAAAAAATTTCAAAATATTAATTTTTTGTGTACTAATGAACGGAGCCCTCGGGAAACCATTGCGGAGCCCCTAGGGCTCCGCGGAGCACAGTTTGGGAACCGCTGCAGTACGTGTACAATACGACGTCGTGGAGGCGTCCGTGCACGCGGCCGATCGGTTTCGACTAATCGAATTTCGTTACGGATTCCTCTCCCCTCGGAAATATTATCGTCTCGGCGTCGCGCGAAAGTAGAAAAACGTGTAGACGACCCCCGGCCGACGTCGAGTGTCCGTTCGGAGCGCCTCCCGCCCGCCCGTCTAATCGGTTTACACGACGACGGCGTCGCGTCCTCCGCACAAAACGCAATACACGCATCACACTGCAGGGCAATCGACGACCAGGACGGAAAATCATTCGGCCCCGCGTTTCTCTCGAAAACATTTACGTTTCCCTCGCCGGTCACCGGAGACCAGTGTTTATTTCGGGCATGTCTCTCGGTGGGAGGGGGCTATGCCGCCCGAACTCAATTTACCCACTCCTCCCCCAACCGCCCGAACAAAATCTAAGAAAACAAGAGTTTTCGGCTCGTTTAATCGTTAATTGCGTCTTAAAAAAAAATATACGTTAGTTTTTTTCTCATACTTGATAACGGACTATTTACACAATATTACACATTATTTTTGTAAATCAAATCAAAATCATTATCAAAGGAATATTATGCGTATTGATATAAATCAGTTTATTTTACCGTGGTAAGAACCATAAAATAGAAATATATATAAATATATTAAATAAAACATTATGGATGCTTATCGAATTAATATTTATAATATCTACATTTTTTTTTTTTTTTTTTTTTTTTTTTTTTTAGATCAAATAAATTTATAGTTAACTAGTAGTGCAAAAGTTTTATAAAACATGATTTAAAATATGAAGGGTACAGGGTAAAAACGGTAATAGTCCATTTTAGAAAATTTTTCAGGAGAGCAAAAACAAAGTTTACAGACTTCTATCTGTCCAATAATCAAACAAAAAAAAAAAAAAAAAAAACGCTATGACTTATTATTTTGGTCAAAGTATTAACTTTGAATGATAATTGAAATAAATCAAAAATTGTAATGTTTATTACAAAAAAAAAAGATAAATCAAAATAAAAAATATGGACATTCATTACCGAATGTACGCGCGCGATTCCAAAGCGACGAGATCGTGTCCCGATCGACTCCGCGCGGTGGTTAACGGCGCTGGCATGCGATTCGGTCTGAAACACACTCGTGCGGCACGACGACGTCGACTCGTTGTAATTACGATTTTCGGCGTATTATATTATCCATTTTAATTACCGTTTCGATTCAAAATACACGTCTATACACCTCGAGTATAATATAGTAAATGAGCACGATACGTTTACTGACGGAAAGTGAATTTATTCAACACACAGTCGTAGGAATACTACGCTTCCTCTGACAAGGCATCCAGTCACCGTGACGTAGCCGGCCGGGACGAGGGTAGTTTTTTTTTGTTTTTTATTTATCGCGTAGTTTCGGTCTAATTTGCACGCCGCCGTATCGCATTTGAAAAACGATATTACGTTAAAAGCCTACTGCTGTGTGACACCCCTCGACGGATTGGTTCCCTAAAATACTCAGGTCACTCAGGTGCGCGAACCTCAGTACACGTAAATTTTCGATTGAATTTTAAAACGACTTTTTTTTTTTTATTTCTTTTTAGTCCGAGTGGGCGTGGAAACGGGATTGCGGCGTGGTTTACTTCATAACGTTCGCGAGCACCTGTTAAATGATTACAATTTAAATTTACACACGGGGTGTGAAAAGACCGTTTGCGCTCTCGGACCCCGACTGCACGTCGTTCGTTTCGAAAAAAACAACGAGGTCGCCGCCGATGCGCCCGAGTCGGACGTGCCGTCAAAATTTCAAACAATTATGCGCGTTAAATAATGTTCGTTCGCTCGAACGTGAATAATATTACGACGCGAGATTAATAGCGGCTTAGGAACACCGCCGCAGTGCGTACGTGTGCGAAGTTCTATATTAGTTTCGAACGATTGATCACTTGACTATGTTATGATAGGGGACCGCCGCTGTTGTTTTCCACGCGATAATAATAATAATAATAATGTGTGCGCAGGGTTCCGACGGGGAGCGGACGGCCAGGCAACAGTGTTGTTATTATTAGTATTATTATTATTATTATTATTATTAATATAATATTATTACCGTTACTGGGACACTCGAGATCGGTGCGCGTGACTAATCATCCGGTTATCGGTGGTAGAAGTGGTACGAACCACACCCCGCGCGTGTATCCCGGATCCGTCACCGCCTCAACCGTCGATCATCGACGCAGTCTCCCCTATTCGATGCTTATATACTCATAAACACACACACACACACACACACACACACACACACACACACACATACACTCATGAAACACGCACACAAACACACGGCGAGTGAAGAGTTTTGAATTAGTTTGTCCGTGTGGCTCGACCGCGGGCCTTTGATGCGGCTTTCGCTAGCTCGAACCCAGCGATCGCAGCGGTAGTCGAGACTCGTCTATCGCCGAAACCCGGCTGTTTTTCAATGACGAGTTTCTCGCGTATACGTCGGTGGTAATCACGTTATTGAATTAATATCGTCTACGACGCGGCGAATCATTGTGTTGTTTTGTGACCTTTGTGTACATATGTGTGTGTGTGTGTGTTTGTGTGTATATGTGTGTGTGTATGTTTGTTTGCTGGTGTACCTACGTGCGTGAATGTACGACGAGTATTATAATAATCCGATAAAGGCTTCTCGTTCGCGAACGAAAATAGCCTTTGCCGTCGCCGCCGGACACGGTATACCAATTAAATCTGTTCGCCCAAGCCCGGTAATAATCAACTTAACGGTCGGCCACTTCAGGCGGTGTGTTGTTATTACTACGTGGTACGCCCGAACGCGATGTCTGTGTTGTTCATTAGTGTGCAAACCAACACGCACGCACGCACACACACACACACACACACACACACACACACACACACACACACACACACACACACACACACACACTCACACGTACACACGCACACAAACGCCCACGCACACATACATACACACACACACACACACACACACACACACACACACACACACACACACACACACACACACACACACACACACAACGCACTCGTACACGTGCTTGAAGATGAGAGTGGAACGAATACAGCGATCGCCATAATCTCCCGTAGGCAACAATACACTTATTTATTTAGTGCCACCGACAGACCTCTCGGCGACGTCCTTCCGTCCGACCTTTGGCGTTTCGATTGTCTCGTGTGTACACACGATGACGCACACACGTTTACGGTCGTATATCGTGTCGGCGCTGTCGGCGCCTTTTTTTTTTCTTTTTTTTTTTTTGCAGACGTCGACCTGTTCGGTTCAGTCCGTCGCTACAGCTGTCCGTCTGCAGCGATCCGTTTTGTTTTCCGACGCGGAAAATTCGATTTTATTCCATGAAAATATGCGACGGGCCGTCCGTCCGTGGAAATTCATTCGACGACGCGCGTTTCGGCTCCGGTCCCGTCGACGTCGTCGTCGCCGTCCGTGCGCAACGCCCCCAGTCGTCATTGACTCGGACCCCACAGCGCGAACGGCGTACAACCGTCACGGTCGATACGATAATGTTTGCCGTATCACTAAATTTAAATTGTCGTCGGTCGGTCCGGGAATACGGAGGATAACGCCGCCGTGTGGGATTTCGAACGGCCGCGAGTACGGCGTACACGCGGGTTCGGATTAGTAGCGAAATGTACCCAAGGCTCACGACAGATGAACAAAAGGCCTGTTTCCGAATCGAGTTATTACCACGTTTTAAATCGTTGAAAAATAAAAACATTCGTGACTTTTACTCGGTTGAAACAATATAGAGATGAAAATAAACAACAACGTAAAGTACGTACTCCGCACCGTGGGTTATTCTTTGCTTCCCGGACAAGATTATGGGAATGGGTGGATTGAATTTTAAAGAAATTACAGATGATTTCTTTAGTTAAACGATTCTTCGGTATAATATATATAGGCCGTTTACATATAATGTATTACCGTTTTTAGTTTGATTTTTGGTATGGTTTTTTCATCAAATCTGTTTAAAGTTTTCTTGTTTGACAAGTTGGAAATTATTTTTTACCAAAAAATTAAAAATATGTCATTATATTATCTGCACCTAGAGTTTCATCATGATTGAAAGGACCATTTTTTTTTTTTTTTTTAATACTCATTTAATGTAAATTATCGATAACATAAACATAGAAAAATCCGTAAATGTCGTATATGAATTTAATCAAACGCTTAAAAAAAAAAAAAAAACTGACTTTATTTTTTTGAAATTTGTCTAGTATTGTTAATTAAGTGTATGAGTATGGTCATATTCAATTTTCAGAAATTTCGATAAATATCAAAAAAGTTATTTTATAGTATAAACTATAGTAAAACAAGGTATTTTCATAGTTCTATTTTAGCCAAAAAGTTGTGTTTTTTTTTTTTTTTTTGGAAACTTTTGTAAAGTGTGTATTAATATGCCAATAATATAGTGATGAAATCATTATGGTAAAAAATTTAAGTTTCTTAAAACTTTATTTTCTTGGTTATGACTAAATGACTAAAATTGATTTAGTGAAATTGTCGTTTACGGCAGATTTTACCGTTTTTACTCGGTTTTTCGGCAGTTTTTCCTCGCGTCTGGAAGAACTATAGAAAGGAGAGAAAAATGACTCGTTCAAAGTACAATCTACACGAAATGTACGATCTATAGAGTCACTAGACGAAACTTTCGAAACAATATTACCACCCAAAAAGCGTTTACAAAAAAAACAAATTAAATAAAATAAACATCATCATAAAACCGTAACGTCCCTGGGTTCTCGGAATCAAAAACGTTTCACAACAGTTACGAACGCAGTATATCGACCGTATCGTCGATTCCCATCGTGTATTTCCACGAATAAAATGAAAAAAAAAATGCCGTGCTTACAAATTTTGAAAGCGTTCACGAACCACTTGAAGGCTCTTTTTTTCCACGAAAAAAATGTTTACGTTAAAACGTTACACGCGTGCATGTATCATACTATCATATTATCATCGTGCATAGTACGTATCTCCATCCTCCGTGTATTATGTATGAATCGTATTATGAAGAACCGCATCGCTAAAAACGACGAAAACACAAGTATTTAATGCACAAAAACAAAACGAAATGAATTTTCTCGTTTGCCAAACGATATTTCCTTCGCGTACACAATGTCCTTTACGAGCGTCGAGAATCGCGCCGGTCAATTGCGCGTATAGAATGTATAAATCCGGGCTCGCGTACACAATACGACGACGAAAGTAAGACGTGGGTCCGTTCCGCACACGATTAAAATCTAATGACATTATAATATCACGACAACGGGTTATCGCGACGACGCTGTTGTCGTGGCGCGTCTTTTCGTCGGGCGCTACGCCGAAACGTCCGTCTCCGGAAGCCTCACGAACACCCGAAACTCAAAAAAACAAAAAAAAACGAAAAACGAAAAAAAGAGCTTTCACGAAACCGACGCTCGTCGGAAAACAGGTCGTCGTGTTACCTGACTGGAGTCGAGTCTTTGTTACGGACAAAATCAATGATATCCAGTTAAATATTTATCGATTATACGAGTCCCTGCAAGACGGTTATTCTGTACATTTTTTTTTTTTTTTTTTTTTTTTTTTATTTATATAAACTTTTGGCGTCATTCCTAATGACACTCACGACGGTCACTCGCGATATAGGCGGCGTCGCGATTGTTTTATTATTAAACGCCGTTATGATTTATGCGGGTCTCGCCGTGGTATATAAGTATATATATGTATACGTAACGCTTCTGAGTGGTTTTAATATTTATTTGATTTCAGAGTATTGTATAATCGATTTTTCGAGAACTTTTTTCCCGCCCGCCGGTGTCGAACGTACGTACACAAACCGTGGCACGTAAACCTTATAAATATATATCGTTAAAACGTGGCTGCGATTCTTCTGCGAGCGAATCTCTTAGCCGTGTCGTTTATAAAATATAACGTTATGAAGCGCTTGTGAAATATTAACCGGACCGTATCTCACCCGAAGTCGCGGCCGACTGATAAGAAAAACGGCGTCCAAACGTATCTGCGAGCACAGTGAAAACTTATCCGACCCGTATTTTCCGGAACGTTAAAAACTTTTGTCCGTCCGACCGGCAAGACGAAAATCACGGAAATCTCGGTTCGTTCACTACTCGTTATTTAAAAAGCGTCTCGCGGGTCCGTCCTACCGAACGGTTCGGAACGGTTTACAACGGTTTAAAACGGTTTTTGAAGTACCCAAGAGTGCAACGATCACTTATTAACGCCACGCGGCGCAGTAACTTTTCGTCACGTTTATAGTAATTTTCCGGGGACTCTGCGTGTGCGTGTGTATGTGTCTCGGAACAAAAGCAGAAATGCAAAATACATAAGTCGCGTTCGCGAATATACGTCTGCGATACGATCGACGCAAAAAAAAAGAAAAAAAGGAAAAAGAAAGAAATAAAGAAAATAAAAAGGACAATTGAATCGGAGAACGAGCGGATCGCATTATCAACTCGTCGTTGTACACCGCGCGCGCGGCGCGTCGCAGTAATTAATATGCAATACGGTCGGTGGTACGCACTTGTGTATTAGCGCAGACGATTAACAAAACAAAGTCAACAGACCGAGTCAATACGGCTCCGGTTTCTATTGTTTCGCTTGTACGTGCGTCAATTTTTCAAACGACCGCGCCCGAGCTCGTTCCGGTACTAATTAAATGAGATAATTCGAATATTATGAGAGTAAATAATTCCGGGAGAATCTCGTACCCGGGTCTCTCTCGGTCGGCGCGCACACGCATTGTACGCCGGTAATACGGTCGCCCGGTGGCGTCGCGATGTAAACATTTAAATTACAATCGGGACGGCGCGCGCGTTCGGCAAAACGCTATTATGCCCGGAGATCGAACGGAACGATTAAATATCTCATCTCGATTTCACGATTCCGTGAATAATTCGAGTTTAAAAATCAACGTCCCCCCCCCCCCCGAACACTGTGTCGTCGTCGTCGTCGTCGGTGTCGTCGCCCACGGAGAAAGAAAGAGAGAAAAAGTAATTGCGTTCGGAATTCGGTTTTCGCGAGGACCTCGGGAAGGGAGTACAGATTCGACGGTACGGTTTTGGAGGTTCGAAGAGAGGGGAGGTGCGGAATGATAAAGGAATATCGCGCGTCGGTACGGAGATGAATCGAGGAGGGGGGCACGTGCTGAGGAAACTGCCGTGAGTATTTTTTATTTATTTTTATTTTTTTTTTTAAGATCGTCGCGCGAAGAGGTACGCTCGACAAATTATGTTCCGTCCGATCGATTTTCACGGGACGTAAAAAAAAAAAAAAACACGCGCCTCTTCACCGCTCGCTGCCGGTGATGTTTTTAAAGTTTTCCCCGACGCACATTCCTGTAATAATACGTGTCCATTGTGCGCGCGCGTGGGTCCGAGATTCGACCCGATTTTCACAAACGTCCTGATGGGGGGGTGGGGGTTGTCAGGGGGGCATTTGTATTCAACGGCCGTGTCGGCGGCCCGTTCGCCGGTACACGCGAGGCCGCCGAATGGAAGGAACACGCGACGTCCGGGTGGTGTTTCAAAGGGGGGACGGGGGAGCGGAAAGGTCACATTCCTTTAAAAATAACGCGGTGGCGTACGACCCGAGTACACGATTTCGTGCCCTCATCCCTCACGCCGTATCTACCCCGGTGTTCTGCCGTCTTCGGGGCGGAATCTTCACGCCGCTCCGTCTCCGGAAACGCGACGCACACGTAACGTGAGCGGTTTTTTTTTTTGTTTTTTTTTTATCAACGCTAGGCCTTCGTGTGTGTGTGTGTGTGTGTGTGTGTGTGTGTGTGTGTGTGTGTGTGTGTGTGTGTGTGTGTGTGTGTGTGTGTGTGTGTGTGTGTGTGTGTGTGTGCGTGTGCGTGTGTGTGAGTGTGTGGTGTGGTACTCGCGGTGTTTGAAGCTCTCCTTTCCTTATCGCTATTGCTGTGCTACGCCTCTTTATCTGTCCGTCCTCCGCGAAACTGCATCGCTCGCACTGCCGCTGCCGCGTGATGGATAGCGCGACGCCGGCTCTTCCGCCACCGTCAGCCTCCCCTTTCCCTCCCCACCGACCACGCACATCCGTCTTATCGGAAATATTTCACCAAACCATCCCCGCGCATACGAACAGCCGCCGCCGTACACCTCAGCCGATTATTATTATTATTATTATGAGCGCCGCCGCCGCCGGGCGTTGTGTGATTGATGCGACAGAGGCGGCAGTCATGCCGTTAAGTCCCGGAATATGTATGCATATGTGTGTGTGTGTGTGTGTGTGTGTGTGTGTGTGTGTAATATGCACTTATACGTATATACATATTCGTGCGGCACGAGGATCCATGACGGTGTACGCGTTCGACGAGATTATAGTCGGGTTCTTTTTTTCCCGTCGTTCCAACACGGGTTCGGCCGGACGACTACGAGTTGGTTCCCGATTGTCGAATCGATTTCCGAGTCGTCTACAGGTAACATACCAATCGGTTCCAGCAAGGTTTCATGATATAGCAATCTTGTAAAATTAATTTTTCGAATTATTTTTTTTTTTTTATATTAGAAACTTTTGTAGGTTAACAATTAATTTCGACAATTATAGATAATGTACATTTGCATACTTAACTAACTAACTAAACTAACTTAACAACCTAACTTAATATTAAGTTGCACATTTATTTACTATATTTAGGTATAATTAAATAGATAGACCAGTCTCACGGATGAAGGATAGTATTCGGATTATAGTAATTTCAGAATTGGAATTAAGAATTGAAGAAAGAGTAGGTTGGATATTTTGAGATTTTAAAAAACTAAAAAGAATTAAACGATTGTGGGAAATTTCGAATTATTATTATGATATATTATCGACCAGCAACAATCTCCTCTATTTTTGTCACGATTGCGTTCGAGGTCTGCACTTTCCTCGATATTATTATTTAAGTTGTTTGTTTTCAAAAACGATTTGCATATTTTTCTCTATGTACCAGTCTAACGTTCGGTATTTCCCGATGGTCCTTTTTGAAACCCGTATTTTAAACCGTTAATAACGAACAGTTGGGGTACTTTTTTCAATAAACATCACTTCCATTAGCGCTTCCATTTTAACGCACGCGCTAGGTTAGTTGTCACAAGACCGACGAGAAACACAAACACGATCGATCTGTTAGATATGAAATTATATTTATACACTTTTTCGGACGTCGTAAAACGTAATAAAACATTAAAATATTATCGATCGTACATATTTTTTAACAGTTGTATACCGATGACTGATAAACGATTTACCCGCCTAGGTATTCTAGATAGTGTTTGAACTTTTTAAGTATGAAACATTTCACGTGTCTATAAATATTCTAGACAGTCTTGAGTCCGTGTTAACGGGAAGGAAATCGTTGCCGGTTGAATATATCGTAATAATTTCGAAATCGAATTCAACGAGGTTGTATTGTCACGAAATCTCGTGGAAACCAGTTCGCGTGTTACCTGTAGAGTCTACAGTGTAGACGACCCGGGAACCGATTCGTGCGCTTTATTCGACCCCGGAACCGATTTCGCGTCACCCTTTTGGCGAAAAATAATTTCCACCGTAAAAACACTCACAGAGCGTTTCGCCCTTAAAACCGTCCGCGTGACGTTAATCAGTCCGCTCGTATGCTTTTAGGTTTCAAATTTCGTCAACGCCAATCCGTCGTCGTGACACGCTTTTAGTACGGTGTCGTTGTTTGATTCGCGAGGGCCGCTCGTAGTTTAACTCGATTCGCGAGGGTGACAAATCGTTTTACCACATACGTACCTAACCGCACTGTTGAGCGGAGTTGACCGTGGAGTTGGTCGTCGACGGTCGGAAAATCGATGCGAAGCGCGGAAAAAAAACAAAAAAAAAAAAAAAAAAACGCTATTTAAATACCCTCCGTTATAAATACTATGACGAGATACACCGTATTTGCTTTTGATTATTCGCCCTTTTAAATCAGCCATGTTTTAACGGAATATATGAAATACCTAACGGATCCATTATTACCGTAGAGCGCACACTCGATATAATATAACGCCCAATACACACGTGACTTAACTCAAATACTCGGACGCCGGTTAGAATCCGTGCTCCGTCACATAATAATTCCCTTTTCGTACTGAAAATCGTTAATAAGCAGGGCTCGGAACTTTATGCACTAAAAAACTATAAAATATGTGAATATGTATGCACTAAAAAAAACTCAAATATGCAGCATAATATGCAACTATTTTTACTGTAAATATTCATATAAAAGTAGAATTATGAAAAAAAAATTATTTTAATATTTACTCATTTAGTTTTTTAAAATGTACAAATCTCTCATGTATTTTTCTAACTAAAATGTTAAAATACCAGCAGTAATCGACCATCCGACAAACGGCCGGTCATTAAGATTACGAGATCCAACTTATTTAACGATATCGGGGAATAACACGACGTGCTGTGACAGCTCTTGGTATAAATAAATATATTTTTATTCTTGAAAATTTTAAAATTAAGTACTGGGCCAGTGAAAACAAAACTGAAATTAATACTAGGTACAACATAGTTAAATGTATTAATAATAAATTATAAACATAAAATATGCATTAACGGGCTTAAATTCTTTTAATATGCGGAATCATATAAATTTAGTTAAATTATGCAAAAATATGCAACATAAACTTTTGTATTTCAATTGTATGGACCATGAAACAAATTTGTATCAAATCAGATTTTGAATATGCAGCTTCCTGAAAAACATGCAATTGCATAAAGTTCCGAGCCCTGTTAATAAATATTGCCGATTGAGAAAAAAAACTACCAAAAAACAATACTCGGAAGTTCAATATCTGGATATCGCCACGGCTGCGTATAATAGTGTGTGTAGCCTTATTGAAAATAATCCTTAATGATTATTAGGAGGTCGTCACATCGTTTGCCGTGTTGTTCAATAAAAACAATAAGTATCTACCCGCGGGAGCACGACGCGTAATTTGTTCTGTATTATGATAGTTTAGCCACGCGCTACGAATATTATAATGATGTCTTTTTAATTATATTTCGACGTCTTAGTGAAAACGGTTCATTATTTTCGTTTGCTAGAATAGCTCATTATATGAATTGCGTTATTGAAGTGCAGATTATTGTTGTTGATCACGAAATAATTGTTATTTTTTCGTTACCCGCTGTTACCGATTGCCGCGAAGAGCGAAAAAAAAACGAAAATGTATGTAAAACGTTCAGTTTTCATTTGCCGAGCATAACGAGTGTGGGATAAGGATTTTTCACGTTGTACTGAAATATTTAAAGCAACACGATTAATAATTAAAAATTAAAACGACGAGCTTTATTGCGATTCGCGATTCGTCAAAAACAAGAAAAGTCGGTCAACAGGCTACACCGAAAGTGTTTTGAATTCTTTGAAATGTCATCGATTATTATAATATTCTGTTGCGACGAGACGATAACGACGATCGACATCGAGAGATGCTCGTTCGAAATCCCCCGGTATCAACTCACGACGTGATTATTTGCCGAGTCACTATTTCGCACCACTCGGCTCACAAATCGAGTTACGAATTTCACGAATTAACGTCATTAGCGAAGAAATCCAAATTATTCAAGTGACTGTCGCGATAATTTAATATACGGTTTATCGGTCCGTCAGGGACAGTAGTAGTAGTACGACTTCACGTTTTTCGCCGTTTAGAGCCCTGAAATCAGTACGCGCAGCGCACTCCGGTAATAAACGGTCGATCACCTCGGACTCAGTCGTCCGGTAATTGAACTCGGAAACCACAATGTCGTCAAACGATCTCGACGTGACGACGGAGACGACGATAATCGCGACAGATGTGGACGGGTAACGTTACGGATAACGAGTTCTGCGCGGACACGACTGGAGGTCAACACGACCGTGTCAGATTCGTATGACGTACGGCCGCTGTACACGTTCGACAGGGTGACTTTGAGTCGCGTCCCAATGTACCTTTTTGATGTAAATTGCGTCCCGGGTATTTTTATATTAAAATGTTAATTTACAACCGATATTTTCCTTTCCATTTTATCAGACTTATGACTGTCAACTTTACTGTTATAATGTTGGTACGGTTAAAAATATTTATTATTGTATTTATTTATTATCATTTAAAATTGCATATTTTTGTCGGTACTAAGCTGTTGAATTTTTTCAACTTTGTCAATTATTAACTCATTCAGTATAACTTACAAGTCTATAATTAAAGACCGGATTTTCGTGCAGCTAAAATCTAAAAAATATGCAGTTAAAATTTTAAAATGTGCAAAAACAAAATTTTCATTATATAGGTACTTCAAATTTTAATTTTCATAGTATTTTTTTTATATTATTATTTATTACTAATTATATTTATTAATATTTATTTATTTACAATATTTGATTAAAATTTTTAACCATGTACATTTCCAAGTTTTTTTCTTCAAAATTATGTCTTCTGTCACTTAATATGTGTTTTAACTGCGAGAACATACGTTCTACGTGGACACTTGTTATAGGGAATTTTTTATAGCAGCTTATAATAGCAGAATCTTCTTTTAAATCAACGTCATTTCCATTTATTGAATCGTTGTACAGTTTTAAAATATTGTATCCGGGATTTATATCTAAAACTGATTTGAATTTTTCATATAGTATTTGTCCCTTTTTATTTTCAATTGTCTTAAGTCCATCTCTTACTGTTTCAACTACATTTATTTGATAATTTAAAGAAGAATTTTGTTTTTCCAGTTTTGTAATATTGAATTTGGAAACGCGGACAAATTTGATCGAATAAATGTTAAATCAGATATAATATTGATGTAGTACTCAAAATGGATTTTACTTTGTGGACAGATTTAAATTTACTGAAATTTTCAGAGTAAAACAAAGCAGCTTCTTAATTACGTCGCATTATTTCGTTATATATAAAATTATATTGTTAGATACAAAAGTCCAATACTTTGTATAACAACATAATATAGCATCGATAAAAATACAAAAATATTTGTACAAAAGTACATTTTTATAAAAAAAAACCCGAAACGTGCAATTTTGTGCAACATAAAACTTTCTTTAAATTAATCTACATCTTTTGATTTGGATTTGTAGCTTGTTTCTATTGAATTGAGAACACTCCATAAAAAGATGCGATTGCACGGGAATCCGGTCTTTATATATATAATAAAAGTAGGTACAATTTTGAATATGATGACAATAATTGCCTCACAAATTCAATTTGAGTAATTTTTTTTGAGTTTCTAACTCTCCGATTAATTACAATAATTAAACACGGGCCACAACTTACTTGTGTTTTTATCGGAACATTTTTTTTTTTTTTTTTTGGAGGGACGCAACTTACATTTACCGGTTTGACGCGAACAACGCGAACGCCTTAAAATACGTACACTAGACCGTTTCTCTTTCGCGTAGATTCGATATTTTCGTCTACGCGTCGTGCAAAAGGTCCCCCCACCCCCGTTCGCAGTCTCGAATCCGTCGGTGCGGTAGACGAAAGGGGGAGGGTATTTGGTTCGCGGTGCTGCGCGAATCGCGCGGCGACGGTCCTTTGAAGCGGGCCGTACGACGACGTCGTTTTTCCCTTTTGAGTCCCGGCCCCGGACCGACCGACGACCGGCACGATAATACGTACGCACCCCCGTCGCCGGGGCGAGCGCGTCTTTCTGTTGGCACGACACTAATCAAAAACACTCGCGTATCACATACAATAATACGCAAGTCTGTATGCGTACGTAATACGTATAATATGTTTGGAGGCACTAGTCAAAGCGTCGTTTTCAGACGGCTCCGGCCGCGGGGTTTTGATCACGGCGCTCTTAAGCTATGGTTTCCTAAAAAAGCGGTACCGTTATCTAGCGGCCGTAATATAATGTTGGGTGACGTCACCCATACGTTTTCTATAAATAACATCGGAGTAGGTTTCCTAGAGTACGTTGAGTGTCACCGTAACGTCAAATAGCGGTGCTGTCAGTTGCATGACGGCCGTCATAGCGGTGATAAACAGTAGTTCAACGTTTTTCACGTGTAGCGGTGGCGGTGTGTATATTTAATTAATACAATGAGTGGATACGTGATTTGGACGAGCGAAAATGACGAACAATTAATTGATTTTGTCAAAAATCATGAAGCTTTGCACAATATCAAATCCAAAGAGTATACGTAGATAAGCCCAGATGAAGCAAAATTTGTGGAACGAAATTGGAATAACGCACAAAAATTTGAAATGCACCCTCAGTTTCACGATTTTTGAACATGACACTCTCCTCCAAACGATTGCTTTCGTCTTCTGATGACTCTTCATCATCCAAAAATACTAATAATGATAGAAGGACCCGAAAACGATTAGAAACGAGTGAGGGACGCAATTGACGACGCGCGTTTGTCCGAGAGGGCCGTTAGGTGGTCGTATTGCGCGCCGGCGGATGCCTTTTCCGAACGCGCACAGTAGCCTCTCTCTCTCGGTGGTGAGAGCGAGAGACGCGGAGCTTTTCGAACGCCGGGCCCCGCTAATGACATATACGTACACGCGCCCGCCGCCGACGTACCGCGCGGTATAGATCCGGAGGTGCCGCGTCGCGGGGCGGGAGGGCGGTGAGAGCGGTAGAGTATCTTTTTGAGCCCCGCCGGAGGTGTGCGGCGGCGGTGGCGGCGGTGGCGGTGGCCGTGGCGGCAGTGGAGGGTGACGAGCGGTGACGTAACCGTGCAGCAGGCAATCTATCATTTGGCCGACGGACCGACAAATGGACCCGACAAAAGCGAAAAGTCGGACGACGCCGGGTCCGGAGTGACGGGCGGCGGGTGGGCGAGCGAGTGGAAAGGAAAAAAAATAAAATGACTAAAAAGATCGGAGGAGAAAATACCCCAGGTATGTGTATTTTACTCTTTTATCTCTCTCTCTCTCTCTCTCTCTCTCTCTCTCTCTCTCTCTCTCTCTCTCTCTCTCTCTCTCTCTCTTGCCGTCCAAGTCTACCGCCCCTGCCCCTTCGTGCTGTGCGACGGTAAACGATTATGTGACCTTTTCGACGCGTACGGGGCGTACCTTTTCACGCGAGGTAACGACGAAAGTCCACCGTCGTCGTCGTCGTCGTCGTCGGAGCCGGCCGTCCATACAAAATAAACGCATTAGTCATCGCTCGGACGGGGGAGTGCGCGCGCGCGCTCGCGGGGTGACACGTTCACTTGTAATTCTCCTGGTCTCCGGACGCGCGTTTACACGGGATTTTTTTTTTTTTTTTATTTTTTTTTTTTATTTTTTTTTTTTATCTCTTTTCTTACGTTCACGCCACTGCCTGTTGCTAAAAGCGTCTGCTGCCGGTTTCCACCGTCTACCTCGGCCCGTAAAATGGCTTCGACCCGTACACACGACACGCCGCGCCGGTCGAATAGGAAAGAACGAGCGAAAGGAAAAAAAAAATGAACAGATAAATAATAATAATAATAGCAATAATGACGACGATGAATATAATAAAAACTGTGCGGGATAAATGGAGTAGACTCTCTCTCTCTCGTGACTTCTCGGCCTGACCGATACATTTTTAAATCGGATTCCGTCACGAACATTGCCCGATCAACTACGTGTCGTTATTTATTTCGACCGATCATTTTTTTTTTTTTTCACTACTATCATTAATATTCCCTTCCGTTTTAGATTGCGCGCGCGGCTCCGAGTACGGTTTACAAATGATTTTTCATTCTTGAACATACATTGTGCGTGCGTGTGTGTGTGTGTGAGAAAAATTATGACAACCACCGCATACTGTTGCTGTTCCTCGCCGTCTGACTAATGGACGACGATTTGTCAGCGCGCGCCAGTTTAGACTCATCTTCGCTCTGACGAGATGACTCTTTAACAATGGACCTTTTGAATTATTACCCGCCCCGGTCCGCTCGGAATACCAATAACGAGGACGGCCGTGCGCCCGAATCGACGACGATCGCTCGTGCCATTTTCTACCACTCGCGGAATCGTTATCGTGAAATCGGAGTCGTGTTTCGCTCGCGCCGGACGTACCGACCCGTGTGTGTGTGTGTGTGTGTGTGTGTATACGCCAATAAACTACAATTACAAAAGAGGCCGGAAAAAAAGTTTCAACGCGATCGGGATTTCACATGGGAAATCACTCTCGGAAAAGTCTTCGGAATCGAGTTTCCTAGAATCGCGAACTTAATGCGATTCTCATCACCCGTACGCTGTGTAATTATATTTCGTGCACGTGCGTACATAATAACACAATGTCATATTATGCATTATGTATGACGTCGCTCCGTTAATCTAATGACGTTTCAATGTATGATTCCGGCACGTTTATCTAAACGCATTTTTATATTAATTTGATATAAAACACGATTTCAATTGTGTCTGTGTGTTTTTTGCATAAAACAAACCGCCTGTACGCGCGTCACCGTGTCGATACTCAAGATTCTGTACGTATTCCGTGTAGCAGATCGTATTGCAGGGGCCCTGTTTGGGGGGGGGGGCACAGGGCGTATTTTGGCTACCCTAATTTTACCTGTATCATCATTTAATTAGCTAGCTGTAACAATTATTTGGTCTGCCTTAAATCTTTGCTCCCCTATTTAAAACCTAAAATGGTGCCCCTGCCGTATTGACTCAGTCCCGGAAAGAAACGTACAACTGTGAGGTTTGGAAAAAAAATAAAAAATTAAAAAAACGTGACGCAAAACGTTTGAAATGAGATGTTGTGAAAGTCAGACGCTAACAAGCACGAGTTTTCAGCTTTATCTTGTAGTGAAAACGTGATCTCTTCACTCGCTATACGTCGCCATTGACATTTCGGCGGTCGTTGCAAAATGCAAAGTACGAAAGTATGTTCTTGAACAAGATTCATCATTCAATCAAATTTATTGCGCGTGAATTAAAAGTTATGAGTTTCTTCGGAATGCTTTCAATTCATCGTCGAAATCGTATGATGCGATTTCGTTTTCTTCGGATTTCCGAACGCGAATCGTTACGGTTTCCTACCTCTTAGGTAACGAATTTCGGTCTTGCGGAAAAATCTGCGGAACGCGTCTGACGGTTTGATAACGAAGGCATTTACATTTTTCAAGATTTACTACACGGCGGTAAAGTACAGGGACTCTACCTTTGACAATTCTAAGCGTGTGGATTTCCTCTAAGCTCGTTCCGCCCTATTTATGGCCCGTGGTTAATACTTGAAATAATGTCGATTGCACTTAAGAACAAATCTACTTATTGTTTATCGCGTCCGGTCGATGCAAAACAATCACGTCAGCGAAACGGGACGATTTTTATTGTTGTTGTTGGGTTTTTTTTTTTTTTTTTTATTCCGTTCTATGTTTTATCGTGCTGTACAAGCGAATGAATCAATATGACACTGTGTAATATTGTGTGGTATAATTTACTCGTGCGTTTTTGTCGTTCGTATCGGTTTCGTTTGTAGTGAGCTTCACGCGATAAAAAATCACGCGACTCGTACGTTCGAATAATGAGCCGATCGAAATCGAATGAGCCCAACGACGTATGAAAAAACCAAATCAAAAATAAAACACGAACAAAGTCGCAACGACACAATATTGTTATTACGGTTTTAACAGTAGAGAGATACGAGTAGGGACGTTGAAATAAAAACATCGGTTATTCCGTACGGATTATAGGAACGGTAAATCATCTTTATAACGTCGGCGAAACAATTATGTGATTCGTTACATTCGCATTTATTGTAATAGTAATTTATTCAGAAAGTTTGTTATATTCTTACGTTCTGGTGCTCGCGCGACATAACTATACGAGTGCGAAGTAGACGCGCAAAAATAAATTAACAAAAATAATAATAAGAATAATAATAATAATAATAATAAAATAATAAAAATAATAATAATAATAATAAGAATAAAAATAATAAAATAATAACAATAATAATAATAATACTGCGGTCTGTGAAGCGGTATTGTGCGACGAGAAATAATGATAGGAGACACGACGACAGCGCGTCTTTTAAAAAGTACAAGAAATTGCGCGTTATTGTGCGGATAATTAATGTTTTAAATTAAATATATAAATTACCGATGCGGGACAAACGTCTGCGTCCGTCCGTTCGCGACCCGTAATTTTTGGCACGCCAACCCAGACCGCGTTTCCCGTGGCGATTGTTAATCGCCCGCGTCTTACGTACGAACGGTATCGTCTCGATCCGAGGCTCGGGTGTATACGGTCACGACGTGTGCGACGACGGCCCGTCGGCGCGACAGGAGACTGTGAAACGGCGTTCTGCGTAAAAAACACGACGGTATATGAATGAAAATCGATACGGAGAACGATTAGAACACGCGCTAACGTGTTTTCGACCAGAGTGGAAGAAAATCGTATTTTATCGAACGTATTGTTTCACATAATATGATTATGGTTATTCCGAACGGTTTCGAGGCGGTGACCGATTTGAGAAGAGTTCTCGGTCAGCGGCACGTACGGATACCGTCGGGGGTCGGTGGGCGGGACCGGGAAATGGATACACGTGTTCGACGAAGTTGAAACCACCGGGTCCACCATCGAAACAAAGTCGCTCCTGTGGTTTTCACGTCATCGCCGTGACTTGATGACGATACGAAATATTTGTTCGGTCTTACGTTGATTGAAAACTTGTTTTCGTAAAAGAAAAACAAATGAAACACTACACTTTTGTTTTACGGCCAATCGGTTTTTGCTCTTTAATCGTTGAAAACGCGAAATCGTTGAACGCCTAAAACAGTGGTTCCCAACCTTTTAGATACTATTACCCATAAATCAGGTTATATATATTTAAAATCACCCATCCCCAAGGAGATGTTGGGTAACAAGGTAATAAAATTAACAGTGTCATTAAGATTACGACATAATAGATGATTCCCAACAATATAAACAACGATTATAATATCATTGCAATAGTTGACACGTGATTGATGCAGATTTTATAACACTAGGTATAAAGAACAAAAAAACGATTAGTCTAGTTTCTACCCCTCAAAAAATCCTGTTTTGCCCCTTGAGGGGTAATTACCCCCAGGTTGGGAATCGCTGGCCTGAAATGTGATCGGCACGCGTGTTAAAAAAAAAAAAAAAAAAAACGCTCGAGAAATTCGGTCTCAAATTTTCCGTCTCTTTCCACCCGCCCTCCCGGCGCGTCGTCACACGGTTCTCCGAGCTCGTCGAGCTGAAACGGGTCGTACGACGCGAACCCGACGAAACTTCGACGCGCCGCGCCTGGACGGCCAAACTCTTTTTTACACCGCGGCCGTATCCGCCGTAATCGCCGTCGATAATCACCGCGTACACCACTGCTGCCGGCGGTCCCGGAACGACCGGACGGACCGCGCGACGAGTGGGCGCGGGTGCGGCTGTGGGTCGGGGCGGAGGAGGTAAACCGCGCCGCGGCCGCGTTCAATAATGCAAAACGTGGTCGCAGCCGACAAAACCATCGACACGGCGATTTACAAAGTGAATGAATCGTAGATCAAACTCCGGGCAGTCTAACGTGTGCCATTAACCCGGTGAAAGTTCATTAAACGGTAATGGCACGTGATGCGGACGGGGACGGACGGGTCCGCGGTGCTGCCGGCGCGGCGGGGCCGTATAAAGTGTAGTTTCCCGACGTTTACGGTTTACATAACAAATGCGTTTTGTGTTTTCACCCGGCAAACGTGAGAATAAAACAGCGTCGGGTTTTTGACGGTTTTTCGGGAGTAAAAAAAAAAAAAACGACGAAGAGGAAAAAAAAAAAACACGGAAAACAGGAAAAACTTTGTTGCGGGCGAAAGTGCGCGCGTGTACACGGTGCGCGCCGGAGAAACAGAAAAAATGTTGTGCGAAAAAAAAAATTAAAAAATAAAAAAATAAAGAAAAAAAAATCGGTTTTTAAAAACTTGTTAACAGACCATTTGCTCCGGTGCGCGGCGCGGTAGTTGGCGGTCGGCCGAAAACGAACGATATCTACAACACGCGCGCATACTTGTTCGTATACTATTATCATTATTTGCGTTTCGTAGTGTTTGTCGCCCGTTCGCGTACGCGATCCGACGACAGCGTTATTAAATCACTACAAAACTGTACCGCCGACACTTATAAAACACGATTGAACACAATATTATATTGGTATTTGTGCACGTTTTTATACTGCATCGCATTTTGTTCGGACGTGAAATAAAATAAAATATAAATAAAACAAAATAAATGACGTTCAAATGGAAAATGCGAAACGCTATGCAATCATGACGGTGTGAACACGTTGCCGTGGATAAGTGTAATTAATGCGATGTTTTATTATGCCGTCATACCCGACGGAAAACCGAACGATGAAACACACCGCGAACGAGAGTGAAACGGTTTTTGATTTTTGTGTTTTTTGTGTACAATATTATATTATCCGTATAATACGAGAACTTGATGTGCGGCGTTTTTGACGCGCCTGACCTCTTTATCCCACACCAAAGGCGATTTCCATACGAGTAGGATGGTCGTCCGAGTCGAAGGGCTGTGCATAGAGATGGAATTCGTTTTTTATCAAAAAAAAAAAAAAATGCGTTTTTCTCCTCCGGACGAGCCGCGCACGACAGCACGCGCCTGTCAAAAGACCTGGGTGTCGTGATCATGCGAAATTGAGTGTCGTCGTCAAAACTCGACGGTTTTTCTGCCGCCACGAAAGTTTACACTGTAAATCGTACAAACGGAACTCGGGTAAACAAAAATGAATTGTGCTCCTCGCGATTATTCCCCTGTATCCTAACTGCTTGGCCTTCTTTCCTCGGCTGAGCGTAGGCGAATAATTGCTGGTAACAGATTTGTGAAAGATCTATTGGATGGCACGATTGATTCCATAGATCTTACCTCACTTTTATGTTTTAAAGGCGTAGCTCGTAGATTCATTAGAATATACCATTCTTCTCTACGTCCCTCATGTCTCTATCGATTATTTGAAAAACCAGCCAATCAGACGCTTAATGACAAATGCCACCTTCAGTTTTTAACTATACGTAAAATGTAATACTTTTTTATATTCTTGTATCTTACAATATCAAATAATGTATAAATGCTCACTGGTAAAAAAGGTCTTAGCCCGTTAACATTATATAAATAAATAAATATGTTATATTCGCCTTGCTCCGTAGGCACAGTAGACACAGCCGATCTCATCGATTCAACGTGTAAATACTCGATCCGTAATAGTATACACGTCGTGTACGATACGGTCAGAAATCCAAGTATCGACTTAAAATCGCGTTGAAACATTATTATTCGTTAAAGATTTTTTTTCGTTTTCATAAACGAGATGTTTATACCTACAATTTACAACACCTGCTATTTGAACTAGGGATGAGAGACGAGGGTGGCCGTTTATGAGTAAAAATTTGAAAACATATAGAAGGACAATTTCCCGACGAAAACCGGACAGCTAGTGATTTACATAGTCGCCAATGTTGTTCGTAAATAATATGTTTGACGTTTGACGTATAATAATAATATTGCGAGTGCGAATTTGAATCGTGCCGTAACAAGATGGCACCGGTGAAAAACGGTGTAGAGGAAAAAAAAATTTCGGACCGCACGAAATAAATCGACATTTTCAAACAATAATATTTCAGTAGATTCCCCCCCCCCCCCGTCACTGACACATCGACGCGTTACGACTCCGATGTTTTCGAATCGATTAAAACGGCCGTGTGTGAGGTAGACTCGACTCGAGTTATTATTCGCGACGCGTTGTTCAAACGATCAGTTCTGCAGAAGTACACTTTGCACTGTGATTAAAAAGTCTACTGCGTCCGTCATAAAACACTCGTGCCCCATCGAAACTCGTATATAATAATATTACATGATATCCTATAATCGATTTTTTTTTTTTTTTTTTTGAAAATCGAGTAATTATTGAAACGTCGATAGATAAATAATAATTGGTAATCGAGACGATAAAACATGCCATACATTACCGGAGTTTTAAACACAACATATATAATCCATGTAAATATTATAATTACTCCGCGCAGAGATGTTTTTAAAACGTATTTTACGCTAATCCCGGTTTTGTGCGTCGCAATACGCGTATTAATCATTCGGTCGATTCGCGTTTACGATTTTGAAGTCGGATTTTCACGAAATCGATTCCGAGTTCAAAATAAACTTTTGAATAATATCGGTAAACCGCGTCGTAACGCGTGCTCGGCCGAGCAGCTTCCAGTGCTGGAACGCATTACGGCGTAAAATATCGACGAGTTTCGAAAACTTGTTCCATTTAATTATCACGGTTCCCGTCGTACGTTAGCGGTCGTGCTTTTTCTTCGTCCCCCCCCTCTTTTTCCCCTCTCCTAGCCGGTGGCTTTTGAACGGAGTCGACTCGTGCTCGGGGCGGCCAATAACGTACGTCGTGTTTTGCGTACAATTATTCATCGTCGTGCGGGTGCCAGAGAAAACGCGTGTACGATTTGTAAGGCGAATATTTCTAAAGCGCCTCACCCGCCGCCGTAAGTACCTCTATAATATATAATATTATTCTCGGGGAAACGCGCGTGTCATTATTCATACGCGTTTCGATCACGCGCGAGCACACGTCGAATCGATAAAATCGCGAAGACGAGAGAGAGAGAAAAAGCGGGAAATCACGACGCGAATTAATATATATATATGATTTGTGCGCGAGTGTGAAAACGTACAAAAATACAAAATGATTGAAACGGCCCGGCGGCGGTCGACGGCCTTTGGTATTCGGTCCCCGTGCGGCGTACCTATACGTATCGTTATTATACGGCCGGCCGAAATGACCGAATCTCCATCTATCTCTGACCTTTTCCCGTCCGAAATGCCTTCGCGTTCTCGCCCTCCCCTCATTCACTCCCGTCCGCGTCTCCACCCCGGCGATTTCCACTTTCCACCCCCGTGGACGCCCTCCGAGTGTGTAGGCGTGCGGTGTCGGACAAACCGCGCGCCGTTCGATCATGTGACGTACGATCGTAAATAAGTCTGGCGAAAAACCCGTCGGCCGTAGCCGGTTTAATGCGAGGCTATTTTTCGCAAGACGGTCGCGCGTAATTCACTCGGTCCGCGTATGCGTGTAAATACGCAAGTGTGTGCGTGTGTGTGTGTGGAGGAGGTGTCTAGTGAGAATTTGTTGCGCACGCCGCCGGTGTGACGTGTTATTTATATTATACGTATTTTTCCGTATTTTTTTTAACTCTATTCCCTCTACGCGCTCACACACGCGCACGCGCCCACCCGAATAAACGTATACACGCCAAACGTGTGTATATAATGTATAATATGTACACGGGTTATGTATACCGATTTGATTTATGCCGCCAACTTTGCGCGTACACCCGACCTGCACTGTAAGGAGAAACTTTGCCGCGCGGACTGTGATTAGGAATCCCCCGGGAACATGACGGCCGCCCCGGGCCCGGCCCGCTCGCCGGCAGGTAGATAAATCCTCGAGCGATAGAGATCCCGCCCTGCCCGCCCGTCCGGCCCACCCGCTCGACCCGGTCCGGTAACGCGGTACACGTCCGCGCGCGAAACGCAACGCCCGGATCGTCGGACGCCCCGCGCGCCCCTCTTCCGCGTAGACGTGTTGCTTCGATCGCGCTGGTGTCTGCGATCATCGCGACCGAGCGATAAATCCGTCCACACGGTCCCCGTCGGTGTTTGTCCAACGCGAACGACTCACCGGCCGTTTGCCGGAGAAAATCTCGAAGCCGCGTGCGTTCGCGAGGGTGTTAGTTTTTATCTTCTTTTCGCGACCAGGTGCGAGAAGTATTTTCATAATAAAAAAAAAAAATAAATAAAAAAAATAATAACAATAATAATAATACATGTGTACGAATACCAGACGCGATATCCATTACGGCTCGGGCGCATAACGACATATTATAACTTCGCGTTTTTATAGTACGGCGCACGGCGGCGTATACGTGTATACGCACAAAACCTCGGACCCGTTTTTTATCCGTTGATCCTACAATATTAATTATCCCGTTGCCCGCCCCCTACCCGTCTCCCGGGTCTCACCGTCTCGAGTAGCGCGCTTCACGGCTAGGCCCTGTGGTCTTCGGGCGGGGGCGCGCGCGTGCTCGACGTGGGGCACGGCGCTTGATGATAAAAATAAAAAAACACGGCAGGTACGATGTTATTTTCGGTCGCCCACCCGGGGAAGCGGTGGTTTCTTCGGTAAAAGACGGAAAAAAATCTCCGCCGTTGTGAACTGTTAAAAAAAAAAAAAAGTCTCCCACAATAAAAAAAAACCCCGAAAGCCCCTGGGCCTACAGGATCGTCGTGGTACGTGCGCCCGGCGTAGTGCTGGACGGCATTTCTCGTATACTCGCCGTTTCCCGTTTACGACAAATTATGAACTGTCATTGGAAATTTTCGACGGTGCGTGTTTATTGTCACCGGAACCGTGTGCATCGCCCAGAAACGGTTAAGGAATTTTGCACATCAGCAGCGGAGTATGCAAGGGTAGTATTCTAGCACTTCAACCCCTCCCCCCCCCAACTTCTTCCTCACTACATAAATTGTCCTGTTCTAATCGTAGATTAAATCGAATACTGAACCTATAACTAATTGTTTTAACCTATTGTTTAAAAATTATTTATTCAAGTATAAAATACATATATGTACAATCATACAATTTATGATGTTGTTGTTCAATTTTTCAAACTTTTTTTTTTTTTTTTATTGAATAAATAATATAGTAACATACATTAGTTATTTAATTTACCCCATTAAGTAGAGCTTGTGGCGAGGTAAATGAGTGGTTTTTTAACAAATAAAGTCTATAAAATATACATAGAAATAACAATATTTATATAACTTATTTCCTAATTTGTCATACAATACAGTTGAAGATTAAGTAACAACCAGTTTACAATAGTTCTTTTCCTAAATTCATAATTATTATTATTTACATTATTTACAATTTTTTTTCAGCTCAAAAGGCATAGCATTAAAATTAATTGAACCTAAATAATCAACGAAATTATTACCTATATTTTTTTTGTGTAACTAACATGCAAATCGTAAGCCCTGTGCTCCCGTTTATTGATATTTTTAATAGTAATTTTACCTGCTTTAAATAGAATGGAGAACTGCTTATATAAATAACGGACCGGAAGGACTTTCAATTGTTTATAGTTTATGGAAGTCTAGCCATAGTGCTCCTTTTTCCCTAGACACAATCTTACTGCATGATTTTGTTGAATCACAAGTGGTTTTATAGCATTATCAGAACACACACCCCATACTAAAAGACCGTATTGGAAAATCGACTTATAAAGTGCGTTATTTACAGTATACATTGTTTCAGTAGGTAAGAGTTTATTAAGTTTAAAAATTTGCAAATAGAACTGTGTTGTAACTCGGTGTTATTTACTAGTTCAATTATTATAGAGTTAGGGCTGTATAGGGCGAACCCACCCTGTGAGTCTATGATCTACATTGGGTGAAAACCCTAAGCGCAATAAAATCCTGCGTACGCTAGGTACTGCGTATCGCGGTCACGTCACGAAAACCAACTGGCGAATGCTCGCGTCGCATGACGATGTACTCGTGCCCCTCTTTTCTCTCCGCCACCCGTCGTCACCGCTTCTAGACGAAATGTCGACAAAAATCAAAGTTTAGCCCATTTACTTTACAATCGCTACAATACGACGTCGGAGTCGATACGTGGATATGTACGTAATTTCGAATGTCGTTCGACACGCAACTACGTTTTACGAATGCGTACATCAGGCGAACGGTAAACGAGTTCGTTCGCAGACAAACGGAGTCGAACGGTTTCGATCGGGACAGAATTCGTATGGTAATAATAGTTTCGATGCGAACAAAATACTGTTCTACGCCGACACGACACGACAAATTCAACGACAAATCGACGCCACAAAAAATAATTAGTTAAATTTGACACTACGCAGGTTTTCCCTAATTAAGAGCCTATTTTGTCGACAGACTTTCCAACGTCTCCTACTGCGGTCAAATTAAATTTATCGGAACATTTATTTACACAATATAAAGCACACTTTTCATTGTATGTGCATCGTGTACGGAAATACGGGAACGTTGTTTCTTTCATCGGTAAATCTTACCTTCAATTATTATCAATAGTACTTTTTCGAAATGACATGGGTTTATTAATTAATTTAGGTACTATAATGATAACGACCGTATCAAAACTTAGAAAATGATTAAAATCGCTGTAAAAAAATTTAAAAACTACTTTTTTTGTATATGAAAACGAGAAAGATTAAAATCGCTAAACAATGGTTTAAAAATAATATAGATATGAAACGGAGATGTCCGGCGAAAAACAATCGTACATTGTTCGTCGTCTAAAAAGTAAAAAAACAAAAAAAAAAATCATCTCCGAAGATTTAATTAGATTTACGTACTGCTCATTGATAAATAATTACTAAAATTACATTCGTTTCGTTAATAATGACGCTGTATAAACGTCGTTTTCGTGTCATTTCAACTTTGAATAAATCACTTCGACGCATATAGTACCCAATACTAATACGGTATTGAGCATATCATTAAAACTCAATACGTTGATACCTGACCTTTGAAGATTGTCGTGTACTTTTTCATGCACTGCAAACACGTTAAACATTAATCCGCAACAGAGTAATTCAATGTAATTCAGATCAGTAACAATGAATTGTTTTCATCAAATTCACACTTGACCGATTCTTTTAATGTACGCTAATCTGTTGCGTATTGAAAACCATCGACTGGAATTTCGGTCGACTAAATAATTTACCTATTAGCGACGACGGTAGCAAAACATGCGAATAATTAAACGGGACAACAGATCGGAATCAAAACAAAATATTATTCGCCGTAACGATAATATCCATTGGCGATAACTAATAATAATTTATTAACTTATTGGCCACGGGGGGGGGGGGGGGGGGCAAATTTTATAAGCAGCATAATATGTCACCGTTTTTTATGATTTCAACGACTACAAATACTATAAAATCGGAATTATGACTGATACCGCTTTGTTTTGTGAACACACCACACACACACACACACACACACACACATACATACATACACACAAGTCCTGTAAATAATAATGTATTGAACACGCGATCAAAATATTATTCTCACCCCATTTACCTACGATTATTGTTGTTTCAATTGGTTTTTTTCTTTGCGTAATACATATTAAAACGTTTGGAAAACGTTCATATCAACAAACAGTATAAAATACGTTTTTGTTTTTTTTCGTTTGATTAGAATCCAATATCGTTACATTTCGGGGTCGAACATATTTTTTGTTGTCACGCGTGCACTGAACGTTTGATTTTCGACGCAAGTATATGCGATGGAAAGTGCCTTTTTCCGTCCGGTGGTAGGGAAAGACTAGTCTTTTGAGTTTTCGGGCCAATTACTACCGAACGTTCTTAAAACCGTCTGTTATCGATTTAATCGATGTTTCCCTCAGATCCACGGTTGGTAACAATAACGTGTTCCGTACGTAGTGTAAATACGTAAAATAACACTAAGTGATTATTATCAGAGGACATACGCGATTAGAGACAAGAATGATAAAGGATAAATAAGAATAAAAAAAAAAAACAAAAAAAATATTTGAGAACATTAGACGCGTAGATTTCAACTCACGGAAAATCCAGAAAACTAATCAATCGACACGGTTTGACGGACGAATATTCTAATTGATCCGTGATACAGGGTGGAAAATCGGAGACCGTGATTATGAAACCACGTTGCACGCGCGGGCGTTAATCGATAACGTGGTGCGTAAATCCGATACGGGTTTACGTCACACGGTTCACGATACCACGGTGCGGCGCCAACCCAGGGGGATTCGCGGAGCGAGATACCGGTGGAGGCGATGGTTGTTTCCCGTCTTTTCCGCGTGACGTAGCTATTGTTCATTAAAACAAACACGTTTTGCATATTAAAACCTCGGAGACACGTCGTCTCGTAGCCGACCCGTGCATATGCATATAAGCAAGGAGAGCGGAAAATCGGTCAAAGAGCTCGGGATATCGGGATAATATTGTGTACGACACCAGAGGCAACGAAACGAGACATCGCGAGTATTGTTTTGAAACACGACAATGACACGAGACCGACCGCGGTCCGGACGGACCCGTTTCTTTTCTGTTTATGTTTTTTGTTTCCCCCCCCCACCTCCCCCCGTGACAGTCTAATTGTGATTTGTGGTTCTAACGTCACGTCGTATGAGAACCTCTGCTCTCGAGCGGCATATAGATCGAAGAACGACGAGAATTTCGAAGAATCAACACGCGTGTTACGAACCCCTGAATATTATGATAAATTATATCGGGATAGGACGAGTAAATAGACTATCAGGAAATGTGTGTTAGTGGACGGCTCGTCGACGGGAATACGCCGACTGAAGGTACGTTTTCCCTGCAGCGTTTAGACGCCGCGTCTGAACGAGTTTGACGCGGCGTCTGGCGTTCATACCCGTCCGGACCAGTACGACGACGCGTCGACCACCACCGTCAACTCGTATAGACGGTTTTTGGTAAAACTTTCATTAACCAACGATAAAATAAAATAAAATTGTTGACGATTGAAAAGAAAAAAGCTGGTAAGTGAGATGATGGTGGTACAAGTTCGTTCTTCGTCCCTTCGGTCCTCGGACAAGATATTGGTAATGAACGTATTAAGTTTTAAAGAAATGATGACTCATTTCTTTAGTACAAAACGATTCTGAGCAAAGCTTCAGTGTGATATAATATATTATTATTTAAATATTGTTTACGTATTTTACGGTTATTTGTATAATTTTTGGTGAGTTTTTGTGTAATTAAACCCTCATAAAATATTCAATTAGATATAACTCATTTAAAATTCAATTGTTAGGATAATTACGTAGGTATATGAGTGAGGTCATATTAAATTTTCAGCACTTTTTGTCAAATATTTAAAATTATATTAACATATAATTTTATAAACATATTTCAAACAATTTGGTAAATTAAAAGTTCTATATTTAAGTCAAAAGTGCTATAATTATTCTGAAAATGTTGTCCAATATAAAAAAGTATGTATTTGATATTGGATAAAATTTTCAAGTTTCTAGCTTCAATACTTTTCGATTTATGACTAAATACTTAAAATCTGAACATTGAAAATCTCGTTTACGGCAGATTTTTACCGATTTTACCGTTTTTACTCAGTTTTTCGATCGTTATTCTTGATTACTGGAAAAACTATAGAGATTTTGGAAAAATGACCTCTTCAAAGTACCATCTCAGTTCAATTTTGAATCTAAAAAGTTGCTGGACGAAACTTTTGGACAAGGATTTCTATACGAAAAAGTGTTTACAGAAAAAAAAAAAATAATAAACATCATTGTAAAACCATAAGATCCTTCGTTTCACTCAGAATCTAAAATAATAAACATCATTGTAAAACCATAAGATCCTTCGCTTCACTCACAATCTAAAATTTATTCTTTGCATATGGGTATGAAAATAAAATATATTTCGTGTAAAAATTTTTCCAGTTCTCATACGTGGACCGTGGACGGATAAAATACTAAATTTTCACGCACAGGGTTAAACATAAATCCGGAGGGGCTTAACATAATTCTGGGGGGGCTACAGCCCCCTTATTCCCTCCCGCCCATTCTGTTGACGGGTACGGGTGACTGCGAGTATCTGTGCCGCGACGTCGATAAATATTAAGACGACGGATAAAGGGGCCGCCGATAATCGGTACCGACGACGACGATAATAACGCGATCGCGACACTTGTTATTATTATTATTATTATTGTTATTATTACTGTTATTATTATTGTCGTATAATCGCGGCGCGGACGGTTCGTCGCCCGCATTGTGCACGTACGGCGATAATAACAGTAATGATAATAATATCGTACTATAAGGTTATGCGCGCGCCCGTGGCCCGTGAACAATCGCGACCGGTCCGCTCCTCGCGTCACACCGCCACCGCCGCGCGTTTTGCACACCGACAGACACGCCCGGAGAAAAGCTCGTCGTCAGCACACGGGCTTATGCGACGTCGTCGTAAATATTCATCGGCCGGCCGACTTGCCGGCGACGAACCTCGGACACGCCCGTTATCGTCTGTGCACACCGCGCGACGTCGTCCGTCCGACTCGACGTAATGCCGCCATTGTTCTCCAACTAATCGTCATCATCACCATAATCATAATTATTATTATTACATTCATTATTATTATTATTACAGTAGTCATTCGATGACATTCGAACCTCCATAATTCGAAAAACTCCATAAATCGAACTAAACTCTCTGGTCCCCTTAGAAAACCTCTGTGATTAGAAGAAAATACAATATGTACGTACATTCGTCCCCTCGATAATACGAAATATCTGTCGGTGGTATACGCTCTACAATTCGAATGTCCTTAAACGTGATAAATGTATAATGTACAATGTATGTCTATTATAATATTTAACGTGATATGATAACGCTATGGATCAGATATTGTGGCTAAAAATTTAAAGCCGCCCATACACGATCAATAGTATTGATCAATATTTGATATTGACAATAATATTGATCGTGTATGGGCTATATTGAAGGATTGATCAATATATTGAACAAATTACAAATTTTTGATTTTTATTGACGTACTGTCAATAATAATGTTTAATCATCATTTATCAACGGAGTGATCAAAGATAAAAGTTCATCAAAACATGCCTCATCCATTCTTAAAAAATTTCTGTAATCTTCTGGCTGATTTAATTGTAACTCAATGAAAAGATTTTCACAATTAAAGTGCTTTCTTTTTTTCAACCACTCTTGGGCCCAACATTTTTCTTTTCTTTTTTCTTTTTATTGGTAAGAGAAACAGCTGGAGCAAGAGCTATTAGAGCATAATTAGACATGATTTTTAGTGGAAACTGTTAAAATTAAATGAAATAATGATAACAATAAAATTATAAAATAATAATGAAAATTTCATTTAAAATACATAAACAGTGTTGGGATTAGATAAGTACTTTTTTATCTAGATAAAGATAAAGATAGTATGACAAAAAACTATCTAGATAAAGATAAAAGATAACTAAATCAAAATTTATCTAGATAAAGATAAAAGATAAATACATTTTATCTAGATAAAAAAATAGATATATTTTTTTAATTCCTACTTTAAAGCAGGGTCATCATTTCAATATTTTCTAGGGTAGGGGCGTAGGGCATAATGTTGAGACGTAAGTATAAAACTACCCTTCACTTCTTAGGCATCCAACTAGTGACGCCACTAGCACTAAATTTTAGGGAGGGATATTTTTGTCTGTGGTCCTATCTCAGTATTATGCCACAGGTAAAATATTTTTTTTTTTTTTTTGGTGGAGAGAAAATATCATCGTGAAAAAACTATATAACACGACTCTTCACAATCATTTTGAACTTTAACAACAGTTTTAGTGTGTATTTAAATTTTTATAAGTAGATATACAATATTTTTATTAGGTAAAATACATATACTATAATTTATATCATTAATTTTTTCATTAATTTAATGTTGACGACGGTTGACGAGTCAGTCATCAACACAACATAACAATGAACTGTAGGTTTACTCTATATTTGAGCACCTACCAAGTTCCAGGCCCCTAGCAAAAAGATAAATAATGAATAATACCTTATAGCCAATAGGTATATAGTATTATTAGGAACATACAATTTTTTACTCAGATGACTTAAAAAGTCAAATTTAAAGTATTAATTATCAAAAAAATTAATTGACAATAAAAACCAGTATAATATATATATATATATTTTTTTTTTTGTATAGAGAATTAGAGACTAATAATTTATCTAGATAAATTTATCTAGATGGATGAAATTTTTATCTTAGATAATCTTTTAGATAAAATGAAATTATTTATCTAGATAAGATAAAAGATAACTAAATAATTATCTAGATAATTTATCTAGATAAATTTATCTAGATAAGTCCCAACACTGTACATAAATGGTTGTTGAACGAATTGACAAATATGGTGAATAGATAATGATATATTGATCAATAATATTGATACGTTGGTGGTCGTTGACAATGTTCGTCAATATTTTGTCAATAATAATAATATTATTGATCGTGCATGGGCCGCTTAACACAAATATAAAATAACGGATTTCTTCAATAACGAGTGTGTAACATAACGTAATATGGGGCCGTTCAAATATTCTGTAAGTAGGTTTATCACAATTATTTACCCCCTCATCCCCCTTGTCAGAAAAATTAATTATTTACCCCCTCCCCCATGCTTTCATAAACATTTTTCAATTATAAATGTATTTTTTTTTATATATTATAATTATATCGTTAAAACTATGATTTTATTAATGAGAAAACAGATTTAGGATAGAGATTAGATTTTTCTGATACAGTATTCAACATAGTAGAGTAAGGGACAAATATATTATGATCTTACAGAGGCGATTTAGACAAGTGAATAGCGCGCGATAATTCCCCTGGTCGGTTCTAAAGCGAGTGCCTAAACGTATGCATTATTTGCGGGAATCCCGGAAAATGCGTTTCGTTTTCAAGCATAGACAACGTGACGGTTGCCGTTCGTGTAAAAAAGTAAATAAATACCGATGACGTAATCATTATCTAGACTCTCCTACCCACCATGTCATCCAAAATAAGCAAAACGAAGACCCCTCCCCCATAGTGCTTACGTAATACTTGAACGGCCCCTATGTAATATGTAATAAATGAGTAAATATCAATTCATAAATGTACCTATACATATATATAATATTTAAAATAATATATAAATGCCAATTAATCAATATTTGCAATATGTCATAAATAAATAAATAAATAAAATTGTCAATTGATAAATATACACATAATAATTTTCAACATCTCTTGGACTCGAGTTTTTTTCGCCTCTCGATTATTCGAACACTCGGTAAATCGAAAACCTCTATAAATCGCCTTTTTAGCTCGGTCTCCTGAATTTCGAATTATCGAGTGACCACCGTACGATCGAGATGGTCGTCGTCATTTTCGTCACGATCGTCACTGTCGTTGTGTTTTTATCATTATCGTTATAATTGTCGTTGTTGTTGTTGTTGTTGTCGTCGTATCGTGTCGCGTCGCGGCGTGCGCGCGGTGTACGGGGCCGGCGGAATCGGAACCCAAAAAGAGTTTGTGCGCCGGTGACGGAGAGGATAACGTTACACGACGTCGTCGCCGGCGCGACGGGATTCGAATTTAAATCAAGCCCGTCCGACACGACGTGTCCCGCCGCCGCCGCGGGCTTAAAAAAAAAACGACGAGACCAAAAATCGCCGCCACCTCCCCGGATCGGGCCACCGGAGGGCGAACCCGTGCTCACGGCCGCGTGTGCATGCAAATCCTTCGGATTAATTATTCATAGAGGAAATTAGAACGCACTTTATACTGCAAACGCGACTGCGGGCGCGGCGGACCGGTGGTGCGTGGACTGCCTTTGTGCGCGCGCGTTTCTCTCATTCTCTCTCTCTCTCTCTTTCTCTTTTTCCGTCTCTCAGAGACAGTGAATATGCGAGTGTGTACCGCGGCACGGACGTGATGTCGTTCGATTTCGCTGACGCGTCCGCATACAGGGTGTGCACCGTTTTGAATCCACCCCCCGGGTGACGTAGAAATCTTTTCGACACGTCGTGACGTCGCGTTTCTACGCGGCCCAGCGCCGTCAGCCCGAGTTCACACACCTTATAACGTACAACGATACAATATACGACTAATACAGCATCCGTTTGTAAACAGTACCACGATTCCGAAGAAACACGTCGTGTACAGACGTCGTACCCTGTTTCTATATTATGACGAATACGTTTTAGTGTTTGCTCTCACCGAAAAAACTACTCTTTTCGTCTAATGTATGTACATCGGCTGTACTACTTAGAACGTCTAATCGATTATTTTTTCAAATTTTCAAGTTTCCTCAAAAGGTAACCATTACTCGTGTCTTGATTTTACACAAGCGCATAGTTTGTTTGACAATTTTGTCATTTTCCTTTTTATCGTGTGAGAAATCGTGTGAGAGTTTTTACTGTGAGCATTTAAATAGTGACAGAACATTTTTGTGACGTATTTTCGCAACATCCTTCGTAATATCAATAGTGATTAGTCGATATTTATAGGTGGACGTTAACTTGTACTTAAATCTAAAACAAAAATTTCATAAATCAAATATTATAACAAAGTGTTTATTTTTTCCTTTTTATAAAAATATAATTTAATAAGAGTGTTGATAATAATTAAAAAAATGAATAAAAAATTGAAATTTATGCATCATACACGGCCAGATCGCAGTCCGTAAATTACCTCCGGGCGCTCGCGTAATACGACATGTAACACGACGTAATAATTAAAATTCGTATTCACACTTGTATGATATTCACTGCTGTTTGCGGCCCGAGCGGAGCAGATGTACAAAATATTAACCGTATAAAACATAACGTCCCGTTGTATGCGCGATAATAATAATAATAATAATGTATGCTGTATTAAATCGACATTATTAAATTACTGGCGTTTTTCATTCGACACGGGTTAGGCGACGACGACGACGACGACGGCGGTGGCGGGGAACGAGGTGGAAAAACGACAATATAACCCGAGGACGTCCGTGTGCGAGTTTCCATTTCATTTCGTCGTTAAAAACTTGAATTTCATTTTCCGACACGGTTCCCGGGGTCGCACTGCGTGTGCGGTGATCTCTGCGCCCCGGTGTACATTTGTGTGTGTGTCTGTGTGTGAACACTAAAAATAAATAGCCAATGACTTTTGATCAAAAAAACGCATTTCGCCCCCGAAACGGTCCATTTGATTTCAATACACTCTCCCCGCGTCGTCGTGTTTATTTTCACAAAAACATATACGTTATATACAGGTGTGTATATAACAACTCGGACGGATATTTTCGCGTCGTTCGGCGGCGGCGGTCCGATGGGAGTTCGACGGCCGCCATCCAATGGGTTCTGTCTCCGTCTCGCCCCCGCCGCCGCTCCCGCGTTCGGTCTGTCTCTGTTTTTCTCGCCTGCCCCTCAGCGCCCTTCCCCGCGCTCCGCTCGCTTACCCCGCCACCCACCCGTGTCTCTTGATAAATGTATTGTCGCGTCCGAGTTCTGCTCGCACCGTTCGATTTCCATTGCCACCGTGTTTTGTACGTCTATATTTTTATCCGGCACGACGACGGTGTTACTATTACGCGGTGTTGGGAGCAGATAACGAAAAAATTATCTAGATAAATATAAAGATAACAGCACTAAATTTTATCTAAGATAACAGATAAAAGATAAACAAATCAAATTCGTGTGACGAAAAGATAAAAGATAAAAATATTTATCTAGATAAATAACAGATAATTATACGAACTTTTATTTAATTTAAAAAACACATATACTGTCATGTAAATTAATGCTTGTATTATATGTTTATTTTTGATAACCTAATACAGAATATTAATTATTAATGACAATTACTAATCATAAGTACTAAATAGGAATAATTTACTAATATACAGTATTTTCAGAATAACTTCGTATATTTTTAGCCCAGGATTGTTTTTTATGTACAAATCGTGCCCGACTGCCTGAGACGATGAGCATAAAAATGATACGATTTCAAACAAATATAGCTAATTTTCACAAAAAAATTGATCTTTTAAAATTATCTAGAATAGTGAAATTTTTATCTCCGATAAATACTTAGATAACTTAAATTTATTTATCTAGATCAAATAAAAGATAAAAGAATAACCATCTAAATATTTTTAATGTACATAAATTTATCTAGATAAATCCTAACACTGCTATAAGGTATCTAAAACCGTGTCTGTCGAGCGCGTAACATATCGTCGTATATCGTCGCGTGCGCGTATCGATGTCGCACACGACCATTTTTTTTTTTTCAAAATTCGTCCGTCGAGGTGCGCGGCGAACAACGTCCGGTTGACACGCGACGTGTCGCACAGCAGTCGTTTTTCCCGAACGATCGTCCCGGCCGTTTTGCCGTTAATCACCGCGCACGTGAACCCGTTCGATCGTAACGTCGTCGTCTGAACCGTTCCAATCAAAGTCGGCGTGCACAACGTCGTTTCTCCGCGCCCCGCTGCCTACCGAGTACCGACCGAATAGTCCCGCAGCCGACAGCATAACGTCCGCTAAATTGCAAAACCTCGTAAGTCACTTTTATCAATTTTTACTGGAGGGGTAAAAAACTATGAGATGCAACTATTAGTGCTTGACATACGAGGTTCAGTTATTTAGGATTATAATAATGAATATTCCATGAAATGTTGGCTTTTATGATAGTAAAATGTAGAAAAAGAAAGTGTATCCATTAGACCCGGGGGGGGGGGGTCCCCCGAAAAAAGTCAAAATCTCAACTTACGAGGTTTTGTAGTGTAACCAACGATAATAATAACTACGCAGTGTTGAGAATAGATAGTGAAAATTTCGTCTAGATAAGATACAGATAATTATAGATAAATTTATCTAGATACGGATAAAGATAAATATGTTTTACATTTATTTAAATTAGGTAAAGATAATCTAACGTGTATCTAGATAATATAATAGATAAATCTAATTATTTTTATTTTTGTATACTAAATTTACTTTTATGTTGTTATTTGGTACATATTAAATACACTAACAAATGTTTTGCATTTTCACATTAGTTTATTTAATAATTTACTGAAACTAAGCATACTTATTTATATATTTTAAATATTATTATGATTATTATATTTATTCAAAAACTGTGATAAAACATACATCTTTATTTTAAAAAAATTATATAAAAAAAATGAATACATATAATTCATGAAAAATAAATATGAATTAATTACAATTTATCTAGATAAATTTATCTATACAATTAAATTCGTTATCTAAGATAACCAATAGGTAGATAAATGACACAATAGTTATGTAGATAAGATAATGTATGAGTAATTTTTTATCCAGATAATTGCCTAAATAAATTTATAATCTAGATACGTCTCAACACTGTAACTACGCCACGGCCGTCGAACTTTACTCGTCGAAATATTGACGTTTTTAACATTCGTGTCGCATTGACCGTGTCAAATCATCGTTATACTGTCTTTTGGACTGATTTTCCAACGTTTCCGTTTGACGGTTTTTTTTTTGTTTCATAGGCGTTCCGACGGACGATGATTTTTATCTGTACGATGTATATATTTTGTATTATAATTATTATTATTTTTTCAATGTTTTACCTTTATCGTGGACGTTTATTTCACCGTCATCCACGTCGGTACGTTCTAAAAACGTAACCCGAAAACGTCGTGTCAAAACGTTTAAAAACGATTTTCGCGTGAAAATAATTACTCCTAGTAAAGGTCATTTTCACGATTTATGATAAAAAAAAAAAAAAAAAAAATCTACATAACACATATCAGAACATTATTATCTACATCGAATCACATAACTCGCGAAACTCCGTGGTTATACTTTTATTATAAACAGCGCAACACGCTTTTTGTCCCGTGACGCCACATCGGCTTTGGGAAAACTCAAAAAGGTCAACGGCGCATAATTAAATAACCGTAAAACGATAATGCAACGCACGGGCAATTAAAAATATATAAAATGCTAATTACAATCTGACCGTGTCGTGCCGCCGCGGTTGTCCCGGACGTTTTATGCGATCGCATTATTAAGTCGTAAACGAAAATATCCCGAGCGGGCAAACATTATCGCGTACAAACGGATTTATCGTCCAATAACACGACGGCGTGTACCTACGTACAACACGCGAAAAACACGAGAGCGCATACCTACTACCCGGACCGACGACGAGGTTACGCGAAAATAAATAATAATAAAAAGCAAACAACCGTACATAAAAATAATAATAATAACAACAGTATGATTATAATAATGTCGTCGTCCCCGATTCGTGGACTTGGTATAGGTTCGAGTGAATTTAAACGATATCGTCTTGTATCAAGTCCCCCCCACCCCGCCAACCCGCTTGCGCATCTAATAACCGGCGTCGGCGTGTTCGGCGAACTTTTCGAATAAAAACGTAGAGTCGGCACGACAACGATCGGATCATTATTGTTATTATTATTATTATTATTATTATTATTATTATTATTATTATTATTATTATTACTGTTATGACTGTTTCTGTAAACAATAATATCGTTACTGATATTCCGAATCGCACGTCATGTTTTTCGGCGGATCCGACGTCAAACAGCTGACGGTATGCTCGTACGTCATACTTGCGCGCGCGGTCTCGATCACGGCACGAGGACTTACGACGAACGCGCGACTTCGCGAACAGTCGGGTGCGGATCAAAGACTTCAAGTGTAGGGTTGAGAGGGGACAAGGGATAAAATAGATCAAATACGCGTACAGTAGAACCTCGATTATCCGAACCTCCGTTATACGAAGCCTCTATTATCCGAACTACAATTAGAGTATCCGAACGTTCTGTTATCCGAACGGTACAACTCGTTGAAGCACTCGTATCCGCGGCCGGTTTATTGAATATATCATAACTTTTGCTTTTGGTTTATTACACTACATACATATATGAATGTATACGTGTGTGAATCGTTTGTACAACCATAATCAAAACGTAACGGGCTTATCAATGAATTCGTTTTAAACGTTTGCGAGACTTGGCTGCAAAAAAGCAAGTTGCAGCTCGTCGTCAAATGAAAATCGATAATTTTTTCAAAAAAATATGATAAACATCATATATAATAAGTTCCTATGTATATAATGCATTTTTAATAATGTAATGTATGTAGTACTGATAAAATATTAGTAATAATAATAATAAATATAGAGTATCTAACTGTTAAAAAAAAAAATTGTATTTCCAATATCCGAACTTTTGCGTATCCGAACTAGGTGTGGTCCCAATTAGTTCGGATAATCGAGGTTCTACTGTAGGTTTTTTTTTTTTTTTTTTTTTTTTTTTTTTGTATTCTTCCGATATCCTATCTACCGTAAATATTTTATCTACCGTAATTGTTGGATAGTTTAGTATGATGTCTACCGTATGTCCTTATGCTGTATATTACATTATAAACTTTATCATTTTGCAATTAAGATTAAGCTTTTATTGAAACCCAAAATTTAAGTATATTTAATCTATGAGGTTAGCAGGTATACCTTTATATTATATCTGTTTAGTGTGTGTTTGTCAGTCGTGTCATGATTATATTATGTGGTTTTACTGTGATTTATTTATTATTATTTTTAATTAATTATTATTACGAGTTTGTAAACTATGAGTTATTTATATCGACGCATAATTCAAAATGGAGAGATGTGCGAAAATTATTTAAACATACGTGGTTTATTACCAATCGACCGAACGTGCATAAAAATTAAAAACCAAACACTTTGTGATGGTCAGTTGAAAAAACTAACATAAAACGACGGTAGACAAAATATTTACAGTAAATAGCATAATATATTGGACGAGTGTCCGCCTTTTTCGTGTTAATCACTCGGTTTTCAACGTATCGTACTACTCGTTTGATTAAGTTTTACGTACGTGATAGTGTTATCGTTTAAAAACGGCATTCTTTTTCTTCGTCTTCTTCCTGGGTTTCGGCCGTTCAAGACCTTACCTCTCTAGATGAACATACTGCAGGCAACGACTCTCCGGATCCACTGCAGTTTCAGCGTCTCTTTTGACGCAATCCTCCTCCCACCTTAAACGCGGTCTTCCAAGGGATCTCCTCCTTACTGGGTTTTCCTCTATTATACTCTTCTTATTTAGTGAATCGTGCTTCCACACAGGCGTGTCGTCCAGCCCAAACCAGCCTTCTTTTTTTTTTTTTTTATCTCTATCAGTATGTCTGGTCGCTGAAAAAATGATTGTAGTTGATCGTCTATTCTTGGAATGTACACGATCTCGGTAGTTATCTAGACACAACACCGTTGTCGGGTGTCCGTTAACTCGGGTGTTATTAACGTTTGCGCTTCCCACGTCGTCGGTTCGCGTTTATCGTTTGTGACGTGTGTGACCCAGTTGTGGATCGCGTCCGACGACGAAAATATTAATAACGAAAACGATAACGCACCGAGCGATAACACTGGAATAAAGCACGAAGCCAGGTGTTACGCGGGCGTAAAAAAAACACACGCACACAGTCGACGGTGACGCGAAACGTGCAGTTTTTATTCGAAATTTATGAAGTCGCACGGACGACCCCCCGGCTGGTCTCTAGCCAACTGCCGTTAGACGGCGGCCTTCGACTCGTCGAGCGCGTCTTGTCATAACTCGTACGAATTTATGGCGTTCACGCGACACTGTGAATCGTAACGCGACGGCGGCGTTTACGGCGATTTTTACTCTGGGCGTGAGCCGCGATCTCGGCCAGCAGCGAAACGGCGGCGCCGTGAAACGACGCGATTTTCATCCGGGACGTCCGCTTCTAGAGACGAAACATCGCGATTATATTCGGAATGTCAACACGAAATGAAATTAGATGCGCCCCGGCGGTAAATAAAATGACGTAGACGGGAAAACTGACGGCCGTTAATTAAATCACGATTGAAAATGACCGATAAAACTGATATTTGCGATGGAAAATCGATTTGTTAAAATCGAATAAATTAACGTATTGTGCGAATCGCGTTTATTTGATCAAATTACGTGATTTAAAGCCGTATTTCGCGATGTTATTATTTGAATTATTGGCTTGCGGTGTAAATTAATTAGTTTGATTAATTGTACGACTTGTATTAAAATCGAGAAAAACCCGGCTTCCATTATAATATTGTTGTTGCGATGCGGTTTTAACGTCGTGTCTTACGTACACCTATTAAAAATAATAATAATAATACTAATAATGATAATGATAACAATAATTACTATTACCATAATTATCGATCACTTTATTACGAGTGAAGTAAAAACAAAAAAAAACAAACAAACAAAAAAACCACCGCCGTTCTATCCCCACGACGTTTTTTATGATCGGCACTCGAGCGGCCAATTTCTAAATAGCGTCGTAAATATTATAATGGTTTGGACATTTCCGAGGAACGGTGTACGGAACATTTTCAACGAGTCGAATACGAACGGTGCCCGTCAAAACGTGCGTTGAATAAAAAGCAAAGCACCTTGATTTTTGATAAGAAATCTAAAACCGTCGCACCGCAGCGTTATTATACTCGTACATTATTATTATTATTATTATTTTCTCCGTTCGTAAACCTTATCGCTTTCGTGAAATATTGTAGTCGCGTAGATATGTTTTCCGTTTAGAGAGGGAGCGAAAGAAAGAAGGAGGTGGGGGGGAAAAAAAATAACATAATACTCGTGTACGTATACAGTGCCGCGCTCCGTACCCCTGACTCTCTCCCTCCCCCCCGCCGCGCCACTACGCTGCCACGGCCGAGACCGTTGTAAATCACATACAGACATTACGTACATACATGTACTGCACGCCGCGTACAGTATTTTCGTTTTTGTTTTTTACGAATCGTATAATTTTACGAGGTTTTCCTCTTCCTCTCGTCGCGCCGTGACGCGATTTGGAGGGTAGTTACGGGCGCCCGGTATACACGACGCATAATCGGACTCCAAACGAGAGTAGGTTTGTGACATGCAATGGGAAAAACGACACGCAAGGCATAGCCTATAAAGTATACAGAACTATTTCCCTATCCAAGTTATATGTATTATTATTATTACTATTATTATTATTATTATTATTATACACGATATGATATGACTCTAAAGCTGGCGTGTGTGTGTGTGTGTGTGTGTGTGTGTGTGTGTGTGTGTGTGTGTGTGTGTGTGTGTGTGTGTGTGTGTGTGTGTGTGTGTGTGTGTGTGTGTGTGTGAATACGTGAGCTTTCTGATATTTTTTCATATCGTGTCGTTCGATATACAATCCATTAATTTTTTTACGTATAATCACCGAATAATCTTCGATATAGGTTTGTGTTTTGCTAGTATAGTCAGTGGCGTATTTACGGGGGGGATATGGGGGATAGGTTCTCTTTTTTTTGTTACTGATAGATTGAATAATGTCGTACCAATGTTACAAAAATACAGAATAAAATGATCAAAAACGCTACGCTTTATTATAATGTTGAATATCGACGTATTAAACATTTGGAAATATTATGGTTGATGTGCCGTAGTCCACGCACTACTTACTGCTAAATATATTTGAAAATAAATCGCGTCGAAAATCTTAAAGTTTCATCAATCGTCATTATTGTCAACTACCGTCCGGCTACTATCATGCTTCTATATTCTTATAATAAGCGTTTGGTTGCTATTGCAAAACACATTGCAGTAAAAGAATGTGTAAAATCATCGATAAAAATACTATATTCATAATCAATGGTATAATGTATATTTAAATAGTATTTTTTGGACCCCCCTCCCCAGAAAAAATTTTGAAAACACGCCACTGAGTATGCCTACTCACCGGCAACGTAAACAGTTTGCGCACTCGTTGCTTTCTAGCTGTATTTTTATGCGAGTGTAATCGAAAACGTCCCCCGACCCATTTATTTTGGTATTTTTTTTTTTGTTTTTCTCGATCCGAGTCCCGAACAAATTATCCGAATAAATCACGATCCGAACGGAAACGCAGCGAAAATAACAACAACCAAAGCGGAGACGGCATTAGGTCTCGGTTCGATTTCGCCGTGCGTGCCTCCCCGGGGTCGAGCGTTAAATAAAAAAATAATAAACAAACTGGTGTTATAATAATAATAATATACACTGCGGAGCGAGGTGCGCCGTGAATCTCGCGACCTTGTCGCTGTCGGCAGTCTTTAAAGAGGATCGATTGGGCGACATTAAAATTATGGGTCCCAGATGTACCATATTTCATATTAGCAACGCTTATTATACAAAGTACCTCGATGGCGACGAAGCCGTCACGAAACGCACGGCGAAACCCCGTAAAGAACGCGTTGTCGGGTCGGTCGGACGGACGAGGGAGCTTATTATTTGTATATAATATATTTGTTATTAGTACGCACCTACGCGGCACGTCTGATTTAATTGAATTTTAAATTTTACCCAGTACACCCCGGCCGCGTTAGATCGATCCCGATGTTTCGAGACGCGTGAATCGTCGGTAAACGATTCTGGGGTTATCGAGGAGTATGAGTCATTCGTCGTTCGAACGGTGAACGGACGAAAAACATATTATAGAACACATACCCGCGGGGACGGCGTCGTTTTTCCTATACTATCATGACGTTCGGATATCGATATTTTGTGCTCGGTGCAAATCGGACCGGAGCGCGTGGAGAAATCGATTCCGTCACAATATTATAATGCCCGTTAATTAGACGTCTGTTGAACACGATATCATATTATGCGACCCTCGCGGCCAAACTTTAAACTCGAGACATTTTTTTTTTTTTTTTTTTTAATAAAAACTACTCCTTCGAAATTAATAATTCCACGGCGAATTCAAAGGATTAAAAAAGTTTATGCCAAGACCGGGTAATTAAAAAACAATAGAAATCATAATAGGTTTCGCCCCTGAAAAAATTCCCAGTGTACTCTGAAGAAACGTGAAGTTTAATTTATTCGCGGTCTTGTGATAAAGGGCTAGCGACGGAGGACAATAGCGAATAACTAGCGGCTGAAACGAAGACTTGTTTTTCCCCTTGAAATTACCAACACAAAGAGGATCATTACGTTTGGGACTTTACAAGACTTCCAAGTATTTCCACCGGGAACCGTAGCCGAGTGCAGGCATTCCTCGGCGAACTGCAGCGAGCGCAACTCTTCGCGGTGTCTTCCATGTGTTTAACTAGGCGTGTTTGATGATGTTCTCGTTGGCGCCTACAACTTTTTAAAGTTCTAGTTCAAACGAAACGATAACGATCATAACTCGGACATTTTCGCTCGGATCAAAGTTTCTTTTCACGCGGGTCACCGTGTAAATAGCTCAGATACATAATATTTTAAGCTAATTAACGTAACGGAATAGCAAAATTAATGATGTGTAAATATTATTTATATAATATAATATTATGATAGGTATGCGGATTTTTGAAATTCTCGTAATTTAATTGCGATCTGAAGTATTTTTACTTATTATCATCATCGTTATTATTTATATTATTATTTCTATTATTATTATCGTTTCATTAAAACGTCCTTTACACGACGAATCCCTTTCGGAGACCAAGTATGGAACAAATCGTATAAATAACCGTGAGAGTATTCGAGAAAAAAAGAAATTGGATTCCCATTTGTTGTCGGTATTGAATTATGATTATTCGAAACATCGTTATTTTCTCGGTAGTTTTTCATCGACTAAGTACTGTACGAAACGTTGAATAAATAAAGACCACTTATGGTTCGTCGCACAAACCAAATCGAATTGAATTAAACAGTTGAAACGACGATAACTTAAAGGAGACTCGAGTTGTAATACATTTATTAGGACGGTTTTAATCTAGGAATATCGACTTTGTTTGGTAAGAACAGAAAAGAAAGGAAAAATTCTATCACAAAGTCGAGTGCCTGTTCGCTTTTAAAACTGTTCGAGAAACACAAACAGTATTAATATTAAATATTTTTGCGTTTGACGTGAATACTATTTATACACATGTGCGACGTTATGTTTTTTCCCGGAAGGGGAAACGTAGCACAAACTTCGCGAACAATACGAAACTTAATGCGAACTGTGCGCGCGGCGTTTTTATCATTCGATGTTTAAACGATAAGCCGTTATGGTTTATATTAAATTTTGAAAAATCAGCTGGTCCTCATGCGTTCCCCATGTCGTGTCGTGTGCGCCGCGAACTTGTCAAAAGTTTTTGACAAACGTTATTCCGACAACTCGCGTCTCTCGGGTCACCAGAAATCACGAGTTATTCGCGATGTTTACGAAATTAAAAGTCGTGTTTTTTTTCCCCCACGGTTTCTCGTATTATAATGCCGCGTACGCGCGCGTCACTACTTGAATACGGTTTGCAATTCATTTCAGACGTGTGAACCGATAGTCGCGTACATTCACGAGCGTCCGCCGGTGTAACAGGCGATTTTTACCCCCCGTTAATTTATCCCCCCTGGTAAATGGCCTGAGGTAAAAACCGGGGATGAAAATTGCCTGCACAATTTTATCAATATTTTACTGAGATGCAATAGTTTTTTCAAGTTTTCACCCCTGTAATATAATACACAATAATATATTATTACTACTACTTATGAATTCTGAATACTATATTATTATGTAATGATATACATATTTTTATTCAAAGAATGTATTTTTTTTATGTAAAAGTCCACTTAATATATAGTATTGGTTTGTGAATATTATCATTACATAAGTACATTAATCATTATCATAACATAATTAACATAACCAAAAATATAGGGATGTGTCGTAACGACTAACTTAAAATTTCAACCATGAAAGTTCAATGCTTATGAATTTTGTTCACTTTCCAGGAGAATGTGATGAGGCTCTGGGCATGGAATCCGGCGCCATTCCGGACTCGGCGATCACGGCCAGCTCGTCGTACAACGTGCCCAACGTGGGACCGAGCAACGGAAGGTAAGAACGTGTTTTTCGATTTGTTTACTCGACTACACATTCCCGGCCATCGTGTGTGTGCATATGTGTTTTTTCACTATTTTCTTTAAAAAAAAAAAAAAAAGAAAACAATTTTTCCGCGAAAATCGCCGATGAAATATAAATCTACGCGTCAAAACGTACGTCGCGCCCATATTGTACTTATTCTATTTACGTACACGGCCATAATGATATACCGTGTTCTACGAATACGCGCGTAGTGTATTTTATTCAAAACCACGAGAAACATATCGACGGAAGTTACTAACACTAGATTGATCACTTTGAGTGCCTTCAGAACGAGATACATATTTGTATTCCGAATACGACGTCACGGTCCCGCGAAATTATGTCGTCCCGCGTGCAAAAAGGATCTTTTCTTTTCCTCCCACCCTTATATTTTCACCCGTTCCCCTTATAAGTATTCGTTATCTCTGCCGTTCTAGAACACATCCCTCTTTTGCCACCCACATATCATTTCCTTCCACCCCCCATAACACTCTTCCGGCCGACCATCACGTTTACCATCGTTATACGTGACGTGTCCACCTATTGTTTTTCCACCTTCGAAATTCCTCTCGTTTCGCGACACACACACACAACCGTCGTTACTACACGTACATCGCGTCGGCTCACTATTTTCCGAAGGTGCATTGTTTTTCGTACTGTTTATTTTTTCAGCCGGCCGTTTTCGTTTCACTAAGGCGCACCGAGATATCGAATCATTATTGTTAGACGATATATTCTATTTTGTATATTATTTTTTAAATTTTTTTTTTTTTGCGACACCCTTTTCGAAACAATAATATTGTCGTGTCGTCAAATTTCGTGTGTTGAGATAAAGACGTGCGATAAATCAACCTTGATCTATTGAATAAATTCTACCGTTTTTTTTCGCTTTGCTCAACGTGACCTCGATTACACTACCCGTCGTATTATAATGTTCTCTCGTACCGATCACAATAGCACGATGTAGCGACGTTGAAATAGTTTTTCTTTTTTTTTTTATCGAGTGCTTACAAACTCCACGACCGATACGACTGCGGTAGTAAACTGCAGTGCGCATTCCATAATACAATTTCGATATTATAACTACGTCGGAGACGATCGCGACGACGGCAATAGTCTCGGCAGGTGAAGCGGACGGGCAACCGTTATTTAGCCCCTCACCACACGCCCACGCCCCTCTTGTAGACGGTCGGTTTTCCAAAAAACGATGCTGCGGTCGTCTTGACGAACGCCCGTGAGATCAATATTATAATAACACGTCGCACGCGCGCGTGTGCGTTTGTGTGTGTGTTTGTGTGTGTGTGTGTGTGTGTGTGTGTGTGTGTGTGTGTGTGTGTGTGTGTGTGTGTGTGTACGTAGGCGTATCCACAAACGTCCGACAACTTTGGAGTCACATGCCCTAACCGTGGCGTGTTAGCTTCTACGGTAACATTAATAATAATAATAGTAAACTTCTTATACCAAATTACAGTTGCGAACCGCGGTTAAGATGAAACGCCGGATTTTTTTCAATTTTACCTTTTTTATCGAATGACACGTCATATCAAATATTATCAGATTTTTATTCGAAACAATTGGTTTATACCAGTGGTTCTTAACCTTTTTTAGTTCAGCGCCGCATTTATCGTAACAACTAACTGCTAACCCCCCCCCCCTCTTCATGAAAAATCAAATTTTCTTCTTTATATATATATATATATATATATATATATATATATATATATATATATATATATTTATTTATTTATTTATTCATCAGTATATTATAACATTATTAACTAAAATAAAAACTCTTATTTTTAGATAATTATGGTTATATTTTATTAAATCCGGTTAAAATCCGATTAGATTACACATACCGTATGCCGTTGTATTAGCGTACGAAATTAAAACTATTCTGATATCACGTTCAATTATTTGTAGTGTTGTTATAATATATTTATTATAATATTAATAAATTGTATTATTTTTAATCTCTGAGTTCGAAAAAGCTCACCGTCCCTTCAACGACCTTTCAAAATTATCGCCCCCCGGAGAGACCAAAATGCGCCCGAAGGGGTGGCACCGCCCCCGTGGAGAACCACTGGTTTATACGAATATGTAGAGAGCGAGTGTTTTCCTGGTGTCCTTTGGAAAACTATTAAAGCAGTGTGTTGTCGTAGGTCACACGTCATATTATTGTGACCCGTCGTCGTCGTCTCGTTTGGTAGTGCTCGGCCGTTTTAAATCGTCTGAATAATACGTATGTGAGCCCGCGGGTTTTCGATAAAAGTGTACCATTTTGACGGAACGGTGGCGTACACATCCACATTACGCGGTCTCGTCTTGCGGTGGTGTGATTGTTTTGGCGTTGGATTTTGATAAACCAGTTTTTCGGCGGTCGAAATCGCCCGTGCTCGTGATCGTCCAGGGAACAATCTTCTTACAATTCGCTATGTGCTTACCACAGAGGTTCATGGACGATTTGTTTCAACGGACGTTTTGCGATGTTTTATGTGTTTTCACACTTTTGCGATTTTGGCATATACGCGCACATTGATTCGAATACCCACTCGAATGAAAGTTATGTGATAAAATAATTGAACGGCTAGCTGCAACAACCAGATAAATCAACTTTTTGAAATTTTTCAGGACAATGCAAATTTAAAAATCTATTATGTATACTAAAATACTATAATATCAACAAAATATATTTGAATTCTATACTCATTTATACATACATATTTGAAGTTGGAATTGAAAAAAAAAAATTTCGTTTTTGAAATATTGTTGGTCAAAGTTGGACGAAGAATAGATTTATCTGGTTTGGTCCGCCGAAAAGCACATTATTTTTTATAAGTTCTTAAATAAGGTTAATTTTACTCTTCAATTTTGTAGTATTTTCAATGCTTTGATAACGTATAAATATCAAACGACAGCTTATGCCTCTAAAAAAACAACGAATCCTGATTTATCTGATTGTTGCAGCAAATCACAAAACACGATAAATCCATTTTTTTAAATAACTCCATCACTATTGATCGGATTCAACTAGTTGTTGTGTCTGATTTTCAAGAAAAATTGTCTTTATACATTTCTGCCTAAACGTGAGTTTTGGGAAAACGTGGATTTATCCGGTTGTTGTAGCAAGCCCTTCAGTGGTGGTTTTGTGAAATACCTGACAACGATTTAAAGTGTTTGGATCGAATTCGAATTTTATTCAACACTTTTTACTTGCGATCTGTTAGAGGTAAACATTTTTCAAAAATATTGACTTTACCTTGATAATATATCGTCCCACCTCCAAAGTTGACGGTTTGAAGAAACAATAGAAAACGATATTATATTATTCGGTTTCGGTAGACTCCTCGTGCACTCGTCCGTCTCCGGTCGACAAAAACGACGAGTGGGGTACCGTGAAAAGCAACAGTGGAGGCCGAAGGAGGGGGTCAGTGGAGAAAAAATTCGGTTGCCGCGTACGTGCGCGTGAAATCAGTGACTCGCCACGAATCGAATAACGCGTTCCTGGAAATCCGTTCGGCACGGTGAGATACAACATTAATTGTTCAAGGAATCCGCATAAATAGCGATCGCGTTTTCACGGTACATGGGTAAGCACTCACTTGGAGCTTTTGAAGAAAAAAAAATCCGAGTTGCTATAGAAACGGTGTTTTGTTGATATTATGCTGAACAGCGCACCGAAGCGCGGCCAAATTATTACCACGATGTCACTGGGAGATCGGTCGTGGGGAGTCGATTTTGGAATTTCGATTTCGGACTTGAAAAACACTCTCTTGATATGACTATTTCGCAGTTTGGCAATGGCGTCGATTTTTTAAGACTACCTGAAATGTATACATCTTTTGCGCCGGAGCATTTAGGGCTAGTAAAAAAAGTATACATCTTTTGCGCCAGGGCGCTCGAGTTATCCTGAACGCCAAAAGAAGAAAAAATCCTAAGACAATAAGTTGGTTTTCATTTATTAATTTAATTAAAACATTTTTAAAAAAATCTAAAAACAATATGTCAACATTAATTAACCGTAATCAAACATGGTCATACTTCCATTTAAATATTTGGATATGTTTTCATCAATTTCTGTTTGTCGTTAGTTTATTTTATTTTCTTTATCAACGCTATTCATTTTTATGTATGATTGAACTTGAATAAGTTTTAAAACATCATAAAACACAAATATATTTGTGTGTGTTGAATAAAAATGTTTTCCAAATGTTGAGCGAAACGACTCACAGGCATTTGTAGTTCTTTCACTCGATATGCTACATGAAGCCCAAATCAGTGGTGAAAAAGTTGCATCATTGGCAATATAATATGTCTCTACGAGATAATCGCTAAATTTATTTACTCGGCGAAATTGATGTGTATCTATTGAGACGAATAAAATTTTACTCGGCGCAATTGATGAGCCACATTTTTTTGTCCCTTAAAATTGCTATTTTACCTGCCAATTTTCGGCGCAAATGACATATCCCCGACTATTTTACACATTACAACGGACTTTTTTCATTAAATCAATTCAACAAATTTTTCTGATTTTTCCGTACAAAGACTGTCACGAAACAGGCTCACGTGGACATTTGGACATTTGTCGTGCCTACTTTTAGTTGTGATTTTAAAAATCGATTTCGACGCGTATGACCGACGATTAAACGGTGATAAAGTACGAAAGTGAAAATGTTTGAAACCGGTCGGTAGACTTGGTACAGGTGCGTTTTCGTGTGTCGATATCCACGCTCGTGTTATGGTAACACGGTTATGACGAGGGGTCGACGGTGAATTTGTCTACAACTGTATCCCCCATCCCCCACACAATCTAACCCAACCCTGCACTTGCGCGATACCGCGAAATCCAAGTGACCGGCGGCGCGGCGGTGGTCACGATTGGACTACACGGTGAAATGACGGGTGGAGGTGGGGAGGGGGGGTGAAATTAAATTTTCCCCTGGACTAAGACGCGCGAGCCGAAACACTCGGGACGGTACTTACGACGGAGGCCGGCGGGGAAAAAGCGGATAATTGGAGTCGCCGGGACGACGGTGGATATTGCGCGCCGTCAAAGCGCCCACGGTCCATAATATACAATATTAATAGTAGGGCCTCGGTCGCGCACACGTCGTAAATTGCGTTTTAACGGCCGTCGCCGTAATGCAGCCGACCGTGAAACGTACACGTTGAAACACGGTATTAATTAACCGCGTTTTAATACGCCCGGGCGCGCACACGGCGCGGCGCGGCGCGCCCGGGACGACGCGACGGTTAGCCGGGACGACGACGCTCTCCGGGAGCCAATTTGTTATAATTATCCGTCGGTTTAAAGAGCGGCGCCGGACGTCTTCGACGCTCCCGAGGGAGACGCTCGGGCGACGGGAAAGGCGAGCACGCGGAGTGGAGGTGACGTGGAGGTAGACGGTAGGTACGCGGGAGGGGGAGGCTGCGAGTCGCGATAACGCGCGCGCGTGGGGTCCTAGCCGCCGCGGGTATACCTGTGCAATAATCGCACACTCGTGCATAAACGCGCACACGAGTGTTCGCCGTGCGTTCAGCCACGCGCGTTGTGTATTTTTTTTTCATTTTTTCATTTTTTTTTTTTTTTTTATGTCTACGGGGTCGAAATAAGTGAAATAATACTAAACACAAAGTGCGCTCTGCGTGGTGAACTCTCGCCCGGCAAAAACAAAACCTGCAACAACAACACACCACATGACTTTTATTGCCATACCGGTGCCGACCCGGATTTGATTAAATTAACCGACCTTCCTGGCATTATTTCATAATTAGCAAGGACTTGGCCCCGGCAACAATACAATCTTCCTCGCCCGGCTTAAGCACGCCTCCGTGTGTCTGTACTACCCGCCGCTTTTAAGGTCGGGGTCGTGCCCCGCGCGTCGTGGACGACTTCCAAAAAGCGCCGGGCACGGGGTGGGGGACAGGTGGTCGGAGTCGGGACGTGGGGACGGACGATTAACCTAGAAAAAATAAACGCCGGACGTTATTATTTGAAATTAAATCCAAACCGGCATTCACGAAATGGTCCGGTCTCTCATATGAATCGCAATTCGAAAATCCGTATATCAACACGCAGTGGTGAATTTACGATTTTTCCAATGGGGAAAAATAAGAAAAATTCTATAAGGACCCCATAATTAGTACGAATATTTAATGACTACTGGACAAGTGTATGATTTATATGTTGCGTTAGTATACATTTGAGGACTTAGCTCCATATGGCACGACAACAAAGTCATAAAAGAGTTACAAAATACACGGAAGTTTGAGATCACATGTTTAAATGAGATAAATGACAAATAAACCCCGTAAGATTTTGATTATTTTTCACACTTATTTTGCGTTTAAATAATTAAATATAAAACTGCAGTCGATATGTTTTGAAAAACTCAATACGATTTATATTTAATAGTCGACAGATATTAAAAAAAAAAACAATGTAAGAATTTTTTTTTTTTTTTTTTTTTTTTTAGAAAATAAGGCTTCGACAACACAGGTCATTAGCCTGGCTTAAATTAGAAGTACAAGACAAAATATATTATGACTTAATGACTACAGAAAGGTTTTTACATTGTTAAAGTTTGTTTATGAGTTGGATTTGGGTTAAAAAAGAGATAACTTTACTAATATTATTTTCGTTTAGTGCTTCATCCATATTAGGTGGTATAGCTAGATTGTTTCTTGCGTCCCTGTACTTTGAGCAATCTTGGATGATATGTTGGATTGAGAGGTCGGCGTGGCATTCGTCGCAGGTAGGAGGTGGGTTTTTGTTGATGAGAAAAGAGTGGGTTGTGGATGAATGTCCGATTCTGCATCTTGTGATGGTAAGAATTTTATTCTTAATTAAATTTCATTTTTATGTTATTTAACAAAATTTAGTTTCTTGGATTTTTTAGATAATTCGTCCACAACTTGCAAGTCAAAAAATCGAAATATTTCACAAATTACTATTTACCAGTGTCAAAGAGGCATAGAGCTGAAACAAATTTAGAATTAAATAAAAAAAAAAAACAAAGTATTAATCTCAAATATTTTGGGGGAGGGTCAAACCCAACGATCCCCCCTCCGTAAATATGCCACTGCGTACACATACCTATACTACCTGACGCCTCGTATCTCCCTCGCGCGTTCCGGTCAACAAACGGTCGGTGTATCGTTATCAAAACGAACGGATTCCAACGGTGCTTTGAGGTTTATCGCCCGTCTATAATGTTAAATTATAATAATATGCACTGAATGTATATCGTACATTTGTGACAATTTTGTTTTATTGCTGAACACGAAAATATAAAATACAATATAGGTATGAATCGTTTAATGTTTTTTTTTCTTCTTTTTTTTTTTTTATTGTTTCGCTCACGTAAATAATTACAAATACTGACGAGTACCGATAAATAGCATTATTAATAATAGTAATAATGATAACATTAATTTTAACGATTAATTATAATCATCTCAAGCGAGCGCTTCGGGTTTAGATGTATATATGAAAATATATATGTTTACGGTACATTCCTTATTCTAGAGATGAGATTCACTGCGAAACATTTTAATCCGTAAGAATAGATTTATGTTTACTTTAAACTTCTCTAAAGACTTTGATGCATATTTAATTTAACATAATAAAATGACGATACAAACTTTACGCTGCGGACGTCAGTACTGCACTGAGACGAGTTCAAAGTTAAAATACATAATCTACGACATACAGTAATATTAAATTAATATACAGGATGGGTTTGATGTATGTGACAAATGCGAGATTGAATTTAAATTCGAGCACCGACATTTTTTTGAAAATCCGTCACTCAAAGTGACTACTTTGAATTTTTTACCAAACGGTTCAATGAAATCGAAATAATTAAATTCGAGTGCTGAAAAAAAAATCTCAAAATAAAATTGTAATGTGTTTAAATGCGATACGTAGTTGTTAAAAACTGAAAATTAAAAATAATTAATCGAAAGAAAGTTATTGCGTTTGTCAAACAGATCTGACTCACCTTGTACATGAGAGTTATTTTCAATGAGTACGTCATAATATCATCAATTATTGTTTGACTCTGAAGGTTATGATAAATCTCGAATTAATCGCCTTACTTGTATGTATATAAATATTTTTGTTATCGTTATTTATAAACAAAATATATTACACAATGTGCACGTTTAATTACCTTTGCACGTAAAATATCGCAACGTAGAATACATTTTGAACAAAAGTCGACGTTGACAATGATGGAAAGTTTTTTAATATAATATCATCATTAGGTAAAAAATATACAAACACAATATCGTGTACCTCGCATATTACCATATTTTTATGTGAATCGACAATGCTCGACGGAATAAAATAATTTTCATACGTTTACTATTATTATTATTAATCGAAATGGAATTTCGTAGTTTTATGACGATGTTAATTGTATAAGTTTTATAGGTCAATCGTGTGTCTCGATACGAGAACATAGTTTGATATATTATGTTCAATGAATTTTACAAAATGAATTCATTGTTTTAAACTTACGCGTTATAGAGTACCTAGGTAGTTCGAAACTTCCACGAATTGTATCGTTTTTATTAATAACGAACCGAGTTATACCGTGAACTTTTTTCGAATATCACGGCTCGTCTATGTATTATTTCTATCGACGTCAGCATTGTGAAACAAACCGATTTCCGTTGAAACTGTTGAAAATATTAGTCTAATTCGGTTCATCGTATTTTGCGAGACAATCACGACATCCAGAACGACGTGTTCGTCGGAATATTTCGGCCCATTTATATGTCTATACGTGCCACACGACCAAATTTACCGATAGCTATTGGTTGTGACTGGTAAAACACTAACCGTGTAATCCAGGACATTTTTTAGTAATTGACCACTGCGTGTCCACCCCTCTTCCATTAAAAACAAATTCGCTGGTAGAAATACCCCATTATATCCCCTAGTTACTCTCCGGACAGTGGAAGCATTGCCTATTTACCTAAAATTAAATATTATGTTACAAAACAATGTCTATTCGTCTAATAACATATACATATATCTGTAAATCTGAAACAGTATAGTAGTAATACTGAGTTCCCGAAATTATCATAAATTCATTGCAACATTTTAATGAACAAAATGTATCTAACCATACATAGTAGATATGAACCGAAATCATTTTCTTCAGATTAAACATTTAAGTATACATAGTAGATATGAACCGAAATCATTTTCTTCAGATTAAACATTTAAGTATATTTTATAGTAATAATGACAGGTAACAACTTGCACGGTAAAAACAAAACTTAATAAAGTTTTAACTTTTTATACATAAATTACATATTGAAATTATAAAATAATAAATATTTAATTTTAATTAATGGTTCTTTAAAAAAAAATTATGATAAATAACGGTGTATTTGAAAATGCCTTTAAAATCATATCATAATCTCGAATCATGATATTTTGACAATGTAGAGGGAAAACAACACATTTTCCAAACCACAAACGTTACCTACCAAAATCTATTTTTCTATCGAACGCTTTTTCTTAATGACCCGAATCCAAACCAATCTTTTGAACTTTAATTTTTTAATTTCACTTAAAGCTCAGGACTTAAACCTGTAACCTTTTTCTACAGTATCATTATTCGGATAGAGGACACCCAGTGGATCAATTATTTCGCTACCAAGTGTTCAACTAATCTTGACAGGGTGTCCATTTGGACACAGAAAACATACTTAAAAAATGGCCTGGCGTAATTTCTACGAGGACAAACTCGTACGCGCAATGATAGTCACTTAGAAATATCCGTCTGTTTACGTCGGACACATTGAAAGCGATATAATTTTATTATTTGTCGTTTACACGCAATTATCATTCGGACGATTTAATGGCGTACGCAACGCATACGGTCCCAGTAACTAAAGTAGTTTTTACCGCGCGATCATAACCGATGATTTATTTTCATTGCAGTTCACTAAACGAGCCATAGTTTCGCTATAATTTCGACTCGGAACACCGAGAACGCTAGTATATTATCAGTGACCAAAAAAAAAAAAAAAAACCACTTCGCGAATGCCACGCAGATCGTATCGTATGATTATAAACGTTCTCTGTACGTGGCAAAAAAAGAAAAAAATACAGTTCGGGATCAGTTGAGCCACCACAGTGGTTCGAATATTCGACCGGCCGTCTGTCATCGCCGATAATGTGTTATATCGACGTGCAAAAGGGTTGAAAAGAAACGACACCGCCGACGACGGTTTTTGCCGGTGTTCGAAATCGAAGATTGAAGAAATCCGTTCGATATTTTCAGATTTAACGTTTTTCGATATTATACGCGTTTGTCACCGACGAACCCCTGGTGGCTGGATTATAAAAGTTTGATTTAAAGACTCGTAGAACTAAAGAAGAAATGCAACCATGACATATTATTATTTTGTTGAGTATTTTGAAAAAAAAAACCCATAACGTACGACTGAAACGTCAGGATATTTTTTTTCAAGTCAATATAACTTCATACGTCCTGAAGTTTCAAGCAAAAACATTTCTCTCTGTCTCGTTATATTTTGTTCGTTCAATATTTTCTAGCTGCGCGCGCGCAGCTCTTTTTCTCTTTTTGAAATAATATGTAAATTTTTCATTACACGTATACTATTTAAATAATTAAATAACGTCGTCGCCATGAATATATGCGTGTATACCCGCACACACACACACACACACACACACACACACACACACACACACACACACACATATACTCACACACACCTACCATAACACACCGCATAATATTATAATATATGAAATAAAATTACTATTGAAAACGTATACACGACGTATTGCGGTGCACACGAAATAAGGATACCTAACGAGAATATATGTATGCGTGTGTGTGTGTGTGTGTGTTTTTTTCGTTTTGTTTTTTTATTTGTTCTTCTTTTTCGTCGTCGTGGTTGAATAATATCTCCGTATTTCCATACGAACATTTGTCTATGTACCCGCTAGATAGTTCGTGTAAAACAGATATACCCAACCTTTTTTGTTTTTTGTTTTTTGTTTTTTTTGACATGGGATACTTACGTGTTTTTGTTACGCTACGCGGGCCACGAGTCGAAACATCGTAATTTGGTTGCCTTTTGAGGATGTAAGACACGAAGGTGGTCTGGAAGAGATAAAATCAAATATATATATATATATATATATATATATATATATTCTTAGGATGTAACATTTCGTGATTTATGGCACAATAATCACCGGATATTTTATTTGAACGATTGTGATTTTTCACTACACAATGACACCGGATTAATGTGGCTGTTTTTGTACCGGCCGTGACCCACAGCTAGTCAAGTGATAAAATAACAGATCGATAAAGTTACAACTGTGGCCGAAATATCTATGATATCCATAATCTGTAATATTATTATCCATATAGTCATCCTAGTGACGATCGCTTGCAACAAGTACGAAAAGGTGCTAAAAACACCCCGAAAAACATTGTTGTTTTTAAAACTATTTCAAACGTTAGTATATTATTATAGCTCGATAGTAAAATACTCCGATAAAAGTTGTATGAAATTAAGTCGGCTAATTGGTTGGTGTGGCTAAAGATAAATATTTCAGCATTGAATAATTTAAAGCCAGATTATCCGTCAGTATAATATAGTTAAAAAAAATATATATTTATATTCCGTAACACTGTGATTTTAGATTTCAATGAAGGCGATTTCTCAATACAAGAAACACGTCGAAAATGTCATACAAATTTTCGAAAATATATTGAAAACGTTTAAACGTCCGCCAGTAAAAATGCCCCGAAAATAACAGCTAACAGTCGCGATAATATCATGTAGTACTTGAAACGCGGTTTCAGTGTGAAAAGCGCCGTATAAGAGATTTGAAAAATAAAAAAAAATACAATAAAAATGCGAGCGCGTTAAAATTCGAGCCCAATTGGTAGCGTCGCGGACGCACTTGGACTGTATCGAAATTATTAGTGACGACAACGCGGGTGCTCTTGAGCTGTGCAAAAATTAAAATTCCAAATCCCGGACACACTCGAGCGACGCCCTAACTGCCACGTACGCGACCCCTCGCCGTGTACTGTACCTACGACGAGTGCCCACGACGACTACGACGACGCACTCAGGATTCACCGTCGCGAGGTGCGGCCTCGTGATACGTATACGTCACGCGTCGACGCGACGAGGGGGTCGTGCCCGAGCGCGGAGAGTCATAATACGGTAACGAGCGCGTATATAACCGGGCCACTTAGTGGATTCACAGCCACCAGCGTCCCGTCGTCTTGTCGCACAAATGCGCCGCAGTCGCCGTCCTAAGTGACGTTTGGTGTACCGTAGTCGAGACGGAGTACGATTATGTAAATTAAACAGACGGCTCGGAGACGACACACACACACACACACAAACGTGTTTTGACACGACGTTGACGCGCCCGTGTGGGCATTGTCATCACACGATTCACATTTTGTGCGTACGTCTTCGCCAAAATGTCTGTTTGGACCGACGACAGACTTGACAAACAGTTTGCGCGCGTGACGACTGCTGAGCGATAGAAACGTGTGTGTGTGTGTGTGTGTGTGTGTGTGTGTGTGTGTGTGTGTGTGTGTGTGTGTGTGTGTGTGTGTGTGTGTGCCCAGAGTTTAATTTCCCCGTCGGCGTCTGTGCGGTTTTTCTGCCGGCGTAGGCGACGGGAACACGTCAAAAAAGTTTCGCGCCAACGCAAAACGCTCGTGTTCACCTCGTGGTGGTAAAGCCCCGCGCAAACGTCTCCCGCGGCTTTGTTCACGCTCTTCGTTTTGCGCCGTGCGACTCGCACACGACGACGAAACACAATAATATATTATATTATTATCGTTAGGTGTCCCAGAGACGTAGAGAGACACGAGGGCGAGGAGACGAGAGAACGAGCGCGACTCTGCCCCCTCGACGAACGTAAGACAAATGTTTTTCGTTTAATGCGCCCCCGAAACGGTACGCTCGCGACACGTTTCGTTTAGTTATTATTATTGTTATTTTTATTTATTTTTTTTTGCTTCTGTCTTTCCGTTTTCTCGCTCGTGTCACACGCCCGTCCGTTATTATAAACTATAAATTATTACGACACGCGCGCGCTCGCGAGTCTCATATCATTATGCCGTGCGCATAAGATTGTTCCTCGACGACGACGACGACGACGACGACGACGGGGCCGTTGACGTTTTCAATTATTCTCGACGACCGCGTACACACGACAGACCCCGGGGTCGGTGGTTCACGACGCTTTATCAGGCTGCAGCTGAACGTTTTCAGGCAACCGATAAACGCGGCCACCGATCGGTAATCATACCGATAACAGGGCAATCACACCCGAAATAAATAAATGGTTTAATCGGGAAACGCATAGTGTGGCCCGTAGTTGGTGAGTTGCAGCCCGATCCCTAAAGTAACGTACGAGTTGCGGCCACATTTTATTGATCACTTCATACCAGCCTATCAGCGTTACCCAGAAGACACCACGAGGAGGTCGGCTGAGTCGTTTCCCGAAAATTTGTTTTTTAATTTTATTTTTTTATTATTATTTATGTAAAGATGGCACAAATGTATGGTAAAATGAATTTTTTTTAGATTATTAGATGAGCAAAAACTTAAAACTCGATGATTTAACGAAATCAAACTGCTCCGTTTCTTTTTGTGCTAACTGTTTCATCGTCTTCTTCTTCTTTTCGCGTCGGCCAGTGTTTCTATAATCCTCCCTTTTCCCGGTATTCAATGATTCTTATCATTTCGTCCGTGATTTCTGTTAGTCCGATGAAATCTTTCATTTCACATCTACTCGGTAACAGTTTACACTCAATCAGATGACTTGAAGTTTGTTTCTCTCCACATTCACAGTTTTCATTGTCAGTCATTCCCCGTCTATTTAGATTTTCTTTAATGCTTCCTACTTGTGTCCTTAGACGGTCGAGAGTTTTCCACATCTTCCAAGGTAGGTTATGTCCCGGCGGTTAGGATTCTGTAGGTATACCCCAGCCTGAGATCGTATTGCTTCTTGCTCGCTCCTTCCATGCTTCAGTTCGGCTCTCCGTGGGGGTTTCTCTTAATAGTGATGTCGTTTTCACGAAGTAATTCATTGATTTTAACCGACCACGAGTTGAAGTTATTCCATACATTACATGTCTGTCGTCATTTATTTGCTTTCCCTTTTCTATTTTAGCTGCTATTTCGCGACTGATTTCGGGTGGCTGTTTCATATCGGTTGTCTCGTGAATGCTTCTTTTTCACGTATTTTCTTCGTTTTCATTCCATTGCTTCTACGTTTGATCTACGCTTCCGATTGAATTTCTACTAACACATCGATACAATTATAGACGTTAGGACGACTAGAGTAGAACGACGAAAACTCTTTCACAGCCGTTAGTGGTACGGTTACAGCTTTTGAATAAGACACTGCCGGCACAAAATAAATACATTTTCCGGCCGCAATTACAACTCAGTAATAAAATATGACCGGGCCGCAATTCACCGGTCTTCAACACGCTAATGATATGTGTCGGACCGCATTTCACCTACAGCCGTGTGGCCCTAGCCTTACCGCCGAAGGTCAATGTCCTTTGGAATCGGGCGCCCGACCTACGCCGGTGTAGTCGTAACAGCTTGGCCGACCCGACGTATCGTAATTCGTGACGACCCCGATTGGTGCGCGAAAATGGTTTGGCCCGGTCGTGTTTTACAGTGTCTAGAAAACCACAAAGATTAGGAAACGCGGCGGTTATGGTATATTTCAGACTTCGAGTGAACTCGCGAAGGTTTTACAATGGTGTTTATATTTTTTTTCGTTTTGACTCGAAACACTTTTTCAAGTGGAAAATCGTGTCCTATGAGCTACGTCGATAAGTGGCTCTACACTGAGATCAAAAATCGTACGTAGACGATAATATCCTAAAAAGTAAAAAGTCGTATTTTCCAATACTATGAAAAAACTACCAAAAAATGTTTGCGAAATCTGTCACCGACGAGTTTTTAATCGATTCGACTTTAGTTATATTTTAATCATTACTCCTAAAACGAGGTTGTTGAACATTTTCGTCGTATATAAACCGCGCGTTTGTTATCGAATCCGAGAACATTTCGATGACAATATAAAATGCGAACGACCGGGTTTTCTCCAACATTTTGATCAAATAAAAGTTTTAATTATTGATATCGAGAACAGAAAATTTAATACCACGTAAGATAAAAACTCGATTTAAGTAACGATATTGAGAAAATGTCGAAAATCACTTTTCGAGATTTTATTTTATAAACTTTCTGGAGGGATGTTGAAAGATCAACAGTTTGTTCAATCTTTATGAAACTTTGGGTATTATAAGAAAACCTTTTAGAATTCGCAAACTCAAAGAAAATATCTGGCAGATTAAAAATTAAAAATTTAAAAGGTTTTGATTTAGGAAAACCTTACGAACAATTACACTGAACAACGATGAATTATATAAACGATATATTATTAACAGCTTCTTTAAAATGCAATACGTTCGTCGCCGTTACTTTGTTCGGAGAGTAAAGAACGAAGGGCGAACATTCCACAATCGCTGTACGATCGGTTTTTAATTTACGTTCATACGTGAACGATCGATGATACGAACGAATTATTACTGTCGCTTATCGACCGAAACTGGTGGTGTTAGTGAAGCGAGCAGAATCAAAGCCTCCTTCCCAGAACAACGACAATAATAATTAGGACCGAGGACTTCTAGTACTTAAAAATCTCAAAATATGCATGCATTTATTCACTAAAAAAAAAACAAGAAATATGCACTTATAATATGCTCTAAAAGTGCATTTTATTTTATTAATTCATCTAATTATAATACGAAATGTATATGAAAAAAAAATGTTAAAAGTATTATTTCGATAAGTTAATTATAATAAATTCTTGAAAAATTACGAGCAACGTTCGTATAAAGCAAAGTTCATTTTCCTATATATATATATTTTTAAACAGACAATTTACCAATTAGTTTTTTTTTTTTTTTATCTAAGCTAGTTTAAGAAATTATATCGAAAATTACAAAATATGATCTTGATTTTTCTAATATACTCAAATATGCGTTTATATGCAATATATGACAAAATATGCAAAAATATGCAAATTAAAATTTTAAATATGACTTCCGGGTATTATGAAACATATTTGTTGATCGCTAACACGATTCTACGATCTTTCTAAAAAAAAAAATATGAAAAAACTTCAAGTCCTCAGCCTTAATAATAATAATTATTAATATGGGCCACGAGGCAGCTCGAAATCGCGGCATACGTGCACGTCAATCTTACGGGTAATACATATATATATATATATATATATATATATATATATATATATATATATATGTTAGTCGTTGTGTGTGTGAGTGTGCGCGTGTGTGCGTGTTTGCGTGTGTTTGTGTACAGTTTCTGTGATATTTTCACCGGTCCCGTCCGTGTCTGTGGCGCACGTACACGTGACGTGTCTAACTTGATATCACAGACGTGTGTACACAATAATAATATGTCGTATCACACAGGGCGCGTGTACCGTTCTCCGCCGGGACGGGGATTCAATAGGACCGGCCGGCCAAATATTGTGCGCCATCCAATCCGTACGACACGCACGCGTGTATTATTACGCCTGTCGGCACACGGAGATACCCCCGGCCGAAACGGCCCAGGTATATAATATATATATATTATACGTACGCAAATATTCGCGAATATTACATGCACATATAACGTGATTCGGGCTTAACCGTGGACGTCGATGCAAGTGCGAGAGCTCGTTTGTGTGGATGCACGTGTGCGTGTGTACTACGTGAATTGTACACACACACACACACACACACACACACACACACACATGTATATAATATATAATATGTATATGTATATAAATACAATTAGCCATTCACCGCACACGCACTTGATACTCGGTTAAACACACAGGCGTACTGCCTCTGTTTAAAATGCCTGTTGAATAGACCGATTAACTGAATAAAATCCCCGGGATTTCGCCGGCAATGCGTTTTCCAACCCCCGGCGCTCGTCGCTGCTATATAATACGTATAACCCTTGCACCCCGCGACGGTAACGCCGCCATCATGCACACGTCATCCGGCCGTCGCCGCCGCTGTCGCCGTACCCCGAAGCCTTTACACCCTAATTGGGGATTTGTACCGTGGGTATACACACACCACTAGCGAACGTGGCGTGTGTTGGTGTGCGTGTGTGTGTGTGTGTGTGTGTGTGTGTGTGTGTGTGTGTGTGTGTGTGTGTGTGTGTGTGTGTGTGTGTGTGTGTGTGTGTGTGTGTGTGTGTACTTCACGGGCCTACGTACAGTGTGTTTTGTGCGTACGTTACAACACTGCGAATTTACGATTGATGTTATTTATTGTTGTTTTCGGGGGCGTATTTAGATTTTTTTTTTTTTTTTGAGGGGGCTGTGGTATTTTCTCCAACTGCAATACCCCAATTCAGCCTATAAAACCAAACTCATAGGTATAACCGTTACGATCAAAAACTTGAATGACTTGTTCGTTGTTACTAATAATTCTTTATAAAATTATATTGAACTTTAACGATTTACATCTGCGATAGGACATAATAAGCAGACTTCGTAACAATTCCTGGATTATTGGGGCTGGAGCCCCCTCAGTCCCCCCCATAAATACGCCCCTGGTTGTTTTTTCTCCGCGCACAGAGATAGACGTAACGAATATGCGATAAACGGTCGAGTTAGAGAGTGCAGTCGAGTCAAAAATCTAGTCCTAGTGTGAGCGAAAATACGATACGAATCCATTGCTTGTCGGCGTTTCGGGACGGCCGGTTGCGTCGGTTTACCGTCAAGGGTTGACAGAATCTTTAAAAAGCCTTCGAAAATGTAGCGGTTAGCAGCGGGTTTACGCGCGCGACCGTGGCGGACGACCACGCGACCGCGGCGAAACACACTGCGCGACGGAATTCACTAACTTTTGCGTCACGTACGCCACGTTTACGAGAGCCTCGCACAGTGGCGACGATGATATTATTATTACGGCCGTAATAGTGTTTGGTCCGCGCGGAGACGTCGTCGGTTCGAGCGAACGCGTTCGAAACTTCCGTGCAGCCACGACACACGACGACGACGGGAAAACTTCGTCGTCTGGACGAAGTCTTCCCGTCTGTCACCGAAGTTTTATCCGGTGACAGCTTATCTCATACGTATGGGGGTCCATACTACGTGGGGAGGGGCGATGGGGGGTCGACGAGACCGAATTCGTACGTCTCGCGACGGGAGGGTAGTGGCTGGGAACAAACTGTCACGGCTCGAACTCCAATAATAACTGACCTACCTCTTTTCACACACACACACACACACACACGTTTCCGTGTACAGGTGGACTTACACGGGTATAATATTGTGCGAGTGGGTCAAACTCTACACAGATCGTATAAAAGTGGGCATGTATAATGCGAGTTTAACAAACCTCGCTCGGCTGTTCCCTGTCACTGCACGAGCGACGGCGGCATAATGGCGTGTATATATTATTATAATACATTGTTGACTTTACGACCGTCTTTATTACGACGACGACGACGACGACGACGAAGATACTCGCCCGATTGTATCGTCGTACCTACCGTCCGCAGTACTACTGTGCACAATTATTTTATTGTTATAAAACTCGACGACTCCGCAGTGCGCGCGTTCGTTGAGCAGCGTAGGGGGCTCGTTTCAATTCGCATAATTGACGTCGTATAATATGTATTTTATTTATTTTTCACGTTTAATAGCACGAGACGCTGCGCAGGGTGCGTAGCTCCGGGGGAAAAAAAAGAACAGAAAAAATGAAAAAAAAATGTTTAATCCGGATAATGGAGAGATCCGAGGGACGCGCGAGGACGTATCGCCGCGGCGAATCTCGTCACGGGAAACGCTCTCGGTTATCTTTTGTATAAAGATGGATATCACCGGTACCGCCGCGACGGTCGTTCGAAGGTGTATCGCGTTCGCGGCCGATATCCACTGCACGGTCCCCAGTGTATAAATATATATTTATATAAATTTGTATTCTCCTTGTTTTTTGTTTTTGTTTTTTTTTTTTTTTTTTTACCACAGAGCTCGTCATAATTTAAAACGCATTAACAACGATCTAATTACGCCGATAGGATGTTTGTATAAACCGTAGGAAAATATATGAGCAGAGTAAATCAACGAAATCGTGATGTTCTATTATCCCCCCACCAAAAAAAAACGCCGTACCTTTCGTTCGGCCGCGTAAATAAATATTTTTTAATCTATTCGCGAATCACAGAACACGCAAAAAGTCCAAGACGTAATAAGCGAATCGTTGCGAACTCATGATTTATGCACGAGAATTAAAGTGGATCGCTCGTTACTTCGCATTCAATAATTGCAATTGGTATTAAATGGGACCGAGTTGGTAACAACGTGGAACGATCATTGTCGACGGGTTTAATAATTCAGTAGAAGTCGACTGTCTGACGTCCGTTAATACGTTCGAATTAGATAATTTGACATTGAACTTTACGAAAGACAAATGCGCATTATCTAATCAAAAATGTCAAATGTCTTCTGTTTAAGGTTAAGCGTGTTAACCCGAACTCCCGAGTCCTAATTACGTTTATACATCAAAATTTCCTTGTAAAAACATTTCGCTGAAAATAAACGGATATAAATGTCAGTGCAAGAACAGTTATCCTTCAAAGAAAAATCACGTGAATATATTATTAGTATTATTATTATTATTCGAAAATTAGACCTTAACATACCAAATTCTATATTCATAATGGCATACTGATTTATACGTAAAAAGTCAATTATTTCCACCAAATTAAAATGTATAATAATGAACAGCTAAATAAAGTTATACAAAAAAAAAATATATATATAAATATAATAATATAATTTAGTGCGACATGCGATGTGTTTTTTTTCGTTATAAAAAAAAAAAAAAACATTTCAAAAGTTATCTTTAAAATGAATGAGTAAATTTTCGTCGGTGATATTCAATCGAAACAAGAAAACAAAAATGAATATGTATCTCTTATTTATACATTTAAAACGATTTCCGTCTTCAGTGTAAGACGTACGTATTTTTAAAACGTGAAAAGTATATAATAATAAGTATAACGAGTACTTCCTTCGAAAAAGTATCGGTTATATTTTATATAAACATACCATTATGATATTATTTAAAATAGTACTGCTTCGACGATGAGGGCAAACTGATGCAAGTTTTACGAACAAATAGAGGAGCTTGTTCTGGTGCAATCTGTTTAATTTGTTTTCCTGAAATTTAAAAAAAAAAAAGGAAAAAAAACTATGATATGTAAATATGGAATTAAATGTCCGGAGATCGAGTGCGATATTTACGTTTATAAGTTTTCAATATACATGAGTGCGTCGGAAGAAATGAAAAATTGCAACAAATTATTAAAAACTCAAACTGTTTTTTTTTTATTTTGTCGTTTCGTATATAAATATATACTCACATACATATGTATATATATATATATTTTTTTTTTTTTTCTTTTTGCACATTCATCGAGCGTCCGTAATTAACGCCGGTGGATTTATTTGTCGCAGGCACTTCGCATAGTCTACCCTAAATACATATTATACACACACACGCATACACGCGCACTTATACACACACACACACACACACACACACACACACACACACACACACACACACACACACACACACAAACGTCTATTTATGTCACGTGAGTGCTGCGACGGTGGTGGTGGCGATATTTGGTCGTTTAACGCGTGCGCGCGCAAATGCAAATGCAACACGAATTCGCCATTATAATTACCGTAAGTTCACACGCCGGCACACAAACAAAATAGGCTCGCACTCGCGACAGAGACGGACGAGACCGTACGAGTTGTTCTGATAACAATAACAACAATAATAATACGTTCGAATGATTGTTAGTGTATGTGTGTGTGTGTGTGTGTGTGTGTGTGTGTGTGTGTGTGTGTGTGTGTGTACGTGTGTGTGTGTGTGTGTGTGTGTGTGTACGTGTAGGGAGGGAGAAGCTGTTTAAGATGAGTAGTGAAGATATCTTTTCGCACACGCCGTCGAGTATGGTTCCGTGTTTGTACGGGCGTAAGTTTGGCGCGCATATACACATCGTTCTAGCACATTAAATTATCCGAGTTTATACGTGACGAGTGCGTTGTTACCTGGCCTTATCTAAAATTGATACCCGCTCGGCAATATCAATACACACGCGCACACACACACACACACACACACACACACACACACACACACACACACACACACACACACACTTACACACACACACACACACACACACGCACGTACGCACTGTAACGGATAAGACGCGTAAACGTTCACCGCTCCGCCTGACGACACGTATAGTAATACGCCGGCTGTTGGCTTCAGCCGTCTAACGCCGTGGGTGGGTCTCGCCCGAGTGTGTTATAATCGAGTTTCGGCGGTGACGCGCGGCTGTGTGCTCGGGCGACCGTGTAAATAAACGCCACATGTTCGCAAACAATGATGCGTGCTCACCACACCGCCGTCGCGGAACGGTCCCTCCGCGCGCGCGCGCGTCCGAAGCCGTTCGGATGAACCCCACGACGACGACGACGACGACGAGTGCCTCGGAGATTAACCCGACCGGGAAAAGATAATAGGATTCTAAGGAGTCTCGACGACGCGTGCTTGTAGATACATATATATATCGCCCGTAGCTGTGACGGTATGTGTGTGTGTGTGTGTGTGTGTACAGACGTGTGCTCGTGTGAGTGTGTGCGCGCGTTAGTACGTATATCGTGAGCGATGGTGGCGTGAAATACCTGCGATCTATGGTGTACTGCACAGTGCACACTAGAGATCGGCACTGGCCGACCCACACTGGGCTTGGTCCGGGCCGGGCCACTATTTAAATACATTACGGGTTGATTATAGGCGGGATGGAAAATATTATGGAGTTTAGGGGAACCTCTGAAAAACGGTAGGATATAAAAATAAATGTTTTCCCCAAATACAGCTCATTTTATTCCGATAAAGATTCCGTGAGCGGAAAGAGTCATTTTTAGTCATAAACAATTAAACACTTTAAAAAAAAAACACTGCTCTCGGGACGACGTTGTTGAGGCCGTTTCAGCCAATCGTTTGGTAAGTAACTTCACCTTTTTTACCATCGACATCGATTTGCATTTGGCTGAAATGGCCTCAACAACGTCGTCCCGAGAGCAGTGTTTTTTTTTTTTTTTAAGTTTTTATTAAATGACTCTTTTCCGCTCATGGAATCTTTATCAGAATAAAATTGGCTGTATTTGGGAAAAAAAAAATGTTTTTGACCATTTTTCAGAGGAAGGAAAGAAAAGAAAAAAAGCATAGAATATTTATATTTATTAATTTTGATGACTTATATAGGAAATATAAATTTTTGTAGCAAGCAGAGTTCTAAAAAGAAAAAAAACATGTTTTGAAAAAGCGGATACTGGCGATTTCTACGCAAAGCAAATACTTCCACACCTTTTTCTAGATTTACATTATTAACTTGTTCGTTTTCGACATTAACTACCATGAGGTCGTTTAGTGCCTCATCTCCCATAGATTTGCGTAAATATGACTTAACATTTTTGAGCAATAAACAAAACCTTTGATTTTATGCTGTTGTAATCGGTAAAGTTTTTACTAATTTTTAATGTTTCAATAAAAGCGATAGGAAAATCTTTCAAGCATATTACTATAGTATTTAAATTAATATAATGCTTGTCATCAAATAGTGTTTTCGCTGAAGTAAACTCAGAAGTAATTTGAATTTCATTGAATTTAAAATAACCATAATGATTTATGAACATTTTTAAATAAAGACATTCAGGATTAAAAAATTTGGACTAGTCAAAAATGTCAAACAATTTGAATAAGTCATTGGTTTCTTCTGAAAATTGTTCACTTAGCTGCATTATAAATCTGGAATCGTATGCAAGCGAAAAAAAAGTAAGGGGTGCAGCCGCACCCCTGACCCCCCTAAATGACGCCCCTGATTCACATTGTGATTTTCCGTCCATTTTCTGATAGTTAAATATAGCGAAACCGTACCGATATAATATCATTTGATATGCAGAGGCAAAATATAATTTATAAACGGTTTGAATGATTTAACTACAGAAACTTCCGGGACGTTTGTATTGCTGTAGGTACGAAAATTCTTACGGCAAGCTCGCACAAAGATTTTATCCTTGATCGGAAGCGATTATTAAATAATACGTATCGAGATTTTCTTTAAAATTTTTGGAAAAACGTATGGAATACACACACTCACACACACACACACACACACACACACACACACACACACACACACACACACACACACACACACACACACACACACACACACACACACACACACACAGTGGAAGCGCGTGAAAATAACGTGAGCGTGTAACGAGCCTAAAGGAAACCGTCACGGTATCGTCGTTACCCGGGGTACGGTATATACGGTATCCGTGGCGGTCACACCACCCTATACCGGAATACCCGACCACCTATTTCGTAAACAAGTCTCGTGAATATCGCTTGCGTACTGTTATTATTACACACGTCGCTACGGCGATCGGTCACTCGACGCTCTTGGACGCTCGGTATCGGTTTGGTCAGCAGCGGTCACGGTGTAGACACAGTTCTGTTTCGTTTTCCTTTGTTCTTTCTCTCTCTTTTTTTTTTTCGTTTCTCCTCGGCCACATTACTATTCCACCAGGTCCCCGGAGAACCGACTGCGTGAATTATTCCGTTCGGAACGATAGTGACCTTTTGATATCATCGTAAACGTGCAACGCGCGAGAAGGCCCTGAACATTTCTCCGGCGTAGTTAGGTATTATTATTATTATTATCATCGTTACTATTATTATTATTATTGCCGCGCGCCGCAGTGGGCGCCGCCGGCAGCGTCTCGTCGATCGCGTGGCAAAGTTAAACGACGGCGTAATAATATCTATTTGTGTTTTCAATATTACCCGAGTTCTTTGAGCCCGTTTGTTTTACCTCCGCTATTGGATTAAATAATAATTCGATCTTCAAATATTTTAGTTGATCGTTTGTCTTTGAACGAAAATAATAAAAAAAAAAAAAAAATAATAATAATATTACGAACAGCAATGAATAAATAAAAAAATAAATAAAACGGCCATCGGTTGGTTTCATTGCTCAACTCGTTTTTTATGTCTCGCGTCGTGACGCGTCGGTGCGCCGTTACTCCCGACGAACTCACCCGAGACATCAAACATTTACTTAATTTATTACTTTTTCGGTAAAACGCGCATAGCGTCGTCCGTCAGCGTACGCAAACGATGATGCACCGCACAGGTTATAAAACACAATATTGTAATAGTACGTCTTAGTTTATTTCGACGATTATGATTTAACAAGTTTTATTTTTTTATGAAAGAGACCACTTATAAAACTAACATTTTATTTTTAATTTTTTGCAATTTTTCAACAATCTGCACTAGATTGTAAACACCTAGTGTTGGGTTGCACTAAATATTTACACAGAGATAAATTTGTTTAACTGAAGTTAAAATAAAATCTGTTGTATAAACCATGTTTTAAATGTTATCTGTTGTAAAAAATGTACTTTATCACCCGTTAAATTAGAGGGTGATCTATCGCCGTATAAAATTGTATGTATGGTTAAATTTCGCTATCAATGTTTTGTGATCATTATTTAATGTTGATAAATATATCATTCTATATTTTTATTTCATTGTATTATTATACAATAATATATGTATTGTGTTTTAATAGATTTTTAATTAGTTTTTAACTTAAATACTAATTTCTAACTTTAATTTGTAAAGTAATTAGTAGTTCATTAGAATTATCTTTACATCAGATGAATCATCTGATGAAGAAATAGTTTAAGAAATAATGATGAGACTTCCAAAACCATTGACAAGACCCGATGATATGATTACGATGATAATATCAACTTGTATTGCAGGTACCATTTATTTGTTAACCAGTATTTTGGTAATAACCTAAATATAAAACAATGGTTGTGCAAAACTCTTAAATTTAACAAGTGTTAATTTAACAAACGTTAATTTATCATTAGATTAAAATTTAACGCGAGGAAAATAATTCACTGATAGCTAACGACTGGGAGGCGGAGTAGCCGAGTGGAACCAGGCATCACTGCCGACGCACACTGTCGCCGGTTCAAACCTCGGTCGCGGGCGGCTCTCTCTCTCTGGGCAGGCGACTGTCTATAGAGAGAGCGGCCGCCGTCTCCCCTGTGCAGAAGGCAACGGGAAACCACTGCACAGTAAACCCGTCCCAAGTTACACTTTCTTCTAGGTGCAAAACCAACCCTCGGGTCGTTGACCCTAAGAAGAAGAAGAAGAAGAAGAAGAAGAAGAAGAAGAAGAAGAAGAACGACTAGTTCCGTGCAACCGGGTGTAGGTCTTTTAAATCGTGGTTCGAAAAGAAAATTTCAACATTAGCGAAAATAATATTTTATTCTCTCCCTCCGTGCTATAAGCAGGTGAGATTTTATCAAGCTGACGGTCTTGAAGTTTATATAGAGACAGAAAACGGGAAAAAAAACATTTTTTTTTCTCCGTTTAACAGTAATAATACAAATCATATCAATGATAAAAAAAAATCGTCTGCGTGAGTTTAGATCGCGATTTTCCGATCACCGGTGAGACACCCTGTGCATACAACATGCAAAACGTTATTGTATTACACGCATCACGCGAGGCTAATCGCGTGGCCGCACGGCGACGACTATAATGAAGGATCCGGAAGCCGCGTTGATTTAAATTAATAACGAAACGAAAAACCGAAAGAGGAAATTCGTCGGGCGCGGCGCGCCGTTTCGTTTCCGTATAAATCATACCGTCGCGTCGCGGGCGTTCCGCCGTGATAATACACGCGCGTGCGGCCTCGTCTTTTGAATTATCTCGAACACCGTTGTTATTGCCGTCACGTACTTGTTTAGTCGTATAAGTCGCGACGCGACGGGGCGGCGGAGGCGGTGGCGGCCGAGAGGAGCGTCACGCCGCCGGCACGATCCGCCGCAGTGTTGTTTCGGTGAATCTATAATTAACAGAGATAAGTCAAAAAAAAAGAAAAAAAAACATTTGATTAAGACGCGCATTTTATTATGCCCGAAATCTTAAAAATAATAATTAATATTTACGAGGCGAAGTGGCTGGCGGCGGTGGAGAGAGTAGGGTCGGACGACATTTAGTCGTCCCGGAGAGAAAACTTAGCAGTCTCGAATCGTGCAGCGACGGTAGCAGATCTATGACACTGCAGAGCTGCAGACGAGCTACATGTGAATTATTTATAAGACGATGTCGCGAGAAAAAAAAAGACGGCGAGAGAGATGGGGGAGGGAGAACGAAAACGTACGATAATGCGCTTATTATACCGAAATCCGTGAATAATCGCGCCGATAAAACCAACGGTGTATTTTGTATATTATTATTATTATAAAATATAATACGTCAATGTACGTCTGTAAAAGCAAAAGTACGCTCGTGAATACACAAATATTATCGTCGTGAATATCGGCGTCGTCGTTAATAACCGAAGCGATAATAACGTTATAATAATAATAATAATATGAAACGTGGACCGAGCGCGCGCGGACACGAGCGTTATTATAATATTTCGTTCGGCACGATAATAATGCGATGTCGTCAGGGCCGGATTAAGATATTTTGCGCCCCGGGGCAAACCTACCTAAAATTGAGAACTACTTTTTAATAATACATAAACCTAACATTGTTTTACTATAATTTGGCATTTATTAAATAATATTAGAAATATATTAAAATTATTTGATGACAATCTTTTTAATATTACTATATACCTGAACAATAAACAATGTAAATACATTTATTAAAATAACAATTTTGTAATCATGATTTAATTTAATTTTAATTAATTTATTAAAATGATAATATATAAAATACTGGGATTAATTATGTAAGTAAATAAAAATATATTTTATTTTTGTTATTTATAATATTTTTATAAAAACGCTCTAAATGGTACCTACAATATTTCAAAACTTTGCGCCTTTAAAATCTTGCACCCGGGGGCAGATGCCCCCTCTGCCCCCCCCCTTTAATCCGGCCCTGGATGTCGTCCGTATAGTTTTCGCGCTTCCGTGCCGCGCCGCCGCCGCTCGTAAAATATCGAACGTACGCGCACGCGCACCGCGGTCGGTATAACGTTCGGTAAACATTACATTTTTACCGACGACGAGATGAATACAAAAAAAAAATAATAATAAATAAATAAATAATAATAAAAATGATCTACCGAAACGAATTTCGCGGCGGTTAGGTTATACACGGTTTAAAAGCGTCGACAAATAATGCGTCGAAACGTTTTTTTTCCGCTTTTATTTTTTTATTTTTACGGTTTGTTTTTTCACCGTGGGGCCAGCGTGTATATATTATCATGATTATACGCGTTTTATCGATGTTTCCGCATCGCGACCGTCGTTTTACGAAACAATTATCGAACGTGTCCGTCTCGAGGGTCAAATTTTCGCGATATGACACGCGTCCGATTATAAAAAGTTCGACGGACGCGTATTAAAAGTCACAAGACGTCCACCTCCGACGTGATAATGATCGTTATCGCTATTGATAGTGTTATTACCTAGCGTTATTGATCGGTGCACGGGCGTCATTACGGGGTAGCAATTGCTACTCCACCATTTTCATCGGGGTCGCAGATTAATAACTACGCTAACCAAAGAGTAATTTGTAAAAAAACTCAAATTTTCCTTGTTTTTTTGTCAGTGTAATTGGATAAAATATGTTATGTGATAATACAAAATTACAAAATAATAGTGATATCGGCTCACGACTGCATTGAATTCGGACGCATTAAGATAACTCAACTGCAATCTGTTTTTAGCAACAATTATAATAAATAAGGTAAATACATTAAAAAAAAAAAATACATATTCCATATTTTCGAATTTCGTTTTTTTTATCGTCAAGTGCACCGATACAGCTGCTGCTACTCGCGAAAGCGCTTGATGATATTATAAATAAAGTGTCTTGCATTAACATTCCTAACGAAAATAATTAATAAATAATGGACGACCGTTAATCGTTTTGTATGAAAATAGCCAAGAAGGATCAAGAAGTGTAGTATATCTATATCTATATAATATATGTTTTATGAATTTAACGAAATTTACGTTAAATAGTTACAATTATCTTAATATTTTTATCAAATAGGTATTTATTTTGAGATTAATAAAGATTTATTTTTACCTGATTCTCATTTATACTTAACTAAGACTTGTAAATCCACCGATTACTCCTTTGCTTTGTCAGACTAAAACTGAATTAAAATATTATTCATTGCCCCCCTCCCCCCTGAGATTTTTCATGTCAGTTACCGAATTGGATTTTTTTTTTTTTACATGAAGTCGGTATCACACGACTAGAGTACTCAGTGACTCTCCGGCAATCATTTACTACGAGTATAATATTATTATGTACCTACTCGTAAAATTAATAGTTGTACTTCACGAGTCACATTTTTTTTGCTCCCTCCCTCTGAGTGCCATAACTGTGGGCGTCCCTGACGACCCGTAAACGTTTGTAGTAAATTTCAAACATTTGTCCTTTGTTCGCGTCAAATTATTAATTGCGGGAGAAGTTAAATCGTGTGCGTGTGTGTGTGTGTGTGTGTGTGTGTGTGTGTGTGTGTGTGTGTGTGTTTTAATCAATGTAAATAGAAGAATAACGATATTCAGTGACGTAGTTAGGGATTTTCCGCCTGTAAACACTTTCCGATGCACCGCCTTTCCGTGCCCTCCACCTCTCCTAAAATTTTTCACAAAACTCATTCGAATCCACAGTTCGAGGATTCGAACCCGCGTTGAACGCTCGCATATTTTCGCTGCCTACACGCGTACCGGTTCGTGCCGTATCGCGTGTGCGTGTAGTACTATGTAAGTGACGGTTTTCGATTTTGAGCAAACGGACGCACGCGTTTACGGTCCGAATCGTAACTCTAAATCATAAAACGTACGATTTGTAAACGAAAAAATTTCTCTGGTCGAAAAACAATTCAAATTCGATGTTGTCGAATGAAAAATAATTTTTTGTAATCCTTTAAAAAAAATTTTTTAAAAATGTCGAAATTTGACGCCCCGCAAATGTCGCCGCTCTAGGCCCCGTCCTACAGGGCCTGTGCCTAAACACGTCTCTGACAATATTACGTATGACCGGACGACCGTGATGACCGCGACTACGACCGGGTCGGCGTCACGGGGCGTAACGAAAGCAGTTGAAATCGCTTGCTGCACGCGGACCGGTCGATCGCCAGGGACGATAATTTTATTATTATTATGCTCGCCGTACGTCACGAGACACGTATCGCCACGATGCGAGCGGTGTACCGTGTACCGTGCAGCTCGCGACACAAGGCAGAAACGGGCAAAGGTTAATGCAGTAGGTATCACGTCGGGATGTTTACGGCGCGGCGACGGCGAAAATTGTACACACGTCACACCGTGTTTCGCCGGCGAAATTGCATTATCCGTAACGATGATACGACGTGTACAATGTAAATAACGTGCGCCCGCGCGTGCTGTGTCTTCGGCCGGAAATCGCACGGCGGAATTGTGTGCCATTTGATATATCGTGGCCCGAGTCGTTTCGTGTGGATTCAGCACATTAAAATTAAATTACAAGAATTGCCGATCGTCACACACGCGCTCGTCCTATTATTATTATTATTATTATTATTATTATTATATATTCGAATTTCCTGTAACACGTATCTTTCACCCCTCTCGTTCTATCTCTCTCTCTCTCTCTCTCTCTCCATCTAATATTTTATTTCGCCTTATCTCGTTTCTTCTCCTTTTCATTTTTTATTTCCGTCAGACATATTACGTGTACGTGTACATGACGTGTATACGTGTGTTGAGGGTTTTTAGCAAATTCGATTTAAAACACGTATGGGACCCGACGCCGTACAATGGTATATACGCGATCACGTCGACAAAAAAAAAAGAAGAAGAAGAAAAAAATGCACATATAAAAAAACGGAAAATACATTTCACGACGATTCGTATCGTTAAAACACGAGTCGTCGTCGTCGTCGAGTCCGCGCGCCAACGAGGCGTCGAATCCCCTCTACGCGCCCAAGCCTCCCTCTTCACCTTGTGCCCACACACGCCGCACACGCGTGACTGACGCGCCTTATTATCACGTCTCTCAAGCCGTCCTTGTATACACAAGCAACAACAATAGACGCGACCGTAACAGCAACAGCAGAAATCGTTTTCATACCGGTAAACTCGTATGTAACTGCAACCGTGGTAATGGTAGTTGCGCGGCCGTTGACGACCAATGAGAATCAGCACGCGATTATTAGCACGGAAAATTATCTGTGTGTGGGCTCGCACACACCCGCTGCTAGAACGTACATCCAATAAGAACGTTACGAAAGTTTTCTAATTAACCCCTCCCCCCTTTTCTGAAATTCAAAGCCGCACACTCAGAGCGTGTACCGGACGTGTACACGCGTATTCAGTTAGGAGCGCACACACACACACACACACACACACACACACACACACACACACACACACGAGCGTTCATACAATGTGACGGTGCTCGGCCTTGTTCAACTATGGCATTTAGATGTCCAGTAGGTCGAAATATTTTTTGAATCCACGTAAAATATGACTTTGATTTTGAGCACTTCAATATTATACCTCGGCAGCATAGAGCTGCAAGTTCATAAAAACGAAAATTGAATGACCATTAAATTTACCAAAGGCGTCTGCGTAATCGGAGAGACATCATCGTTAATTAATGGCATTTCTTATAGTCGTGCGTTATCATAATATTTTAATATCGTTTATGGCAAAAAAATACTCTTTTATTATTGTACCGACGTTTGGAAGTATGGAAATAAAAAAAAAAAAAAAAAAAAAAAAACGAAAATACAAAATAATAATAAATTGCACGTTTGACTGTGATATAAAATATTATTATGAACACGTTACACGCGCTATAAATAATATAATAAGGTATGCGCATTATGATAGTCATGTCACATAATGCACACAAATAATGCATAGACGTTTTGACAACAACAAATTGTATATGGTGGATATAATGACCTAGATCCGTTCAATACACATATTACCTCCCCCGTAAGTTTGTGTGTGTGTGTGTGTGTGTGTGCGTGTGTGTGTGTGTGGATCGAAGCGTGATCAATGATCGATGCACGCAGTACGACTCTGAGTCGCGAATTCACTACACAGTCGAGTGCGTCACCACGCCTCACAAATTTTATCATCCGACCACCCTTAAAGTGATTATACCGATACGTCTTCACGCGTTAACTGCGATGTTAGGTCTGACAATGTACGGTAACCGTGTGAGGACCGTCGTCGAATGCTACAATATTTTTTTGATTTTTTTTTTTTTTTTTTTGATTGAAATTCAATCGCCGAAACTAAATGAGGTCTTTTTCATTGATTTCATTGAAATAAATTGACTACAATGGGTTTGTATGATATGCACAAGAGAAGTGATGAAATAATAGCAAAAGAGTCGGTAAAAGTCGTTCGATAAAATTGTGATGAGTTAATGCTCGTGAGTGTATTTTTGTAGAAGGCGAGGATTCTGTTTTCGATTTTTGTTTTTTCCCCAATTCGTTATAATAATCAATACCGAGTAGGTACGATGGTCGCTCGGAAAACATAATAACACAATACGTTTTTCTCGAACCGTATCCTGACGGAACGTCAATCAATGTTCTCGTGCTTAAAATCGACGATAAAACGCGTCGAATACAGATATCATGTGTATTGCTTTAAAATTAGATATTTGATTGCGTTTCCGAATTAACTAAAAACTTGTAATGTATCATACGCGATTTAAACGTTGCGACGTCAGACGAAAATACGTTACCGAAAGATTGGAAAGAAGAAATTAACTTTTGAATGCGTTGAGCGTTATTATTTTCACCAACTATATTATATTGAAAAACAATAAATTATTGTTTGATAATAATAATAAAAAAGCTCAAAAGTCCAAATTGAAAATTATTGGCTATATTAAATCACTTAAAAACTAAAAAAAAAAAAAAACTTGAAAATATCGTTAGAATATACATTAGAAATATTTCTTTTGAACATTTTAAGGCTTTTTTTTTTTTAACTTTGTGTGTACAAAGTCGATAAAGTATAAAAAATTATTTTTAATAAAATCCTCATACTAGACATAAAATACTTTTTATAAACTTTTAAAACGCTTATGTTGTCGTTGTTTCGTGATATTTGGTAAAATAATATATTCTCTTATAATGCAACGAAACCTATTAAAAAGAAAGACTTTTTCGTTTACAGCTATATATTATGCTCGATTCGAAATGTCGTATTATATATTTTATGTTCGCCGACATAAAACGTATAACTAGGTCATTTCTCTCGTACAATTACCGTTTTAAATGTTGAGGAAAATGCGGTTTTGAACGAACGTTAGGTATAACGTTTAAATCGATGCTATTTATATTACCTATTATTATTATTATTATTATTGCCTACTAGGCATCCAGTCAGTGGAATCGTTCAGTAATAATCATCAGCAAAACATAACATTGTATTTAAAACAGTGTTATTATGTAATATTTTAATACGCATTATTTTTTTTCAATGAAGCCACTTTGTGTTATTTTTATCATTATCATTATTATTTCTTTTGTTTTCTTTTCGCGATAATTCAGAAAAATTTTCCCCTTTGTCGTGTAATTTATGAAAATAAACCTGACCTATATATTTTCGCGTAATATCCTCAATGAAAACACGGTTGTACAGAATATCCTTCAAATAGTACACAATGGCTTTAACGAAATAATAATACTAATAATAATAATAATAATAATGATTTGGCATTATCGAGTGGATATAGTCGAAAGTTCTTGGAGTTAAAACACTTTCTTGAAAAAAAAAATACAGAACAAAAAAAAAAATCTATTGCACTAGTGACTAGTCACCAGGGCCCCACAAGGGGGGATCAGGTGCACCCAAGGTACATGGGCCCGGACATCCGAGGGGCTCGGCGTTCATGCAAATAATAACTTCAATATAAAATAGAAAAATGTTTCAAATACATTTTGTTGATATTATACATGACTAATCAGAAAAAATCAAGAAAAGCAAAATTGAGTTAATATAGAAAGAATAAATTAGAATTTAAATGATAATGTGTATTAAGTGTTGTGATTTATAAGACTGCCTGAACTATACATAAGTACATACATTCAATTATCATACAGTATAAGTTATAATAATCACTGCATTATTTTACTTTTACCTAACAAATGTTTTATACCTTTTTTTTCAAGATTTAAATTTTTAACATACATTTTTAGTTTGTACTGTGAATATAATACTACGCGTGTTTTCAATTTATTACGGATACCTATAAATTTCTTGATATTTTATTTTTTAATTATAATTACTCCTATAATCTATACATAAAACTAATATTTAAGGTCTTGAAGTAATTGAAGGCCTTGCTGCAACAACCAGATAAATCCACATTTTCCCTAACCCCACTTTTTTTGCGAAAATGTATAAAGAAAATTTTTCTTGAAAATCATACGCAACAACCAATCAAATCCGATCAATAGTGACGGAGTTATTTAAAGAAACGGATTTATCTTGTTTTTTAATTTGCTGCAGTGATGACACAGGGATCCTGTGATTACTTTTTTGGAGGCATTTGATATTTATGTAATAATAATAATAGCATTAAATATGCTACAAGTTTCAACAGCAAAGTTAACTTTATTTTAGCATTAATACAAATTAATGTGCTTTTCTGTGCAACAACCAGATAAATTCATGTTCCTTACAACTCTGACTAACAATATTTCCAGTGGCGTTACGAACATATTTTTTTGGGGCAGTTGCCCCAAAATATTTTCGGTGGGTGGTAATATTTTGTCTGGCCGTTAAATTATTTTATGAAAAAACGTGTATCTATTATACTATTGGATTATTTTGACACAATTTATACGGTAAAATTATATCAATATTTATGTTCCAGTGAAAAACAATATGTTAAGGCATGTTTTAAAACTGTATGTATGTGTGGGTGGGTAGGTAGCTTTGATATTTGCCCCTATTGGTAAAATGTTCGTGACGCCACTGAATATTTCAATATACCAAACATTTTTTTTTTCAATTCTAACTTCAAAGATGTTTGTATAAATGAGTATAGAATTCAAATATATTTCGTTGACAGGATTTTAGCATAAATAATAATTAAAAAAAAAAAAAAAAATGTATGACTTTAAACATTTTCTAAATGTAATACCTGATTTTAAGATTTGAAATACCATGTAAAAATGTTCTGACAGACTAATAATCTCCGCTGTTGAAACCTTGATTTCTTTGAATAATAAAAAAAAAAAAAATTAAACTAAATTTACATTGTCTTGAAAAATTTCAAAAAATGAATTCGTCTGGTTGTTGCAGCAAGCCCTTCGATTCATCTCAAAAAATTAATTGTTATAATAGGGGGGCCCGGATTGAGTTCTGTGTCCGGGTCAAAAATATGATGTGGGGGGCCTGCTAGTCACTCGTCGCGAGTAACGCAGGTGCGCAATAGTCGCCTGTACATTGTAATACATTATAACTCGTCATTTCACCGGTATAGGCACACGACGTTAATCGGGAAACTCGTCTAAACGGTCCGGTAACACTATAACGACATAAATAATACGGTCTGGTCGGAGTGTCGGTACGAAAGGAGGGTGGGGACCGAAAAAAAAAACGATCCCGACCAACGAGCGAACCGACCGACGAGAACGTCTTCGGGTGTTTAACCGTTGCGCCGGCGGTACGAAACAATAATATAATAATTACTTTTACGCCCTCGGAAAATGATACGCGCCGGAGACTTTATTGAATTATCACATGCTACCTTGATGTGCAAATGACGTGCGTTTCAGTTGTTTTTGTACGCCCGCGGAACAACTTTTTGACAAACCCCGCCCGACACTCGACTGTTATTATTACGATAAACACACCGGCGCGGCGGCGGCGCGGTGGCGGGGACGTTGAATAAATAATTAATCAAATAATGCAGTTATGAAATATTGTACCTTGTGCGGATTAATAATGTTCCGGGTTAATTAGCAAACGAAACAATTGAAAAGCCGAGGAAATTTTATCGGATGTATGACGTGCGTATGACGTGATATTATACATTGTACGTGGCAGCAGTGTATTTCGTTTGTTTTTTACACACACACACACACACACACACACTCCGAGTCAAAACGTCATTCGTTTTGACTGATTCAAATCTTTGATACGACCCGTCGTCGTCGTCGCGGGTCGCGGCTAATTTAATTATAAAACGTCGTACGGCGCAATTTTTCAGAAAAAAAAAAAACACTTACCGCGAACCGAACGCGACTCGGCGGCAAGACCGACGAAAACGACGTTTCGTCAAAATTTCCCACTCGAGTGGGACTGCGTCGGTTTGACGGCACGACGAACGGGGAATGGCGGTTTCGCTAATCACCTCGCTATACTGTTTGCGCGTAAATTCAATTTTGTTCCGTTCGAAAAAAGCAATAATTTTTCGTGCTATTTTTTTTTGCATTGGCACCCATTGGGAATAAATTTAGGGGGTGCTGGAATAATTTATAGTATACACACCCGGGAGCAATATAACGCCTTTAATTATTTTTCTAGAACTTCGCAATGTAACAATTTTTATTTTGAAGCTGGAAAAAAAATTTCCAGTCCAATAAACCACTAAGATTTAAAAATTATTGATGAAATACCGAAATAAATTGTACAGGAAACTGGGGGTGCTAATTTGAATCCAGGAGTTGCTAAGCACCCCCTTTCATCCCCTATGTGCACCTACGCTGTTTTATTGATTTCTATTATTATGTCCGGATGATCATCTATCTGTAGAGTTTTTTACCCGACGCGTAAGAAACGATATATTATATATTTATTTAATGCATTAAAAAAAAAAACCGAAAAAATAAAAGAATTTTCTCTGCGTATGGCTGATATTGATATGAAAATAATAATACTATGTCTACACAAACATTATTCGACGTGTGCCGATCAACGTTCAGTTGTCCGTTTCGATATAATTATCGTACAATCAACTATTATAAAAAAAAAAAAAAAAAAAAAACAAAAAGAAAAAGAAAAAAAAAGCGCTTAACGATAAACAATATTACTAGGTACAACTGTACAAAACGAATCGCCAAAATCTTTCCTACTTCAATTCAAATTGTGTTTTTTAACTGACCGGGGCCTAACTGTGGAACCGAGAAAACACCACCCTGCGCACGCTGTTATTAAAATATTATTATTTCGAAAAACCAAACGAAATATCGCGTACCTATTACGATAATACCATTATTCGACGACGTCGTCATACCACGGTTGTTGATATCGTTTAGATGGCGCCGGAAACTGCTGGTCACTTGTCTGAAATCGCGATCGAACGACACGATATTATTGTCTACGCGAGATCGGCTGAACGCGTCGAATTCGTCCCGGCGAGGCAGACACCCGAGGATCGGAGGATCAAGTCGATACCTAAACGATTTTCACGTCGATCGCGCTCGACGGACTTTAAACGCGCGCCGTGCGCTCCGACCCACGCGCTCCGTCACACCGGTGTAACAGGCGATTTTTATCCCCCTGTAAATTTTACCGGGGGGTAAAAATCGCCGGAGGTAAAATTCGCCTAGCGTAACAGGCGATTTTTACCCCCCCAGAAATTTTACCGTAGGGGGTAAAATTCACCTAGCGTAACAGGCAATTTTAACCCCCCCCCCCCCGGAAATTTTACCGTTGGGGGTAAAAATCGATGGAGGTAAAATTCTCGACTGGTATTACAGGCGATTTTTACCCACCTACAAATTTTACCGTTGCACAGTGGTCCAAAAAAAAAAAAAGTTGGAAAAACATATTTTCATGGTGATTTTTATTATATTTTGACTTAAGCAAACAATAAAAAGTATTTAATATTTTATTTCATTGTTATTTACAGTAAATTAATTACGAATTAGTTTTTTATATATTAATCTACATTTTAACATACAAATGTTCATAATATGCTAGTTGTTTTCAATTTAATTATTCGTACTTCATAAATTCGTCTTCACTATTTTCCTCATTAATATAAACATCCTCTTCATTTTCTCTTACAATACATACAAGCAGTTTTGCTTCATCGCATAATGTGGTTGATTTTTTATTGCTAATTTTTCTTATACTTGAAATAAGTGGATCTGATGAAATGAGCAAGTTATTAAATAAATCTTCCATCGTATGTTTTCTGGATATTTTTCTTGTGTTATTTTCCCTAAACCTCTTCATATCCTTATTCCTAGCTTCCTGTGCCTCTTCTGATAATAAACCGATTGGCAATATGGCATTTTCAACAATTTGTGTTCCGTGAATCAAAATATTGTGAACGGATGCTTGTAGATAAAACCATGGATATTTACTAATGAATAATTGAGCTGTCTCAAATGCATAATTATCGAGTAGGAGTAGTAGACGTCGCTTCTTTTAATAATTTAGCAGCATCGACATTTCCGGTTTCTTTTAAACTTAACTGTGCCGCATAAACAAGTTCTTCTGTTGAGTTCGAAGTACGCAATGTCTGAGTTTTTTGCCTTTTGGTCTTTTCACATGCATCAGAAAAAAGCACCTATGGTCGTCCTACATGTGACATTGGTAAACTTTTTGAAACTTCAGGAAAAATAAATTTTTTGTTTAGCCACATTTCAAAAATCGTGTCAAACCGATTTTTTGTTCTATTGCATTTCTGCCATCGTTTATCAAATTCGTTCATAAAGATATGCAATTTTTTTTTCAAATCACTTTGATAATTTTCCGATTGCTTTTTCACATAATCCACTTTACATCGAACAAAATCATAGAGGGCCTCAATTTTATGATTTTTGTTAGATTTTAAATCTAATATTTTGAAGTATAAATCACGGTGTGTTAATTTTGACTCCATTTCATTCAAAAAATTATTTATAAAAAATTGGGCAAATACGGGCAGCTGGAAATTATGAAATCTTATTTAGGACAAATTATAGAATTATATTTAACCTACGCTCTCACACTACTTCACGCTACTTTTTTTAAAACCTACGATTAGTTTAGATTTTTATGTACAATAAAAAAACGTATTTTAAATATAATTTAACTAATTAAAATAATATGTTCCAGGTAAATAAAAATATAAATTTTAGTAAATTTATTTTCCTTACCTTACAAGCTTTCCACTGGTACCAAATATGTCGATTAAATATTAACTATCTTCGAACAAATGTCGAGAAGAAATGTGTACTTATAGTTTTGTGAGTGTACGAAAAATACTATATCTGGTTATTGCAAACATTAAGCGATGTGTTATCTTCACTAAAAGTGGTTCTATTTAACTAATAGCTATTAGATTAAATGTTCAATCTCATATAGAATACAAATCAACTTTTAAAAATAGTTAATTTTAATTACCATTTTCAACATTTTTTCCATTTTTTTAAAATTTAGGACCACTGTGCGTTGGAGTAAAAATTGCCTGGCACAACAGCCAATGTTCAGTTATCAACAATTTTATTAATTTCACTATATGCTGGGATAATATTTACCACCCAGATAATTAATTGAAATTAATCAAATTTTAGATAACTGAAAATTGGCTGTTGCGTCAGGCAATTTTTACTCCAACGGTAAAATTTGTATGTGGGTAAAAATCGCCTGTAATACCAGTCAAATTTTACCTCCGTCGATTTTTACCCCCCTACGGTAAAATTTCTGTGGGGTAAAAATAGCCTGTGACACCGGATCTATGCCTAGTTTAATCGTACCGTTATCATCTTGTATCTTACTGTATAAATGTCATTATTGTATAATATTCAATATTACTGCGCTTGAGCCCGTCGGGCGTTTACACTAAATAAATACATGAATTACGTCGCTGGTTAGCACGTCGTCGTTAAAACAACCACGTTATCGTTGCCCGCAGGTTGAAAGTGGAACGGGCCGGAGGCGGATGGTGTCCCAAGCCGCCGGTGGAACAAGGCGTCCGCGAGTGGCTACAGGTGGACTTCGAGACGGTGCACATGGTGACGGGCATCGAGACGCAAGGGCGGTTCGGCAACGGCCGCGGACTCGAGTACGCCGAAGAGTACACGCTGGAGTATTGGAGGCCCGGGCTGGCGGAATGGAAGCCGTACAAGAGATGGGACGGCAAACAGGTGAGCGCCGGACGACTCGTTGTCGATGGTCAAAATATTATTACCTCTAAACGTTATCAGTGATGCTATCATTAGATTTTGAGTAAAGTAAACGATACGACATAAGAGTAATATTTATTTTTTATTTATTTATATATTTTTTTTCTTTTTGTAAAAAACAATTTTTTGGGTTGCGTTTTTTTTCGTCAAAGAACGTTAACGGTCAGCTCCTCTGTAGATCGGAAATCGTATGTGACTGATATTTTTGTATAAAAACCGTTTTCAGTCGTAAAATAATACTTAGAACTTGGTTAAAAAAAAATAAACAAAAGTCTTCACCTACATGTACGCACTGTTTTATGAAATTACACAACGTATTCAAACGCCCCGTCTAAAAAACGTCCGTAATTGTGATTATATTATTATACTATAGTAAAGTGGTCCTTGTTTTATGTAAATATGATATTTTTTGAAACGCATCAACTAAAAACACTTTGACTAATAAAAAAAAATAAAAATAAAAACACATACACAATATTTCTGATCACTTCATTTACTTTACACTTTTGTAAGATCTAAAAATATATCACAAATAAAACTTTCTTCGAGATCAATGATTGAGTGATCCTTTATTATTGTAACTATAAAAAATAATATCCAGCGAGAAAATCGTCGAAATCTAAAATTTTCAAAATTTAATATCGCGATAATTCATTCTCGTGATTTTTTCAAAATAAATCATACATTTAAATATTCAAACCCGAAAAAGATAAATATTTAAATTGTAATTCAACTCAAAAAAAAAAAAAAAAAATAATACAAAATTTAAATAATAACGATGAAATTATAATTACCGAAATTTAAAATACGATATACATGCTAAACACGTTTTGAACAAAAAAAAAAAAAAAAAAAAAAAAACCAATAAAAATTCTTCGTTTCACTCAGATTCTAAAACAGTCGGTTAGCAACATTATAAATATAATACACATACATATTTTACGGTCCCGACGAATCAACCGATATATGTTCGACTTTTCTAAAAACCTACGTTCCCCAATCGTTTTCAATTTATACGGGAAATAACAACGATCTACCCCCCTTCCCCGAGTCAATGCGTGTATAATAGCTGTACGTTATTCCACTACGTGTAGACGTTTGTATTTTCGACGAGCGTTTTCGATTTGTTTCGTAAATAGGCTCCAGCGATACGACCGCACATCATTACGTGTGTTATCATACAATACGTGTGTGTGTGTGTGTGTGTGTGTGTGTGTGTGTGTGTGTGTGTGTGTGTGTGTGTCACGTGACGGTTAAGAGAGGTAATCGTGACGTTACGCTGTCATTTAGCCGAAGTACACGTCCGTCGTGTGTTCGCGCAAAATGGTTTGTTGTGTCGACCGTATGTGATAATACGCATAGTGGTGTGTGTCACGGCCGTGATGTTTGTGCCGAGTGATGATCATAACACATAATATTATCGTGCCACAATCGTCTGGGCGAGATAAATTCTCGATCTCTTACTGTCTCTATTCTCATTACGCGATAAATATCGTCGAAATCAACGTACGGGGAATAACATACTTCCAACAAAATAATTATTGATGTATGTGTGTGTGTGTGTGTGTGTGTGTGTGTGTGTGTGTGTGTGTTTGTTTGTGTGTGTGTGTGTGTGTGTGTGTGTGTGTGTGTGTGTGTGTGTGTGTGTGTTTGTGTGTGTGTGTGTGTGTGTGTGTGTGTGTACATAACACGAGAGCTTACGTTTTGTAACGGACGCGCATAATCCGATTTTCGTAAATCGATACGCCGATATCTTCCATCGAATATATTTGGTAGGTACACTGCAGTGTCGAAAAAAAAGTTTTTTGAATAGTTATAATATATTTATTGAGTGCGATATATTTAACCACAGGTTTTGTTCTACTTAAACTGGTGTTGCTAAATGATTTCAAATAATATAGAAAACGCTAATTTTAAAAAAATCAAAAATATCATCGCGACTGAACTGTACACAGTATTTTTGTATGAGTCGATACGCAACGCCATTTTCGCTACACTTTAATTTAATATCATACAATATTTGTGATTTTCAGCTCAATTTTGTGCGAAAATCACGAAAACAATATTGCATGTCAATTTGTTTGATAATCTTGCAAACAATTCTGTGGTGAAAATACTTTTGGAATTTTTTTTTTTTTGTTATTTTGAAACCATATACAACCATGATGGTATGATATAATAATAATAATGAAATTAAACCTGTCGTCTTATTTGACTAGCTGAATTTTATTACTCGTCGTTGCTGGGTTTAAGTATAAAAGAATAATTAATAATAAATAATATTTTCAAGTTAAATTTCTATGTTACTCATTCGAACATCTTATAGTGGTTTAAAGTCAATAAGTGCATGTATTAAAATTTTTTATGAATCATTTTTAATTTTTCATGTTTAAAAATACACCAAAAGAAAATTATCTTAATTATGTTGCCCTATTACTTTCTATTAATAAAAAAAAAAAAAAACAAAATTATAAGAACATTTTTAATTGACATTAATTTTAAATTTGACATTTTAAAGTTTTTATTTTATCGTTATTTTTCTTAAACTTAAATAACAAGTATGAAATATTACATTTTTAATATGTCTCAGCGTGATGTTTATACAGCTCAAATTTGAAATAGTTTAACAATTTAACCTACTTGAAATCGATAGTAATTGATTCAATTTGTATAATGATGTTATTGAATGATTTTAATAATTGTTGTGTAACGCAACGATGCACACAAGTAATATTCGTTTGGCCATGGATATCCTAGCATACATGCCCAATATTACATGCAAACTATTACGATATCTGCGTATTGATATCTATTTAATGTATGGTCAACTCGTGGTCATGTGATCTTAGATCAGCATAACAGCAATAATAGTAAGCTAAAACACCCTTCGAACGTATTTATTTTTGATTCGAACTCGAATCAATGAACATTTTATGTTGTCTGGATCATTTAAAATGTGAATAATTTCAGAAAATCTTTTCCCAGCACTAGAGAGGCAAAATTTACGTAAATTTTTTTTTTTTTTTTTGTTATTTCTCGAGGGAAATTTACGTAAATTTTCCGTAAATTCTGTAAATTTGATAAATTTTTATAAATTTTGTATATTACAATAAGAACACTCCCAAGAACTCCTCGCTTCTTATTTTTCATCAACTTATCATTATTTTAACACTTATAATTATTATTATTCACTGGATAGCAGGGTGTTCACGGTATTATAAATTTAGCATTATATGACTTTATATTGGTACCTCGTAGTGTATCATATTATTATTGACATTTGTTTGTTTTTAAAATTTTTTTATTTGAATATATATTTATATTAAAAATGTACATATAAAATTAATTATAAATTAATCAAATCAGATTCATTTGGTACCTTGAAATAACATCAAGAACAAAAAAAAAAAAAAAACAAACAAAATAAAATTTAGTCTAGTCTAAAATCTAGAGAAAAAGACAAATATAACTAGTCTTTTTCTCTAGATATAAATTGAATGTTTGACGATTTAAGTTTTATAATATCAAATGTTCCTTTTGACCGTTATGTTATGAATATTCGCCTTGTTAAGTCGTTTAATTTGAGATGTCACATACGGATTTTTTCGGTAAAAAATATTTACTGGTAAAAAAAAATAATTGGTTTATTTACCGGTAATTTACCTAACCGGTAAATTTACGCAGTGAAAATTCACCGAGCTTACATCTCCACTCAGCACGTCTACACGTGTACACGTCATGTTGACATGAGTATATTCCCCGGACTTCTCGAACGAATCGCACGGTGGTTTCGACTGTTTTCGTCGTCAAGTCGGTCAGTCATGACACGTGCGGTCTAGGAATATAGGGACGCGTATATCATCGCACTGGTCACTGGTCATTTTCTTTCCGTCTCGTACCATGAAAATAAACATAACAATAATAAAAATTAACAATAATAATAATAATAATAATAATTCGGCTCTCTGTCGCCCGACCACCAGTGTTCAAATAATGTGTTCATTCGTCGCTACAACTATATAGTGACGACAACACGTCGACAACTTTGTCCCGTCGACGAAAACCGCGGCGTGTAACGCGATCCGATTTCGCAATAATCACATTACAAGCGGTCGCGAGCGTTTTTCGAATCGGTCCCGGGTAATGAATTAATCGGAGCGAAACATGTTTGTAATTCCGTCGTCGTCGTTGGCCGAGAGAAAGGGTGGCGCTGAGGACGAGGGGAGGACGAAACAGAAAAAAAAAACAAAAACAAAAAAAAAAAATACAAAAATTCAACGGCCACATTCAACGATTCCCGGGCGACGTCTGACGTTATTATTTTAGTTTTCGGGCGAGACACCAGACTGGTCGCGGTCGGGTGTGACGGGGCGGTGTGGGCAAGGGGTAGGCGGAAGAGAAGAGTTATATCCGAGCCAAAAACAATGACGACATCGAGTACACGGCGAATATATACAGTGGACAAAATGTTTTACGAGTTTCATAAGGAAAGTTTGGTCGGCGGCGGCGGCGGCAAAAGACTTAGGGACCCGGAGCACGTTATTAAAAACACCGGGAAATTTATGGAACGATAACAATAATATCGACCTGTTTTATCTCTCTGCCCCCGACGTCGACGTCGGCGGACAATGGTGTTCCGAAACGAAAACTTTCACACCCCGAGCGCACAGTTAGTTACACCGTCGTCGGGTGTTTCGAATTCAGGACTGGGGTTTGTTTTTGTTTTTGTTCTTTTTTTATTTTTCTTCTTCTTATTCGTTTTATTTTATTTTCTCAAAGTGTATTTACGACGTCTTAAGAGTTTGTGTCGAGAAGCCACGGTCGTTTTTCGTCCACTCGGCAAAAGATTGTAGCACAATCTGGATAACAATATGTCGCCATTACAGTTGTTGTTGTCTTTAATCTCAAACGACCCGAACGCCTAAACGAACGCAATACAATAATTATTCAGAAAACGTACGTATAAACACTCACTTGATCGATGTTTGCGACGCGCTCGACTCACGATCCGCGTTTTTTGTCGCGTTTATAATACATTTAACTGCTTTGTGCGACTGTAACGTACAACTGTTTTCCTCTGATCGAAAAAACGAATAAATAACATTCCACGCGTACTCGTATATGTAAATAAGTGGCGTTAAAAAAATATCATTTTTTTTTTTTTTTAAATACTTTCGTTTTGCTAAAAAAAACCTCGGAAGTTAACTCGAACGTGTTGCTTTTACTTATACGTGTATTTTTCAATCGAACATACGTATGATTATTATCCGTTTGAAAGGATATTTTGTAACACAGTTGCGCATAATTCATGATTCGCCGAACGCAAAAAAAAAAAATTGAAAAAAACAATAGCAATAAATGAATAAATATATGACGTATATATTAATATTGATTTCGTTTCAAACAATATAATTTATCATTTAAAAGTATAATAATTGGAATATAAAACTACGTCCCACACACGTATTGGGTTCCGCCGGGTTTCGATTTTCCCATGGTAAAATTAAATATTCTCTCGAGTACGTCTCGACTTACGTAAAAATACAAAATAGATACCTGTCTGTATCGATATATACATTAAGCGAGTGCGTATGACTCGATTTCATTATGACGTACCGTCCTTTTCGCGGATAAGTATTTTCGTTATAATACGTATATATTCTTATACGGCGGGATGGGATAATAATATTATGATATATTAATAAAAGAACGCAAATACACGTACACGTATCGGTTAGACGAGCACTCGCCATAAAGGATATTATTATTATTATTTTACGGAAAGAAAATCGATAGCGGGAGTAAACTCCTCAGCGGGGCACCTACGTGGACGTCCACAGACCACGTCAAGTTGACAAAATAAATATAAATTATTAAAAGGTATATAATAATAATATATATACTCGTATACACGCGGGAGCAGAAAGATTAACATTGGAAGGAAATCGATGGATAATATAATTAAGGTGGCGTACGCCGGCGGCCGGGTCAAAAACACTCGAGTGAAAAATATCAAAGAGGTACACGGCGTGGAAAATTAATTGTACTATTAAAGAAGGGTGTACTCACCCTTTTTTTGTCCCATACAGCCAAAAGTCTTATATTTAATTTATTTCGAGGCCTTTTTTTTCCTTTTTTTTTTTTTTCATACGCTATTAAATTACCTATAGTATTTTTAAATGTTCGCCAAGACTATAAGGCATAATTCGACATAATATAAAGTAAATTACTATCATTATTCTTTTTTTTTTTTATTTTAAACCGAAACGCAAAGTCTACCGTACCTTCTGGTATTATTCGATTATTAATATTAAAGTATACGCATGTATATTATATAGGCTTAAACGTAATATTCATTACTAAAGAGCGGATCTTTAGGTTTTTACACGTTTTTATTGATTTCATGCAACTTTACGAGGGTGAAACATGTGGACGATTTATCTATCACAGAGTTCATAGAAAAAAATAATAATTTTGCATATTAAAGCATATTTAGGACATGAGAGAACATTTCGCTTATTTTTCATATTTTAGAATAATATATTCTATTCTATTATTGTTCATAAAAATTCGTATATTTTGTTGATTTCTCGAAATGTGACCTTTTTCTAGAAAAAAAAAAATAATTTTATTAAAGAGTGATAAAAATTAAAATCATTCAATAATCTACTTGACTGTAATCGAATTGTTTATGTTCCTAAGGAATGGTTCAATGTTATCTATTATTTTTTATTAAATTATTATGTTTTGTTTTTTATTATATTTATATAGCTCTTTATCAAGTGATTTACATTTTTTATTGTTCAATAATTTCCTGTTACCGAAGGAATGGTGCAAAGTTATTTTTTATTTATTATTAAACCCTTATGTTTTTTTAATTATATTTTATTATATTTATATAACTATGTATCATCTGATTTACATTTTCAATCATTCAATAATTTGAACAGGTAAATACCTGTTACCAAAAGAATGCCGCTCGACGGTTATTTATTGTTTTTATTGAACCATTTTCGAAAAAAATCATATTTGCATATTTACAAATTTAAGGAATATTCAGAGAACATATTAAGATGTTTTTTTAAAATCATATTTTAAGGTTTCAAAAACTTAAAAATCCGCTCTTTGTTCATTCACAAACTCACTCGCACTCGACTCCGGTTCGGCGCGTTGACGAGATTTCAAAAACGTCGCGCGAAAAAACGCGGACAAAATATAACGTGTACACCCCGCACGAGAACCGCGTCGCACAGACGACACGTACCTACAACCGTCCGTTACTGTTTCGTTACGCCGAGGTCTATTTTTCATGATACGTATCACGCGTTTTGCTACGTATATAATACGCGGTCGTATACAAAACGTATAATAATACGCGTATTTCGTGAACGCGTTTTTTCCACCGTCCCGTGGCCGTGTCACTTGACCGTTGCGAGCGAAAAATATTACGATCATAATGGTGTTGTACGAAACCCGTGTTTTCTCGTTTTTGGAGATTGCGCATTACGGTATAGCCGCGTTCGCGCTTTGCCCCGTAATAGCGGTGAGCGAGTACCTTTCCGGAGAAATGTGTTTAAAAAAAAAAAAAAATACGAAAAATACAAAAAAATAATAATAATAATAAAACATTTACAAACAGGAAAATGCTTTTTCCCGCAACACGCAACAAAGGTTTTTTTTTTCCGATGATTTTATAACTCGTATAAATGCTAAACCTTGTACGTCTGTCACGCGTCGTTCATCGTCGTTCGGCGTGCTATTTTTCCGCAGCCACTTATCGTTACGATTTTTTTTTCTTTTTCGGTACGTGCGCCCAGTCGCCCTTGAACGGGTTTAAAAGCAAACGTGGAAAATAATATGTTGTTTTCCGATTTTCAGCGGCACCGCACAAACGCACGTGATATTTTCGTTGTTGTATTCGGTTCGGTGTACGTGGAATAAATTGCATTTTCGGTGTATTATAATATGAACTTTATGAGAAAATCCGAGTGTTGAGCCTATTTCTTATACCTATAAAAAAACTTATTCATAACAATACTAATGTGTATTATATTGTGTTCCGTGTGAAATACTCAAAATAAATTGTTTTTTTTTTTTTTCCAAAAAACCGTTTTATCTTTTTCAATTAATAGTTCCGTAAAAGAGATTTGGCTTACGAAATCAAAACGCGTTACTTACGAAACTATACTTACGTCTGACGAAGTCACAAACCCGTAAAACCGTTTCGCGTATTAAAAAAAACATATAATATGATTATATTACGTCCTTCCCGAGCCCATGATAAAAAGCACGGAATAAGTAGGTGCAACAATTAATTTTTAACAGAACCTCATTGTATTGTAAAAGCAAAAGTTATGTTATAAATACAGTTTTGAAAGTTAAACAGATGCGGTTAACTCTTTCGATTTTTAGTCTCGTCGAGTGCGTTCTACGCATCGCGTTCGGCTTATAAGTATTAAAAATCTATTTAAAAATCTGTCCGTTAACGTTTTGTCCGCACATAACTCTTGCGCGAACAAAAACAAACTTTTCCCGTGACTTTCAATAATACGCAACATACATCAAGTGGTTCGAAATCAAATTACCCACTTAAATCGTACTTCGCGTTTCCAGTCGTGGTTTATACACCGTAAAGTTCGTAATAATATATATATTATCGAGACGTACCCGATGGAATTTTGTTTTACGGACGGCAATAAATAAACAGCGCGTACATCTATCGTAGATTTCTGCACAAAAGTGACAAGCCATACTATGCTGTAATACTTTATTGATAGATAACGGATGTCTGAACGAACAAGCGCGCGGACACACTAGTTAGTTTTGGGTGGCTTAAAAGATGACACGACTCCCGTGGATATCGCTATGCTCCTAGGCACACAATTATGCGTGAGTTCGGGAAATAAAAGCGCGCTGGGTTTCCGTACATTTTTCTACTCGTATACGACGTCACATCGAAAACAATTAGTGATAAAAAGCTCTTCGGCTGTGTTTACAGGTATACGCGTAAAAAAAAACAAATTTTTTAGCGAATTTTATGATGTTTGATTCAAAACGTTTTGTTTGTATACAAGCTGTACGATTACAACCCCATTGTATATACGGCACTCAACAAACGAAATTTCAAACAAATACGTCTATCAACAATAGTATCAATAACCGAAATAATTTTTATTCGGCTCGAAAAGAGTTGGGTTCATACAGTTAGAAACATTTATTTATTAGTTTTTTTTCTTTTTTTTTTTTTTTCAATAGACTAACTTTGTTCGTAAACAATAGCTTTAACAACGAATCGTTAATAAACACATCGACAGATGAATGTTCAACTTGATTTCTGTACGGATGAGTCGCACGAACAGTCAGACGTAAAACCCGGACGTGAGACAATTTTCTGTTCCATACAAATATCCATTATAAACTCCAAAAACCACTTGAAAATATTAGTAAATTTCTTTAAATCACACGTAACCCTTGTAATGTGTGCGTATTAAATTCATCGGATCTTTTACATTTAATATTATCATCCACGATCGTCCATTGTCTCATCAACACTCAAGTAACGGCATGACGAAATGACATTTTGTATAATGACTTGGTCGTGATCAGAGACTATTTTTCAAATTTTTTTTTTTTTTTTTAAAGAATCGTTGGTCAACATCGAAAGGCCCAATCTCCGGAACACTTGAATAACACACAGTAGTGTTGTAAGGTTTAGATACATTGACGGCCGGTTTATAAACTCTGTATGTATGTTATATGTGTATAATATGTTTGTGTACCGAGTCGATCGCCACAATAGAGAATATACCCACAAGATAAATATCGCTCTTTCGTAACAAAATCGAACGTTTGTGACCTGTGATTGGGTCGAATAGGGACGAGATGAGAGTTGTCCGCAAAAGGTGTGAGTGTGAGTGTGTGTGTGTGTATGTGTGTGTGCGCGTGTGTGTGTGTGCGCGTGTAAACAAGATCGCGTAGCAGAGAAATTGCTTTTGGGTGCGGCGCGCGCACGCACACACACACACACACGTTCATGTGCAAAACGGCCGCGTGACCCAGTTTATTTTGGAATTTATCGGGGCATTTTAACGGTGGAAAACGGGAGACGGGAAACAAGGGGATGCTCGACCGGTCTCGTCTGCTCCTGCCATCTCTTTTCCCGGACGAAGCCGTTCTTTTCGATTTATCTGAACAATTACAGAAGTTCGGCGCAAAAGACAAATTGCTCGGCACTCGAAGCGTCCCGTATGGAAATTTCGTACTGCTCCCCAACCCCCCGTCCGATCCGGTCGACGGTGGTCTTAAATTCCCATTGAAACATCACTGTGCAGTACGTATGTGTGTGTGTGTACGTTACATATTATAACGACTCCCTGGAAGGCAGTTTTGTAATTTTGGAAACTTTGTAGCGCAATCTCGGAGGGTAAAAGTGCGACGCGCCGGTTTACGTTTCGATTGATGATCCCCCGTCGTCGCCCGTCCCACGTCGTGGCCGTCTCATATCACGTCGCGGCGACTTTTTTAGTAGGCCGACATGGGTTTGCGCGTAACAAGTGTTCGATTCTTCGCGTTGCGACGAAATCACCGATAATATTCGTGTTTGCGTTGCCGCGCACGGACGAGCGTACCGGAATGACAATCACACACACACACACACACACACACACACACACACACACACACACACACACACACACACACACACACACACACACACACACACACACACACACACGGGTTCAATGCTCTATGATTCATTTTCATTATTCAAATGTTCATTAACCCGCAGGAAAATACACAAAGTCGTTATTAAAAAAAAAAAAGACTCGCTATCATTTTTGTTAAAACTCAACGTTGGCCAGCAACAAATACAACGAGACCTCTGAATACCGGACACTCTCGGTCCCCGAAATCGACGAGTGGATCTGAGCAGAAAAAAATGTTTTGGATCCATAACCTATTATCACTTATCATGCCAAATCTGTTATCGAATCGAAAATTAAGTAAATGTCAAAAAATATATTTATATATATATATATATAAACAAACTAGATTTTTTTCTAAAACAAAAAAATAATAATAATTATAATTTTCCAAGAGTAGCCTCTAAAGAATCAAATATAATTAGAAAATCCTTAATTAATGACACCACTACAAGTGAGGTATTGAATATTCATTCAACTGACGATAATTTTCATGGATAAATGTGAATTATTATTATTCAAACGAGAATTTGACTACAGTTTTATAATAGGAAAAATTGTTTTACACATCTATATTACAAATGCAATTATCATATAAGAATAACATTCAATCCATATATCTATGGTTCAACCTATATTAGACAAAATCGCCGTGATAACAGATTCGACGTGATGAACTGAAAACCAGTCATGGATCCACCAAATTTTTTCCTGCGAAGATCCATCCGTGAAGTCGTGTCCACTATTCGATGGGTGAGGTACAAAGTGTGAACGGTAATCATCCCGTATTCGAAAACAAACGCGTTCGCTAATAATATAATTGTCTGAGTCCGCCGTTTAGAGTCGTCCGTTAACAGAGGTTTCGACGTGCATTCGCCTTCCGTACTAAAACACAGTCACCGCAACGGGGCGACGACGTCATAATATGATCTACGTCAAATCATTAACACGAAAACGAAAAAATCGAAACACTTATATCATCTTGTTTATCTTTCGGCACTCGGCGACGGCGGTGCCACGAATCGCGATCAATACGTCGTCGAAGGATCACACCGACGACGACGTCCGTCAAACGCGGAGACATCGGTGTCGTTGACATGGATTTTACGAATTTTCAGTTTTTATTTAAATAAAAAAGATGAAAAATGATTAAGACGTTTTAGATGAAATACAAATAAAAAACCGAACACTTAAAACAATCAGGATAGTTGATATTTGAAAAAAAAAATGATTATATTTTATGAAAAAACGATAATGATAAAATTCTATCATTTATTAGTTTTTTACCGAAATACTCGTTTGAATTTAAAAAATTAAAAATTTTTATTTTTAGTCTTGCGAATCAAAGAAGAAAAAACGAAACTTACTTTTTTAACACACAAGATATTGCAAATGGGTAGATCTTATTGGGCCATTTATTGTACAACGTAGTAGTTTCAATAATGCTTAACATTGTTTACATTTTTTTATTCCGGATGGAATTATTTTTTATACCCGCAACTCGATGTTTTACTTTTATTTTACAAGTTCTTTTTAAAACAATCATAATCCGTACTTGACCTCACATGAATAATACTACAAATTTATTTCATTTATTTTTTTTTTCATTGTTTGGTGTAGCTTTAATTTTAATCTAAATATTTATGCACGAACATTTTTTTCTTTATTATTATTTCAATTTTATTTATTTTAAAAGGACATGCGAAAAACGAATTTGTCGTGTAAACAAAACTGCGTAATGTAAGAGAAACATTCGAATGATGTAATTGTATTAAAAATTTAATGATAATAAGCCAAATAAAGTTTTAAATTTATAATAAAACTCGAATTAAAAAAATTTAGTCTGAACTGCTAATAAGTAAAAACTTCTCTCTTTGAAAAAGAACTAATTAAAGACACTGAAGTTTAATTTTATACCCGCGAAAATTAACAAATTATCCTACCCGGGTCATACTTTTTATAGCGTTTTATAGCGTGCCCGAGGGAAAGACTTATATTTCAAACTTGAATGCAAAGTGCTCGGATTCGCTTAAACATTTTATCGGCAATAATATATTCAAATAATAATAATCATAAGCAATAATAGTCAGATATTGAATGCGATTTAAAATACACGTGTAAATAATAACACGAAACATTGTAATTTTGATCAGTGAATTTATTTTAAAAAGAAAATGATAAAAAATATCAATTATTTTGGGAAACAATATTATCGGCATTACAAGTTTTTAACATGGATGATGTATAACGATGCCCGTGTTTCGTCAATATTTTATTCACTACGTATGATTTTGAATTCTCTTTCTTTTTTTTTCTTTTTTTTTGGGGGGGCGGCCCTTAAGTCATCCCGTAAAACAAATTTCCCTCCATTTTATTCTGTCTTCTTCTATTTCTGTCCAGTTTGCTATTGGGTCTACTTCTTTTTAATTCTTTTAGAATTCCCTTTCTACCCCTAAAAAAAAAAAAAAATTGTACTATTTCTTATTTCTATTCTACTGATATAATAATATTATTATAATCATATGTATGTGTTTGTAATATACTCAATAGCCCTCGAAAAAAAAAATCATTTAATAAGCAGATAAACTGACGTTACACGTGGAAACTGGTTTTCCAGAAGGCAGTGGTCAATGGCGTAGCCTTGCGCATTGAAAACAATTGAAGCCTAGGGGCGCGTGAAAAATGCAATTCAACTGAAAATAAGCATTTATTCCCAACTAAAAATGTACAATTGGTTGAGATTTAAGACCGACCGTTGTCCGACTTACAAAATTAGGCGTATTTCGTGAAATGTAAATAATATGTGAAAAATATTTGCCCGCTTTTACGCTGGTTTTCGAATATATCATCACTTTTGTCCATCATATCATATTGCGATACGATAACACGTGATATTTCCGTCAAAAAATAAAATGTGATTATAAAATCACGTCGAACAAAAAGTAAAATAAAATAATTGAATATTGCTTATGAATTTACTTTTTTCACATTCATTTAAACGCAGTTTTGTTCGTGTTTAACATTGTACACGTGAAAAAAATCCAAAAGTTCACACCTTCAATAGTAATTGTCGAGTCATCGTGAGACACACCTGTATGTGATAATATTCAATGGGTGCAAAGGGGGGGGGGAAATGTCAAAACATGTTTCGAGAGCTATTGACATTTTTTCAGAGGTCTCAGCCATTGAAACCGTTTCCTATCCGCGCCCGTACAAGCATATTTCCTCGGTGACGTCTACTAGAGGTGATAAAAAAAAAACTTCTTTGCTTCGGTTCGCCTTTACGGTGAACGGCACACGACACGAGACGGTTTGACGCGGATCGTCGTCTGCTCTGTGCTGCGAGGTTCTGGTTCGCGCCCGTCCGCGCGTAATGACGTCGTGCGCGACGATAAAACCGTACAAACGTGTTTTTATTTTTTATTTTATTTTTTTTTTCTTTTATCATGACTCGCGTTTCGATTTGTTTCAGATAATGTCCGGCAACACGGACACGTCGACGGTGGTCTTGCATCATCTGCTGCCGCCCGTGTACGCCTCGCAAGTGCGCATATTGCCGTACAGCGTACACCGTCGCACCGTTTGCCTGAGGGCAGAGATCAGAGGATGTCCGTCCGACCGTGAGTAATATTGTAGATTTATATTATGAATGTACATAATACATATATATATTTATTTACGTGTGTGTGTGTGTGGACGCTGGCGTATTCGTATAATAGTGAATCAGTATTATAGAGGAATCCATTGAAGCAAACAATAAACGGAGCGCGAGCGCGTGTGCGTGTTTATATTATATCCGTGTGTGTGTGTGTGTGTGTGTGTGTGTGTGTGTGTGTGTGTGTGTGTGTGTGTGTGTGTGTGTGTGTGTGTGTGTGTGTGTGTGTCGATACGACGTGATCCGGGGGAAAAATAGGAGCGATGGAGTAAAGAGGAGTGCGTACATTCGAATCAATATCGTCAATATCGAAATGATGAGATTGAGATTCGTTATTCCGCCTTCGTGTGCATATAGTATACACGATATAATATAAAAGTGTACGATGCACTGCCGAATGAATGTCGGGGCGAGAAGGAAAAAATTATTCGTCGTCGACGTCTTCTTTTATGACGGAGTCGTTTTGTCGGGACACAATACGCTTCTCGTCGTGAATTTTATAACAATAATTGTCGTTTGTAAAAAAAAAAAAAAAATCGGTATGCGACTTGAGAATAACGTACGTACGTGATAATATTACCGTCGCGTCGGACGTCAAAACGAAATGAAAAATACACCGACACGATGATATGGCAGTGAAAGTTCGCACTCTGTCCCGTCGGTTCTCGGATAAGATAATGGAGGCGAAATAAATTAAAATTTGTCCACGCTATAAATCGGTTCGTTAGTAAAACAATTAATGCTGAACGATGAAATCAGTCGATTACGTCAAATTGTTAAACAGAAGCTTAAAAAAAAAAAAATACTTGACTTCAACAATTTTCGAGATTTGTTGGATAGTATACAGTAAAAACTGTTTTGTGTGAAATTTCATGAGACCAATACAAATTTCCGTTTCAGGCAGGTTTTCACATAACTGAATTATAAGGAAAATTCCGTATTATTGAGTTATAATTTTCCGTACGATTAAGGTTGTAACATTTTCCGCTCAACAATGAAAATTAATCATTAGCTACAATACATTTTATTTTTCAGTTAACAATTATAGAGTATTAATTAAACATTTCAAAATAATGATATATAAAAATTTTAAGTATACATAATATTTAGTATCGGTTTTAAAAAATAGGCTGTTTAAAATATGATTGTATCAGAAAACAAATAATATTTTATTTTCAAGTTTTCGTATTATTAAAAAAAACATGATAGTTCAATATTTATCCCGAAAATGTTTAAATGTTTTTAACATTTTCGTTGAGTTTGCAGGTACTTACTGTTTTTGGAGTTAAGACAAAATAGCTAAGTTAATTTTTCCAATGAACCTAATCGAGTTATTAAAGTTTGTTTCGATAATTTTACGAAATTGAATTAATATTATAATTTATATTGATTGAAACGGTTGTTTGTTTTAAATATTATCAAAAGAAACGTCATTCGCCATCTCTATGAAATCTCTTGTATTTTAAGAGGCCAGAGGTGACTTTTAGACAAATTCTTCTACCCTAACTACTACTAAAAAGAAGCAAAAAGAAAAAAAGGAAAAAATCAAACAAACATTATCGTAAATCCGTTTGATCATTCGCTTGGCTCAGAAACTAAAATAAATAAACAAAAAACACTCTTTTAAAGCCGAACATTCCCGAATCGGTTTTCTTAGGATTTCAAACGACAATGCGTATAAAAGGCTCAGCGCGCGCGCAAACGTCAATTCGAGCTTTGTGATTTTATCGACGCTTCCGGCAACGTCGACGGTCGGTCAGATACGACCCGCAAACGATATGATCGATGGGACGTCGTCGCCGTCCGTCGTAGAACGGTGTACGGTGTAGATTTTAATCATTGTTCGTTTACGCGCGCGCCGAGTGGTCCACGCGTTATCAGTGGCGGATCTGAGAATCAAATTTAAGGGGGGGGCGAATCGGTATCATGGATTCATAAATAACAAGGACGTAACTGAAAACTTACTGAATTTATTATTATTTTTTTTTTGTGATTTGGATTTTGACGAAATCGACTGTTTCAATCAAATTTCATATAAAACTGATTCTCCACTCAGAATCATTTTATCGAAAAAATGATTCATAATCGCTTTACGATTTAATACATCTATAGTTGTAGGGCTGCGCGATAGTATCGATTAATCGTTTTTAGCTATCGATACTATCGATTAATCGATGTTTTTTACTAATCATAATCAACCGATGTATCGAGTACAATCGATACTATCGGTTGATCGATACTATCGATTAATCGTTACTATCGGTTGATCGATACTATTGGTTTATTGTACGATTAATCGTGGTTTATTGGTTGAAAAAACGAACAAAATTGTTTCTATTTATAACACTAGTTATCATCATTCATCTCAAACCATAACAATCACAAATACTAACGTTTTCTTTTCATTGATGTTATTTACTCGCATTGTATACACTACACCACTACAATACTTAATAGTTGATTTTAATATTATGCTTGAATTTAATATATTTAAATAATCACTCTTACTTAACTTAAGAGTTACAGTCAAAAATAGAAAAAAAACTAAAAATCGTAATATTTTCATACTAATATAAGTACAGAAAATAATTTAAATCGCCAACTAATAACCAGTAGAAGTATAAATGTATAACTTCTTATAATTTTATTCTGTATTCTATATAATTTTTTGGCCCAGGAAGTTTTGCCTTAATTTTAATTGTGTTTTAATTTTATTCCGAACCGATAACCTCCTCTATCGGATTATCGGTAATATCGGCCATTCGATACTATCGATACTATCGGTTAATCGATACTATCGGCGTAGCGATACATCGGTTATTCGATACAATCCGTAAATCAAAAACAACAATCGATTAATCGATACAATCGTTAATTTTGACACAATCGACTATCGACCACAAGAAGAAACTATCGCACAGCCCTATATAGTTGTATAATTCAGGTAACGAAAAAAAAAATTCCCTAGGACGGTGGGTGTGATCTTCTCGTCGTCGTCCCCCTTCAAATCCGCCACTGCGCGATAGTCTCTGCGACACGACGGCGTCGTCGTCTGTTCAAACGATCCGGATCGAACAGACGATACGACACGTGGTACGGATGCTGTACTCTGTGACACGGCCGCGCGTACACACGTCATAATAATGATGATGATCAGTGCCGGATTTAGAGAGGGGCGAACCGGGGCACTTGCCCTGGTAGTCTTGGTCGGGAGCGCCTAAAAAAATGAGTGATCGTATTAACAGTTTTTATTCATTTCATAATGATTAATGGGTATTTCAATTGACTCTGGAAATAAATACCTTCATTTGTCAAGCCCAAAGAGGATTATTTTAGCGTAAAAATGTTTTATTGTGAAACATATTGTCAAGCAAACATTTTATCGATTGTGTTTAATACAAATTTTTCCTAATCTAGTATCTACGAATCGTTTTTTTTTTCGATTTATTGGTATATAAATTTGTATATAAGTATAACGGTGTCATAAAAGAGGGGGCGCTATTTGTATACTTTGCCCCGGGTAAAAAATAAATTAGATCCGGTACTGATGATGATAATAATGATAACGATAATAATAATAATAATAATAATAATAATAATAATATTATGCGCACCTTTGCCCGTGCGGTGTGACTCGTGGAACAAACAAACAGCACACACACGTGCGCGCGCGTCTATGTTGAAACGGTAGGCGGCGGCGGCGGTGGTGGTCTAATTAACGCGCAAGGCCCCGGCGCGGTGTCGGCACGGCACGGAGACGTAAGTGAATTAGACGATAGGATTGAACGGAATTAAATTACCCACTTAAATTACGAATGCAGCGCACGGTGTCCCTTTAAACGCACTCGGCTCCCCGTTACGGATATTTGAGTATTGTCGGGCGAGACCGCTGGCGCCGCCGAGACGCGTATTATTATTATAACACCGTCGTACAGACGTTCCGGTGGAAATCGAACTCGCGGCCGGCGGCGGCGTGTATTCGTCGCGTCTGAAGGCTGATTTCAGGGCAGTCCCGATGATTTGCGGGGCTCGGGGCTGAGTAAAATTTCGGGGCCCAAAATATCTAAAATGCCACTATCGTCAGTTGTAATTATAGCTCCCAAATTTGAAACTCAAATGTGCGCAAATAGTCTTTACAAATATAGTACCTATATTTGTAGTACCCAAATATAGTGCCTAATGTATTAAAAGAAAAAATAATTTCTATTAAATTTATGAAAGCGGGGCCTGCTCGATAGTGGTGAGAGCGCGGGGCCTGGGGCGAAGGCCCCGCTCGCCCTGCCCTAAGAACGGCCCTGGCTGATTTACACGATGCGACAGTCGGCGTAGCAGTCAAAGTCGCCAGTTACTGAAAGCCGGCGGCCGGCAACGTCTAAACGTAATCTGCGGGCGACTGGAGAAAGCCAGTGGGCACTGGCGTGTGCCAGCAGGTGGCATTGCCAGAGTAAAACAAATTGTTTTGTTTTACTGGCGCGACAGTTTCCCCCCTCCACTACATCACCACAACGAAAACAGCTAACTGCCATCGAATTGTTCCGGTGTTAGCCTAATCATAGATTTGAATTCTTGTGGGTCATTATGTCATGCAGTCCTTTTATAATTGTTTCTGACGGATCCGGTACGAAACGTCGACAATAAAAAAATCGACAGGTTAAAATATCGGCGGTCGAAATATCGATAGGTAAAAAATGTCGACAGGTCAATATGTCGACAAATTACAATGTCGAAATGTACAAAATATCGACAAACTAAAATAAATATATGATTTATGTAAATAAAAAAATGTATGATAAAATAATTTAATAATGTCGACATAAAAATATAAAATGATATGAATTATATAAATAAAATTATAATGTCATGTTGTAAGCAATGTTTCTTAAGAACTCTATAACTAGAACGTTTCTACGATTTTGTACAACGTTTTGGATTCTGTCCTCTCGTTGTTCATTTTTCTTTTTTGAATGTGGACGAGTTACTCCACGAAGTATTGATTCAATCATTATCTCTGTATTTTTTTGTTCTTTTTGCAACTCTTTTATTAAATAGTATACTCCTACGTGTGATTCACCAACAAGACACTCCCAACGTCGATGGCAAGCTTCAATATTGTTTTGTGTTCTTGGAATATTTTGATTTATATCGTACATTTTTTTTATTTGCATAAATCATATATTTATTTTGTTTATTTAAATAAATTAAAATAGTAATAATTGTCGATATTTTGTACATTTTGACATTGTAATTTGTCGAAATTTTGTACTTGTCGATATTATAACCCGTCGACATTTTTTATAAATATTTCGACCGCTGACATTTTAACTTGTCGAATTTTTGATTGTCGACGTTTCAACCGGCTCCCGTTTCTGACGCTCCACCTTTTTTTTTTATCCATCCAATCTCTTATCCAAACTTTTCGTTTTTTCTTCTTCGATTCCTCTTCACATACGATTTCCAATAGCTCGTCACACGACAATATAGAAATAGAACGCACTGCTTTTTTAAAATCAATGATGTAAGCTGTTTCTGCCATAACGACATTAAAGTACTGAAGAAAATGTATTTTATGCTATAACGTTTATTATGACGTGTTAACTGCAAAAGCGCTACTGCGTTATAGGTTCACAAATTAATAGCACAATGCAACTATATGTAGCTAGCGTCGTGTAAACGATAGGCGCCAGTATCCTGCCCAATAATTCCAGTTGCCAAACGCCAGTGACTCTCCAGCTAGCATGCCAGCTAGTATGCCAGCAACTGGTAACGTGTAAATCAGCCGCGAAACAGTGACGCGTCGCGCGTCCAGAACGCCAGTGACGAACACGTGGTTTAGGAGACATTTCGGCGTGGCCATTTTCGGCGTACGGCCGTTTCGGCTTATACTTAATTTTGAGAAATTAGGTAGGTCACTATGAAATATAAATATGCGTCGTACGTACTGTCGTATACGCCACGCAAAGGCCCGGACCACTACCTTCTTGAGTGACAAAGAATACGATCTAGCACTGCTTAATACGATAGTCGAAACAGGTTTTTTTTTTTTTAATGCTTACTTTCCCTTGCAGCTCTAAAGTTATAATTTTACTCTCGAAACAACTGACAAAGAAAAAAATCTAGCACTGGATGTTTCGAGCGTGAGGTAACCTTTACCTAAACGATATCGTACTCCTCTCCTCAAACTGACAAAGAAAATGATCTAGCACTGGATTGAGGTTCGAAATACAATATGTTTTAAATACCGTATTTGTTAAATGTACCAACTTTTTCATATTATACTTTTCACAAGTACGTAAAATAGAAAAATGATTAAATACAAACACCATTTATATTTATAATCAAAACCTTTTAATTAAAGACAGTGAAAAATATTATTAAATACAAAAACAAAAGAATGACCGATCACTTCACTCGTAAATCGGGCAGCGTTTCGTCCTCTACAACGATGGCAGCAGAACGAACCATCATCACGTCTTGCGGGGGCGTTTTATTCTGTTGCAATCTATCTGGTCAGCATTTCCTGAAGGTAGTGTGTGTATGCGTATGTATATGTGTGCGTTTGCTGACAATATATTAATTTTATGTTTATAATAATAATTAAATATTCGGATCATCATACTTAAATTATGCTCTATCCCTCTTAAAAAAAACTCATAATATTACGATTATCGTAAAAGAGCATAAATAAGGGGATGAACGCCATCGAGTTATTTATACTTAGTATCACGAATACATGCGAAAATAAATGAGGAAATAAACGAAAATAAAAAATTAACTATACCTATTATACACCTCATATCTTTATTACGTATACCGTAATACAGATCATATTGTGTGACAGTATAATCCAGTGGTTCTTAACCGGTGTTCCGCGGAACACTGGTGCTCCGTGAACTTGGCTAAAGTGTTCCGCCAAAATTTCAAAATTGCCGAAAAAAATTAAAAAACTATTGTTAATTAAAATTACTGGGAGAATATAAATTTGGTTTCATCGTTTTCAATAATGTATCTTTTTTTTTTTTTTAAATTATATTATATAATTTTATTACATATAAGTGCATATGCGTTGAATGTAAAAAGTGCATTCTATTTCGTTAACAACAACAGCTGTTGTAATAGTCATGTAGGTAGAATTTTCATAAATTTATATTGAACTCTTCGTAAGCCGTACGTATAAAATTCTTTTGTAAAATTAATTTAAAACAAACAATTTGATTTTTCAATCGGTTTTTAAATCGAAAATCGTAATGTTTCTCGACGAAAAAAAATAATATAACACTCGAAGTTACACAAATACGCCTTTAATAATATTATACATAATATATACCGTACTTGGCCATTACGATATTGCGTGCAATATTATTCAAAAGCATAAGTTTAGAATTGAATTCGTCCGTAAGAATGGAAAAGAAAATAGAACGAAAACATGGCGTGTATTGATTTTGTCAAGATTTACTTATTCAAACAACAATATGCAGAAGGCAAAAGTACTTTAGCGAGTGCTGTTAGGTGAATCAAAACTCAAAAATGTTATTGTTTGTACTGCAGTCTATAATATAAATGGATGGCGGCGCGCACGTGTCTCAGAGATTTCAGCTTCTGTACACTCGGTCGGTATTTACCGACGGATACGTGTCGGTAGGTGTATAATATGGGAAAGTGACAAATGGAAAATGGGCATTGGAAAATAACAGGTGAATGGTTTTTTCCTCCCTTTTATTTTGTCGAGTGATTTTTTTTTCTTCTTCTTCTCGCTCCTCCAAAACGCATCGCCCATCACTTAAGGACCACGTCGAATCTTTCCGTTATATATATATATGCCGAGTGCGTGTGAGTGCGCGCGTGTTGCGTGATTCGTGTGTGCGACACCTAAAAGCCTTTGGTCCGCAAAGGGCCACTGGTGTAATAATATATTATTTTCCCGGCACATTTACCACCGGTGCCTTTGATAGTCGTGGCTAACGAGAAATTGTACCCCAAAGGCCCGAGTTCGTCTCGACAAAAACCTCTTTTTCGTTTCCGCCACCACGCCACCGTATCATTGTTATTATCTTTATTACTATTATTATTTATTTATTTTCCATTGCACTTTCGGCGTACAGTCGCGGTGTGCCGCGCGCACTCACGTGATATGTCCACGTACAACTATGACGACCATTCGTCTCGTCGACAAAAAATCGCCGTCGGGTTCGTTGGCCGTCCGCACACGATTCGCGCGTACCGACGTGATACCGATGTACGCCCGGCAGACGAGTCGTCCCGCGTAACCCCACCGCCAAACAGTGTACGTCAGGGGCGGATCCAGGATTTTTCCAAGAGGGGGGGCGCACCTTGTTTCGTAATGAACGTTTTTGTCAAATTTGAATTTGTTCATTAAATTTTTATTATTTGTGTAGTGTGATGAAGTCTTTTTTTGAAACGAATTGAAAGGTTTAATATTAATGTATCATATTAATTATATTAATAAACGTTGGTGATACAAATAATATGTACTTACGTCATAATATATCTGGATCTATTTGCAGCGACTTACGAAATAGAAATGAGAAACAACTCGTCCAATTTTATTGATTTAATATTATATTATGCAATAATAAACAAATATATATAACAAATATAACAAATAAAATATATATTATATTATGTTAAGTTATTATCTTATTAATATCCGCGTGCGTACAGCAAGGCGTAATGCCATAACAGCGATAATATTATTATTCTGTTATCCCGATGTGGCACTGGCAGGTGTGTTGGCTACAAGACGTCTACAACGATAATATTAAACTAAAAAATATAATGTTTTAGGTACTGTATTAAATTTAAATCATACTACAATACCCGATATAAATTAAAACTCAACAGCATTATATTTTTCATTGCACAAAACACAAAACGTTTAAAATCATTCGATTAAAAAAATTATATCATTAAAAAACTAAATATGTCTTCTCAAAAAAAAATTGAGGGGGGCGCCCCTGCCCCCCCTGGATCCGCCGCTGGTATACGCGTGTCGTGAGCGGACCGAAAAACAAATCACGTCGATCGGAAATCGACCGGAACCGACGACGGACGGCCCCGCGTGCGTCTCGCGATCGGGAGTAGCCGATTTGGTTCCCGTTTGTGTACACGTAAAATCGTAACAATTTTAATCTTAACTTTTAATAATTGGTACAAAGTATAAATTAGATTGTATGAAGTACAATAGATTGGCAAATTTCAAAGTCATAAAACAAGAAAACTATTGCAAGCAAACAGGAAAGAAGTAACAAATACTTGGGAAATTGCACGACCGAGTACGTTAACAAAAAGCATACGCGAATTGAATATTTAAAGAAAGTTTGTTTCAAATTTGCAAATCGACGTTTTTAAATAATTATATTCAATATATTTTGTTATTTTGACGACTAATTGACTTCCGAATCAACAATTTAAAATTATATATAAAATTATTATAACATTTTACGATGATATGATATGATATTTATATATCATGTCATATCATTTTTTTCACACAAATCAACGGACGTTATTTTTTAACCGAGCCTACTTTATAGTTGACAGTCCTGAGCCTGTAAAATTGAGAATGAAAACGTGCGGGAAATTTAACGGGAACCAATGCGGTATAACTCAAAAAAGTACGTTTTTCAAAAGGGGTCCCGAATTCGGCACACGGAGTTTAGACTCGGGAACCAGCGTCATTCCGCTGCACGCGCCGCCGCCGGCCTCGGACGCCGAAAACCGCCGGTTGTCGGCTCGTGCGGGCTCGTTTAATAACAGCGTTTGTTCATTCCGGACGACGGGCGAGGGCAATGATTCCTTTTTTGGAATTTATCGCCGCGGGCGTCGTCGTCGGACTGCAGCACGCGGCGGAAAATATCGCCTCTTAACGAGTGTCCGACGCGAGATTTCCGCGGACGTGACGGCAATATTCTCACGCCGGACCAGGACTGTGCGATTATTTTTTCCCCATAATAATCGATTATTTTTATAATTTTCGATTATAATCGATTAATCGAATATTTTGAGAGTATTTTACGATTATTCGAATACTTAAATAGTATTCGATTAATCAAATACTCGAATAGTAATCGATTAATCGAATAATCGTCGAATTATAATTTACAATCGAATACTCAATAATGTTTCTAATAATAGTAATATGAATAATCAAATAATTGTTCTGGGTCATTCAATTTATTCATAAAAGTTGTAAATACATTTCTGTTACAAAATGTTTCTATATTTATACTCGTCACTCTTCTTCGTCCGGCCGTCCGGGTAAACATCAATTACTACTTTCTTCTATCTTTCTCCGTTTTGATTCAGTAATTTCAGTCAAAATAAATAATACAAGCACAATATTTTATCATGATTTTCCACTTCTTTTTGATGGACATATTGTTTTGTGTAAACGTTAAAAACTTTAGACTTATTCAACGAATGTTTAAATGCAGATATAAATCCAACATCTTGAATTCTTCTTTTAAGTTTGAACACCCCCTTTTATAATTATATTTTCATGTTTAAGATTGTAGTTATTCGATTATTAATCGATTATTCGATTATTCGATTATTATTCGATTATTTGATTATTCGAACATTCGATTATTTATCATTCGTTAATAATAATAATCGATTAATCGAATAATCGATCAATAAAAATAATCGCACAGTCCTACGCCGGACCGTGTGCGCACGACACACGCGGACCGAGACTTCTTCTGGCCTGCCGGCCGGCCGGCGCGGTACGATATTATCACGGGCGACCGAGCCCGCGCCGCGCCGCCGCCACCTCGCCGTCGCGTCCGCTCCCGGCCCCGACCCCGTCGCCCGGACAGCCGGCCGGGAGTTCGATTAATCACACCGGACACGTTTCGCCGCGCAGTGCGGCGAACTACCTACTACATAATAATATACTACAGACCGCTACTAACTACAGCCGCAGTGCCAAAGTTTCGGCAAACGCCAAAATAATAACCGACGCGGTCGACCCCGGGCCGCTCGCCGCCACCCTCGCCGCCGCGCGTTACCTGGCGTTCCTGTTTTTTCCCTGCCCCGTGCCCCCCCTTCCCCACGAGTTCCCGACCGCCTCGCCTCTCGCGACGCCCGACGCACACGAATCCGTAACGGGATTACGCGCTGCGAACACGAGACCGTACGCGCGCGGGGCGGAGCGGTGCTGCACGGGTTCTCGGCGTCGTCGCTCGCGTAAGAGCTCTTGTTAACGTCCGTTTTTTTACCGGATACCGGTCCGGTGTAAAACGGATGGTTTTGTTGACGGAACGTTAAAACAACGGATATACTTCCGTTTTCTGTAATATTTTATCGATTATCTGTAATGAAATTTAGTCAGTTCCAAACAAGAAACGGCTGCAGAGTATAGAGTCTAGTCAAATGTTTACCAGAAAGAAAAAGGTTATAATAGCGTACTGTTTGTACGAAAAAATGCAGCAGAAAGAAAAAAGAAAGAAAAAAATGTGGGTACATCCTATTTTATCGGAAAGAAAAAGTTACGGTACAAGTTTTCTACACTCTTTTCGAAGATTTAAAGAAAGACGAAACAAAGTGTTTTTAATTTATTTCGAATGAGTCGAGTAACGTTTCAAAAATGATCAACATTAGTACAAGATAAATCAAGGCAATTAAGGCGTCGATATTCATTTTTGAGTTTGATTTTGGTTTTAAGTTAGATTTTAAATTGAGAATTGAAAAAAAAATCGGATCGAATACCGGCGTTGTCAACACACTCGTATAGACTAGCGTGGTTCACTGCAACGTGCCGGCGGCCGGTGTGCCGAAGGGACAACGTACTGCGATCCGGCTCTTATCAGCTAACGCAGCGGTTCTCAACCTTTTTGAGTTCGCGACCCCCTATTATGTCACCAAGATGTCTAACGACCCTTTTGTAATGCAAGCATTAAAAAATTGAACCAAACTGTTGTTATTGTATTTATTTGTGTATATATTTTACAAAAAAAAGGTATATTATATGACTATTATGTAAATTTGAATATTTTTTTCATTTAATGACTCTTTTGCTGTTGTTGATTTGAAATAATTTCGTCAATCCTTGGATCAACAGATTCGGATAGACTTATTCTCATTGTTGGCGATATACGAATATCCAGCCGATTTCTCCATTTAGTTTTAATTGTAGTCATCGTAGAAAATCCTGCTTCGCACAAGTATGTCGTTGAAAAAGGAATTCACTTTTTAAAAGCTTCCTATATTAATGCAGGATACTCATATTGAATTTTGATCCAAAATTTACTTATATTTTTATTACTAGTAAAAATCTATTCCAACCCTTTGTCTAAATACAACTCAATTTATTATTCTTTATTTAATGATGATAATTTATTTATTGACCGTTAATTTTATTTATAACTATTAATTATAAGATTCTAAGTGAAACAGTTTTTTTTCCACATGTATTGGCGACCCAAAAATAATTGTTGGCGACCCCCTGGTTGAGAATCGCTGAGCTAACGGATGGTTTTCCCGTGCATCAACAAAGAAATATACTAATCTATGCAGCACTGTGCAACGGATAACGGTCCGTTGTAGAAAACGGACCGTTGTCCGTCGCCGTTAACAAGAGCTCTAAGTCGGACGTTGAAGAGGGTCGGCGCAGGTCGCGGCCGGCGGACGTCAAACGGAGTGAGAAAAATCGCGACGGTCCGGCTAATTGACTCTGAGCACGACCAAAAAAAAAAAATCTTCAAAACCGCCGACAACCCAATCAAAAGTCGCACGGTACGCCGCCGCAGCATGTTTTGGATTTCACTTTAAACGACGTTTCGTGTTTTTTTTTCTCTCACCAAACCAATACCAAAACTTGATAACAATACACAACTTCGGTAGAACGGCAATAAGTCGTCAAAGAGCAACCGACGAAACTGTAAATTCTGCGTGTTTTGGTACGGAATTATTCCAAAATAAAAAACCCCCCTTGTAGTAGGTTACTGTCCTGAACTTCGAGTAATCGAGTTTTCGACTTAACGAGGCTCGACTTGCCGTGACTCGATTCTCTTGAATTTCATCCTGCCGTTTCGAAACACCACAAGATATGTTCTGTCGACCGATCGTCGTGATGCTCTACGTCGCATTATTCTGCGGTCGATATGGCAACATAAAATTAAAAAAAAAAAAAGCTGGTAAGTGAGATGATGGTGGTACAAGTTCGTCCTTCGTCCCTTCGGTCCTCGGACAAGATATTGGTGATAAATGTATTAAGTTTTAAAGAAATTATAACTCATTTCTTTAGTATAAAACGATTCTGAGCAAAGCTTCAGTGTAATATATTATTATTTAAATACTATTTACGTATTTTACGGTTATTTGTATAATTTTTGGTGAGTTATAATAATTTTTTAAAGTGTGTATAAAAAAAAATCCTGACTAACGATTTTTGAACTTTTGTTAGGATAATTAGGTAGATATATGAGTAAGGTCATATTAATTTTCAGAACTTTTTGTCTAATATAAAAAATTATGTATTTGATATTGGATAAAATTTTCAAGTTTCTATCTTCAATAATTTTCGATTTATGACTAAATACCTAAAATCTGAACAGTGAAAATCTCGTTTACGGTGGATTTTTACCGATTTTACCGTTTTTACTCAGTTTTTCGATCGTTATTCGTGATTACTGGAAAAACTATGGAGATTTTGGAAAAATGACCTCTTTTAAGTACCATCTCAGTTCAATTTCGAATCTAAAAAGTTGCTGGACGAAACTTTTGGACAAGAATTTCTATACGAAAAAGTGTTTACAGAAAAAAAAAAGTAAACATCATTGTAAAACCATAAGATCCTTCGCTTCACTCAGAATCTAATACGATTATTCCAAAACGTCACCATAAAACTAAATGTACGTGAAAATCTGAAAACCGTATTACTGGATATTTGTTGATCCACGAAAACGTTATTATTGCATAATATTTCCACGATGTCGTACAGAGCTATCTCTTTCTCCAAGACTTCGGCACGGTTCTAACCGTCACTCGTCGACTAAAGCATCTCGTGTTATTTTCGCAAACTCCAACAAATATTTTCTTCGTTTTAATCTCTTCACCGGACGTTCAGTCGCCGTGTTTTGCTCGTGTAACGTTTTGAAAACTATCGTGACTCGTAGCCGCGACGGGATATTTCCTCGTTTTAATTACGTTTTCTATATCAGTCGTGACCCCGTCCGGGCAAGAAACGATTGTTTTTATCCCGTCGGCCATCGTGTAATTCCATTACGAAATATAATTTCAACTATAATCACATTTTCTTAGTTCCCTTCTACACGTCATAATATCGTACACGGAAGTAAAATTACTTTCATACCTACCACTGATTCAATCAAAAACATTTTTCTATAAAGCTTAAACGTAACGAAATTTTACGAGTAATGCAATATCCGTTGTTTTGATAAATGTGAAAATGCATTTTTTATTCGTTTCTCTAGTGCTTTGGATTACCGTCGTCTTTTATGTTGGACTGCAAATAAATTCAAAATATACTAAGATAGTAGACACTAATGGAACATATCACCAGCAAATAATATTACACATTTTTTACTACAATAATTGTTTCGTTGAAAATCCCAATGATTTAGCAAACTCGCTCTAATATTATTTTAACTCAAAATAAAACATACTTACATACGATATTGTTATTTTCATTATCATCCATAGTGGTAAATCGAAATACTAAACCGTACGTAGCTTTTTTCAAAACCAATATTAATCGTTGAGAGAATAAACAATAATAATAATGACGGCGAGTTGAACAAAAAAAAAAAAAAAAAAAAAAGGGTGAAAAACTTAAACATTGCATGCAGACGTAATTGAAAAGTTTCCTGTTGGTAGACTGTTTTTTTTCTTTTCGTATTTTTCAATCCTGTGTTATTGTTTCAATGAATGCAAACTTTTAGGCGACTAACGTTTTATATTTTATACATTTATATATGTATTATTTTTTTTAATTAATTGGCAGTGATGGTGGTCACTGTCAATAAAGTAAAATGGAAAGATAGAGAGAAAGACAGACGGACAGGCAGAAAGAGAGACAGAAAGAGAGAGAGAGAGAGAGAGAGAGAGAGAGAGAGAGAGAGAGAGAGATAGAGATAGAGATAGAGATAGAGAGAGTGATTTTATTTCCATTTAAGTTTTAATCCTAACAGGAAATTAGTGATAAAAGTGTTTTTCGTCTTTCTCAAAAATGCAAGTAAAAACAATTGTAAATCGTTTACGTACCGAAATGGTTATGGGCTATATATGTTAAGATTCATTTACACGACTATGTGTTTTGTTTTTACGTAATGTTTGTTAATGAGTATTATTAATCGAATAACGTTTGATTTAAAACTAAAATTAATACATCGAATAATATTTCCCGATGTATTTCTATAACTTGTGAGAAATTCGTTTCAGCCGTATAAAACAGTATGTTGGTGTCGATAAAAAATACACTTAAATAAAGCTGTAATTTTATTGTTTTTCGGCAATTTTATTCACTCGTCGATGTAATTATCTCAGTGGTTGTTCTGACTTTATAATCAAAGAAACCAAGTTCTTGTCAGAGGAAGTACTCTAATTATTAATTGATTGGACCATTAATAAACTATGCGAAATTCCGGATGATCGTTGGACGTGTTTTGACCGAAGTCATAGCCTATCTGTAACGGTAATAATAAAGTGAATAATTGACTTAAACCTGTCCGTTTCACCGATGTACACAAATTGGCTTTGTCGGGTAACTTAATAAAACGTCCGTGTTTCTGGTTCACGACTATGGCATGAGCCTCTTAAGTCGAACCCTATTGTTACAGTTACAATACCCGTACAATGACCGACTTGTTGACCTGTGTAGGTAAAAAATAAACGTGTTCAATCATATATCCGCGATACGTACGTATCGTATAAATCTTTCAAATTTAAACAATTACTTTTATACCTTCGATATTAAAATTAGTAATTCAACTTTTTTTTCCTTGAAAAAAAAAATACTCCATTGCTTTCAACTCACTGTATTTAGAAAAAAAGATATAAAACAAACAAAAACTAAGAATATTAAAAAATAATAAATATTCATTTTTTAAACTTCATTTGTTTAAATGTTTTTTTTTTTTTTAATTGTAATTCCTATGCAGATCGATTATAACATATAGCCGAAATCTATAATCATTTAATAATAGATATAAACAGATTTGTTTTTAAAATATTTATTTTTTTTTTGTACATCCAAACAAGTTTTACGTTATGTAAGAGAAAATGTTTTGTACATTACTTTCGCTAAACAATATGCATATACGATCAGACTATTATATCAAACTTTTAAGAGTATATCATAGTATTTTGAGAAGAGTCTTTCATCAGAAGAAGTTTGTAAGTTTTGTAAACTTCCCGTGTGCTTTGCGACACAATAATTGCTTACTATCAATACATTCAACTCTATCGTAAAACACTCATTTTGAATTTCTATCTTAAACACAAAAATATCATTTTAAAATGTCTGACGTTGGCTATTTGTATTTTAAGCTTATTTATTGCCATTCAATTTTAATGCGATGTCAATAAATAAATCGCTAAAGGAGAGCTAAACTGTGGTGTATATTACACAGAGAATTGGCATTGACTTTGTATTTTTCAATAAGATAAATAAGATTTAAAACCTTTTCGTTATAAAATATAAATTTGCTATTTGTTTACGTCGTATCTCTATAGGTAAACGAATACAATTTATTGCCCTAAATTTCTTCCGAATCGAATGTATCAAATATTTACATTTAATCCAGTGAAACAAAAATTTATCAGAATTTATAACTTGTAATAATTCAGTAGCCTCACTCGAGAATATAAACGTAATATAGAACCGCGACGAGAATGTAAAAAAAAGAGTCCGCTCGGTAATTAAAATTTGAAAAATTCATTAGTGTTTTTACTTTACGGCTGTTCATCGCTAATATTCGATGAAATTCGTTTTGATTGTATGCATGATAACTTCAGAAGATGTCAAACATAATATTTTTATAACAATATCAAAACGTTTTGAATCGGCATTTTTCGTTATTTATAATTTGTTTTTCGGAAGGTAGGTACTTAAAGAATTTATATTAAACCTTTACAAATGCTTGCTTCATTTCACTCAAAAGTTGTGTATTATATTTAAAAAAGAAAAAAACTTTTTTTCTTCGGATGACTCGGAAATTAAACGTATATTGATTGACATTTGAAAATTAAATTTTTTACGGTCGTGATCATTAAAACGGAAAGTTAAGAGGTTATGTTCAGTTCGATTTTTCATTCAAAGAAGCTATTGGGCTTAAGTTTCTGACAGTTTAATTATAAAGCCACGTCGTTAGTGAATGATATTATTATTTAAAATTTAACAAACATATAAATTAATACAAGTCAATAATGTCGTAACTTTTCTAGAAGTCTTCTTAAATTTCTAGAGATATATTATTAATGATTTCAAAATCACTTAAACGTTTTGATGGCACGCATAATTAACTAATTATTTCCTAATGATAATACTTTGGTTTTAAAATAAAACACATTTTTTCAATATGATATAATATTAAGTATTAAAATGTTCATAATAATATGCGATTCATGATGTCAACAATTATCTCTGGCATATTATTTCAATTGATTAAATTGATCATTAAAAGTTAAGTGAATTTAGTGAAATTTATGATCAAATCGTTATCCTCAAAATATTTCATTGGGTAAAGTAAATGAAAATGTACCGAATAATTATGATTTGTTGAAATTGTGTGAAATAGCCCTATATCAATATGTCAGCTATTGAATACTATTTTGAGTTGTGATAAATATGTATTCTTCGTGTACCCGTCAACAGTTCAAATAAAAAATAATCACAAACAAGACGTATACGTTTTCGTTTTAATTTTATAAAAAATATGTAAATTGATTAACCGACATTTATAATTCAGTGTGTAATATGTATCGTACGAAAACGACTTCTCCGAGAAAATTTTAAATTAATTGTATAGTTTATACTCTGTTTAATTTATTAAAAACACCGACACTTGAGCTAGATTATGAAATATGTATACATTCACTGGCTACGGTCGTATTGTAATACGCACAATACGAGAACTTCAAAATACTACACGACGCGACACAGCTCAAATTATTACCAAACAGATGATACGATTAGTATTATAACACGTTCCCGTCGGCACTGCATCTGGACCTCTGCGCTTTAAGTTGACTTGTTTCTGGTTCGGAGTGTTTTGGATATTCCACTAGGACAAACTTCGTCAAAGACCCACAAGTTTGAATCACACTTAAACAGTTTGTTCGATAAATGGATAATCTCTTGGCAGGTTTTTAAGACATCGAATGTGCTCACCTATTTCGGTCGGAAAACTTCGCCAAAGATAACACGGCGGTAATTCTCAGAAAACTTAGTCATTGATAAAGACAACCCTGCAACGTGTGTTTTATCTTGGCTTGTATGGTGGAGTACACCGAGAGAGTCGAATAAAGCGGGCAAAATCTCTAACTAATTAAATACCTATCATACAGTTTCTGTTATAAAAACCATTTGTTGAACAAATACACGCATATTACAATCAGGTAATGACACACGAGAAGAGTTACGGTGTTGTACGCGTACGTGTTTTAAAACAGTGACAATGTTCTCGAACAAATATACTCAGATTGATTTAACGCAAAAAAACAGTCTCTTTGCTTTCCAGTTTTGATGATTTCCGCGCGAATGACTTACGTTTCCCGATTGAACTAGTACAATGATAATATGTTCAGTCGTTTAGTTTTTAATCACTTTGACGACGTACTTTAGATAATATATATATGTCGGACTGATATGGTTAGTTTTAAGTCAAAATACGTGGTTATTAGTTCGTTTGATGATTAAATAATTTACTGTTTCGAACAAATACTTAAAAATACATGTTAAAACCGTTCAAAGTAACGTTTTCTACCTGAGAATAAACCTTTGCTTGTTTACCGTTCCTCAGCGTTGCGCGCAGGGCGTTGTTTTTTGATTCGAGTCACTGACCCTCGTCTAATGGTGAGATTTATTTGAACAGTTTAATATGTTAGTCCACAGTAACGAGTATTGAATTGAAACAAACTTCTCTCTTTCCCACAAGATCGTTTTGAGTTTGTTTTTAAAAACATTCATTCACTGACTTGTACAGCGTAAAACCCGTTTTGTGCGGAATTGCATTGGACCAATAAAAATTTCGGTTTTAGACAGGTTTTTACATAACTGAATAATAAGGAAAATTCCTTATTATATAGTTATAATTTTCCGTACGATTAAGGTTGTAACATTTTCCGCTCAATAATGAAAATCCAACAATGAAAGCTAATAAATATAACCTAACGCTATTATTTCCTTTTTCACTTTTTTCAATAACTTTCATTTTTTTCATTTAGACTCAAACAAATTCTTTGCAGACATTGTGAGAATAATTATACATAACGAGACGAAACGACAGGAAAACTACGACTACGGTGACGATAGAAAGCACTGTTGATGTACGTTCAAGATAAAACGCAGTTATTCATCAATACGAATTAATCACTGACCTTAATAATATTGTTTGATTGTAGAGTAATAATTGGGGGTACTGAAAATATTTTTGTTCATAGTGTTGTATCATACATAATAATAAAATCAAAACTATTATAACTAGGTTAAGAAAACAATCATATATGTAACAGGTAAAATTCTAAAACAAAATATTCAATAAGCAATATTCAAAAAACATGTATTCCATCTAATTAGGATAAGATGAAATAAAATAACAATTAGTATAATATTAAGCTTAGTCAATAAGTATAATGTAACTAGGTTAAACTTAATATCGATATTACCGATAGTGCTTCGATAGTAAAATAGATATATAAAGAATATGTAAAGACGGAAAGAGGGTCTGCAGTGTGTGGTGGTCGTATGACTCGATCACTACTGGATATTGTAATTTAATAAAAGTGCTTACATATTACTGTTTCTTTTTACTTGTGTACGTTTAAAGTGATCGGCGTATACGACAATAGCATGATATTTTGGTTTTCCGTTTTATTAAGTTTTACATGATTATCGGGACCAAAAAATAGCTTTCCGTTTTACGTTAGACGGGTTCCGTTTAATAAAAGGTTTTATCCTATATTAAATATTAAAAATCTACCAGGACCATGATAAATTTCCGCACAGAACAGGATTCCGTCTTATCAAGGGTCCGGATAAAACAGGTTTTACTGTATCCACTGACGGGGAGAAGGGGGGAGAACTTTCCGAAAACCTCATGGCTTACTATTCGGGACGTGAGATCGATACACGACGTATCGCATGACGTTGCAAACAGCGCGATGTCTGTGACGGTGTTGACACGAATATCGCACTAAATATTTTATGAAACGCCGCCGTAAACGCGCAGTGCGTCACGGCGTTATGACTTACAATATGATTTATACGAGTTTAAAATCCTCTCCGCGGACGACGAGCCCCCACGCGAGTTCACGCGAGCGACGTCGTAGGCACGTTCGCGATAAAAGCGGCAAAATCACGGAGCTAAAGGCTCGGGTCTGACACGTCGCGACCCACGGACGATCCGCGCGTCTTTTTGAGCATCGGGCGACCATAATTTTTTACGACGCCACACGCGTAAACTCATAACGATACGACGCGCCTGATACGTCCGTTCGAACAGACTTTACGGCCTGGCCGTCGGGTGCTCCGCGTTTAGGTGTGCTTCGTAGCCATAGGCGTAATATGTGGCGGGGGTGGGGGGAAGTGTATTATTTTGCCCCCTCTACGATCGGTTGCAATTCAAATTTGAATTTAATTAAACTAATAAAATACTTTATTCCTAAATATTAACAATCTTAACATGTATTCTCTACATTTTGATATATGTTTTGTATGGAACGTCATACAATCGTATCTATATGTGTGCTTAAACTATACATAACGTTTATTCTGTTATTATATTATTGTTTAGACGGTAAACGTTGATTCGAAAAATCGCAATACATTTCGTGTAATATTCGACAATATTCGAGCAGTAAAATGTGAAAGTGGAAGTACAAATTAGAAAGAATAGCTAAATTTTTTCAGCCCTTCAAAATAAACATGACGCACACAGTTCTCAAATTTGATAAGTGGAGGCTTTGGAGTTTTTCGCTATATCGGTGAAATTTCGGTTAAAAATAAATACTGCCACCGCCACTGGTCGTAGCTTTGTGGCCGACACGTCACTCCGCTGCGGCAGTTCAGTACGCCTGTGCACGCGGTCCCCGGCTGCGGCTGCGGTCAGCGAACATCTGAAACGGCAAAACCGCACGCGCTCACACACACACACACACACACACACACACACACACACACACACACACACACACACACACATGTCAACACACACACACGTAAGCACGCACGCACGCGTTATGATGTGTGCTGGAGTTTTCGCGCGAAGAATTTAATATACAAACCGACGGGAGACGCGGCCGTAACACCCCCTGTCCGCTTCCGGGGTCGTCCTCCGGTCATTCGCACACGCCGCCGACGTACGCGCGGCGGTATTGCGGCGTCATTACACCACGGTGCCGAATACCTGTGCGAGGTCCATCGCCGCGGAGCCGTGGCATGTCTCGGCGGAGTTAACTGTTCGGAGCGGCATTTCTGGGGTCCCGGGTCCGTACAGAATGCTCGGGGGCATACCTGAACGGGTTCGTGAACTGTAGTCGTCATACCGCGCGTTGAATAATCGACATTCGTTCGGGAGCCACGTATTTTCGTATCACACTCGACACTGTATATAATATTAGTGATGGCCAACGATATAATTTTCAACATCGATATCGTTTATTTTTCCTCGATATCGTATCGCGATATATCAATATTTTCGATACATCGATATTATACAATTATCGTACAAAACACGTACTGCATTTACGAACGAATAACCGGAACTAAATTGAATGTATAGGAATCATCTACCGACCTGTAACAATATAGTTTGATATTTATAATACCACCTGGTGTCTAATAGCTATAATAAAATAGATAATCCGTTATACACTAATAGCTAAATACTTATTTACGATATCGGTTTATATCGATAACATTTAATTCTCTTTTCGACTAAATACGTAGTCAAAGTAATAAATCGTTCGATTATGTCTGAATGATTTTTTTTTTTTTTTTATTTAGAACTTTCAGTATAACTATTATAGTTCAACAATTACAATATTGATAGATACAGAGTGTTATAATAAGTAATAATTGGTAATTAATAATAATGAGCATAATGATATAATAATAAATAAGATAATGATGTCAGATAAGAATAAACCGAAGGAATATTAGTGTATATAATATCAGAAATAATATTAAAAGTAGATTTCATAAAATTAATTGGTTATTAATATAGCGGTAAAAGAGAATTAATTATGGAGATTAAATCGGATAGGAATTTCAAAAAAGCTAATTTTAAATTTGTTTTTTGCGGATTAATGTTCGGTTTTGAACCAGAAGTAGCGGCCGCGTATGACGGGATGAATTCAGAGTGGTCAATAGGGAGGGTCTCGGAGAACGAGTGTTTGGTGTGTGTGATATTTTTTTTTTTTTTTTTGGAGTTTGAAGACTTGATTTTGTGGTGATTTAGAATAGTTTCGTAGAACTGACACCCCTCGAAGCTGGCCGTATGATTTTCGGAACAGTGGACGCATTCAGCTGGGCTGGAGTGGTCCTTGGTGCAGCTTTCCGACTCATGAGCCTCGCCGCGTTTGACGCAACGCGATGGACGATGGCAATAGTTTTGCGCGTGACCATAGTCTTGACAATTCGCGATATCGCGGCGGACCGTATGTCGTTTTGTTCGGTTTTTCAATCACCACTTTCGTGTTTAGTAATGAAGTGGTGTTGTGTATACGTTTATTATCAACATTGGGTTCGACGTGGACAAAAAATATCGGGAGAGGACGGTTATTCGTTCTAATGTTGCGGACTTGCCTCAAATATATGACGCGTCCATTTTCCGACGATGCGGACGAAATGTCAGCACTGAGAGTGGTGGAATGACGGAGGTTTCTGATGACGATCCTAAATGGACGCTGAGAGCGAGGCACGTTTTTCGCCACAATCATAAAATTTGTAAGTCTACGCGAAACGGCAATGACACTGTACGGACGTTATAGTGATTTCGAACACGACTTTGTGGGCCAGTCGGTCGGGACCGTTTCGTCATATACCCGTCGTCGGCCGACCCGGAAACCAATTCGTTTTGCTGCGCAGGCCGATGCTGGTTTTACCTTCACGAGTTTACACAATTGTGTGTGCGCGTGTGCTCGCGTGCCAGCGTATATTGCTTGTCGTCAGTTAATCATCGACCGGGCGCCGCCGCGCCGCGGCGACGGAATGTTCTCGTTTGGGTCGCGCCGTCACCGCCCGTCCCGTCGCAACTAACTAAATATATTATCGTTTCGCGTCCGCGTCCGTTCGCGGCGGACACGTGACGGCTGACGCGTCCGCCGCGTCTCGCGGTCACATATATAATGTCATCCATCGTCCGTTGAACGTCCCGTTTTCCGGTCGATTTCAATATAATATGATAATACATCTTGTTTCGTGTCCCTCCCCCCCCCTCGGTTTTCCCGCTTCTACGTCTTTGCGGGAAGACGTTTTTCCGGCGTGCGCTCCGACACGGAAAACTTTCCTGCGAAAATTTCTCACTGTCCGAATTGTTCACGGACTATCGATTTTGATGTTTTTGGTTGTTTTTAATAAACTAGACTTGTACGTCGGCACGCACGTACACGCAATACACACACACACACACACACACACACACACACACACACACACACACACACGCGAGCCATTACTTTGTATGTGTGACACGGCCGAAACGAAACGCACGTAAACGGGACGTTTACGGTTTTATTTTTCTTTTTTTTTTCATTTTTTTCTTTTTTTTTTTGTCCCCAACCAAACCGTCGATCGCGCGTCGTACCGGACCGCCGCCTCCACCGTCTCACGAACCGCCGCGCCGTCCGACGAACCGCCGGCGCCGGAGGTGGTCGGTCCCCCGTGTCGGACGGACGACTTCGTGGCCCGTATCCCTCCGTGGCGTTCGCCAGATCGTCGCCTCCGTGTCCGTCGCTTGGACACACCTTAGACTCCGCCCGCGATCGAAGTCGGCGTACGACTGTTGTCGTTATACGACGTCGCCGAGCGGTTCGGGACGATTCGGCGAGACGTGCAATGGCTTTCGTTCGATTCGTTGTTTTTAACTGTTCTTCTTTTTTTTTTTTGCTTCGCTCAAAAAAATAACGATTTATTGAATGCGCTATATTAGTAACAAGATTTTTATCTACGAGTTTAAAAGAATAAAAAAAAAAAAAAAAAATGAAATTTTCTTAAACGATAACACTGATTTATGACATGATATTATGAAAGAAGAATATACTTATTTCGCTTTTTTTTTTTTTTAAATTTGAGATTTAAATTTTTACACTCGACCCAACAATTTAAGCATTGTAAACATTTAATGTTTAGAGCGTCAAAGTAGTGGCAGTTCATTTTTTGTAGGTTACACTCGGTGTTTCACCACATCGCTACTCTAAGCTTTAAACGATTATATCTCTTAAACTCTAATAATTATATCAAAAAATTAAATTTCGAAATATAACAAACAAAACAAAAAAGTATTTTTAAACAATATTACATTGTTGACTGTTCAAGAAAACTAAACAAATAAAACATCACGTAGACTAAATAAAAGTTGAAAAATTTACGTGATTACGTCTTATTGTTGTGCATTATTTATTTTATTTATTATTATTATAATTGTATTTATTTCAAAAACATATTATGCTAATAAAAATGAATAAAAATAAATTAATATTTATATTTATCATCTGAAACACCAAGTATAACTGGTCTAAAATCTCTCGTCCATTTTGATCAGATGGATTTGAATCACAAAGTGTCGCTACAATGATTTCTTATCCGTCCAATCACTCTCCGATCTACCCACTTTAAAACAATGAATACACACCCACACCCACACCCACACACACACACACACACACACACACACACACACACACACACACACACACACACACACACACACACACACACACACACACACACACACACACACACACACACAAAGAAACTCATTTAGTCATCGAAACTTATTCACGTATTTATTATGCAAGATATTTTTAATTATCTCTTACACCGTCCATCTAAATTTATATATATGTATTTACGTGCAAAATATTTTCAATCGTCTCTTCCTCTACACGGAGTCCGCGTAAAAACCGCTCCTGCCCACGCACCGATACCGCTGGTTAAAATTTGGATCGATTTGATATTCTAATCGCCCCGTCGTCGTTTTATGTTTCAGACGGAATAATCAGCTACTCTATCCCGGTGGACGGGACGGCGACGGACAACGCGGAAGTCCGCGACCTGTCGTACGACGGCGTGGTGAGCGGCGACAAATTCCAAGGCGGTCTCGGACGTCTGGTCGACGGCGTTCGCGGCGGTGACAACTTCAAAATGGATATCGGTTACGGAAAAGGTATGACCCGTCAGACACGTTTGACGTCTCACGAAACTGTCAAACTGTTCGGCGGGTGCTTAATGAATCGATCCGAGCGCGCGGACCATAACGCAGTTATATTCATTAACTAATCCATAGCGACACCGACGTACGGTCGGTCACAAAGTTTGCAAACGTTTTTACCGTCGCGTCTCTGCCCGACGCGTCCGGACGGGATTCGATTCTAAGTCGCACGAAATCCCGGATTTCCATACGCCATTACCCGACGTGTCTGATACATTTAATATTATACAGTCTAGTTTGTCCACTGCAGTGACGTGACGCGGGAGCGTGAAACGCGAAATCACGGCAATGCAATTGATATGATATTCCGTTGAATCAATTCAAGAGTTACGGGAAATGTGTCCGATTCAAATCCAGAGCTCGTATTTAACAATGAAAAACTTTTAATACTGGCCACTAAAACGTTCCGTGACTAGTTTACCGGTACAACGACATAATAATAATAATATGGTTGACGTGTAGTTTTTGCATATTTTCACAAAAATAAATTGGTCCCGAAGACATAATAAATTGTTTATTTATGCATACTAATATTCGTACAGGGTGTTTAGTAGGATTTGACCAATGCGACTCAACTCTGAGACGTAGAGAAACATTAAATGTCTACCAGGTACAATTCAAAATTCATGTACGACTTCGTTTTTGAGAAAAAAAATTATTGTTTTCGTTATTTTTTAAGTTTTAAATTTTTTCATATGGTGAGAACTACTGCCCGTAGTTGAATATCACAAAATATAATAGATTTTTATTTTTTTTCTAATGTTGATGTTTGAATATCTTTTTTGTCCAATATTTCAAGAGGTTTGAAACGAGTGCAATAACATGGGCATACAAAACAAAAATGTACTGATTATACTATTGAGCATTTATAAACTTAAAAAAATAACATTTAAAGAAAATACCAAAACTTAAAGAAAAAATGTTGTCTTAACGCTTGCCACTTGAGAAAACTAAAAAATCCAAAAGCACGTATAAAAAATTAGTTAAATTATAATTTTTTCACGAATGTGTAGTGAACAGTTATGTTAATGATTTAAATTACGCATGAAAAAAAAAACAAACTCGCGTGTTAAATGGGATTAAATCGCGTTTTTCAAAATCTTCTGAAACACACTGGGTTTTCAGCAAATAATATTATCTAGGTACACGCTGTTTATCAAACTAAAACACTGGTTAACCTATATCGTTTTACCGAACACAATATTTTAGTTTTATACCATTTTAACTATACCGCATGTATATACACACACACGCTCATTTATCAAACGCCCGTTACTAGATAGGTAACTAATAATACGCATTAATGCGTCCTGTGTAATATTGTTATACGGCTAATTAACTTAATCCGTATTTACGACGCCCCCGCGTTTTTCCGATACCCGCCGATGTTGGCCGATAAAAGTAAAACCTCTCGCCGTTCGCAGAAACGATACGACGAGGATGGAATTTATGCGAGGTATAACCAGTGCTCAACTTGGGGAGGAGAACGCAGGAGGACGGAGTACCCCAACTAATTTTTCGGAAATTTTAGCGTACCTCTACTTTTATTTTTAAGAAGAACGCACGGGACGCTGCATCATTCTGCATTTTTAATTTTTATCAAAATGCTCGTGATAAACTGATAACATAATTTTTCTTACCATAGATTTAATAATAACACAGAATATTATTATTATTATTTATATCATTACCTATATTATCAGTTACCACTGTTATCATTAATCAGTATTCACTAACGTCAATTAATAAAGATTGTTATTTATGAATTACATTTTTTTTTTAATTTAAATAAATAGTTAAAATGAATTGTTTTTTATTTAGTTACTTTTGAGTTTGATATTATATTTATAAGTTATAACTATAATATACAATACATTATTTACAGTAATTTTTTTTTGTAATTTGATTATTATTTATTTATTAATATTTTTTATATAATTTAAAGATGGCTATTAGGGGGTGTGGGGGCATAGCCCCCACGGCTTAGTAACGTTTAACAAGTAACGGGGTCGCTCTTTTTTTTAAGTTAATAGAGTCCCCCTACTTTAATTTTGCCAAGTCGAGCACTGGGTATAACACACGGGGCCGCCCGACGCACCGTGGTCGCTGCTGGTGTACGCGTCAGACGTGCACGATCGGCCCTCGCGCGTTAACTACGCGACCGTCGAGTAAACACGAGGCGCGGATATTATACGGATAATTTATATTACGATATTAAAATATACGTTCGAACGGTTTCCCGGGGCCCACGGTCGGGGATCCGACTTCTCTGTACGGCGTGCAGGGGAAAATCCGACGGTCGGTCGGCGAGAAACCGTTTAATTAATAATAATAATAATAATTATAATCACACCGGTCGATCGGTAGTGTCGGCGACAGATTCGAAAACAAAGTACCTACGCGCGCATACCCCGAGTTGCTATTAGTTTTGCTATCAATATTATTATTATTATTACTATAATAATAATAATAATTATTATTAATATTATTATTATTATTATCGTCGTCATCACGTCACAGACATCTGCAGCGAAACAGTGACGGCGTTTTATTCAATATCGTTATTATTTTTCGCGTGCCAAACTTTCGGAGCGCAGCCGGTCTACGGCGCGCGGAACGTGACGTTTGTAAAAGCTAATGATACGGACGTTTTAATAAGCCCCGGGGAAACTTGCGCGGCGTATACACTGTTCCGCCGCAGTGTGCGCGTATAAATAATAATAATAATTCAAGTTTCAAAATCCCCGGCAATAACAATAACAAATAAACGTGCGTAACTTCGGAAAATGAAAGCCTTATAGTATTTCGAACGCGGGGCAGACGCAGCCACGGGGCGGTCGGGCGGCGGGACACGGAGGGACAAAGGAGCCGCCGGTGACGGGGGCGGCGCGGAGTCGGGCGCACGGAAACGCAGGGGTTCATTATTACGGGACGGAGGTGAATGTATATTGTATGTGTGTATATTATATACAATCTACACTCACACACACACACATATTTATATACATTTTGTGTGTGTGTATGTGTATATAATTTTGAATATTATGACTCCCCGAGCATGACATGAAATACGATAAAGTAAATCGGGGAAAAACTATACTAATGGAACGACGGGTAATGACTGTGGGCTCCCCCTTCCCCTCTGACGTTTTAAGAGTTATTCAACTTTAACCCTTGAGCCTCTTCCGCACCCTGCTCTTTGACATTTTTTTCTTATACGCAAATATAATATAATTAGTAAGTGTATATTATATTTATTATTATTTTTTCGTCAATGTTATTATCGTCGTGCGATTTTTAATACGGTGGATAATGAGAAAACCGTAACGGCTGGGCAGGGTGAGAGGCATAATAAATACTACATTATAACCGCGTACCTACCGACCGTATCGTACGGACTATATAACCCCTTAAATAATTCATATCCGAATGTTTGTTTCGTAGGAATGAAATTAAATTAAATTCACACTAATAATTCATATCGTAACTTTCCTACCGGGAGAGAAAAAAAAAACGTGTAACGCGTTGACGACGTTAAAAGAATAATAATACGGTATTATAGTTTAACACGTAAAACACATAAAAATCAAAAGCAACACATCGTGCACACTGTCAAAAGTTTTTGACAGATATAATAACGAGTGTTATTGATTTTTGACGGCACACAGTACATTAAAGTGAAAAATATTTGGCTTTTGCCACACGCTGGTGCCGAGATATTTTAATTGTAAACGTGACGCGGAGACTGTGTGTAAAAAAAATGCGTACGTATAATAATTATTAAACACTATTGCAATGAAATTCAACAAAAAGATTGAACGACAAAATATTTTTATTTTTTTTTTTCAAATAATTTGCTACAATAGGTATACCTCAAATAGATTTAATTTTTACATATTTTCAAAAACGATTTCCGTCCCGGGCCATGAAATAATCAGAAAATATTGTTAAAATTACAGACAAATTATTCATTCCAAACGACCAGATGCATTGTCACTATTATTATTATTATTATTAGTATTAGTATTGCTTATTTTACTTAATTTTTATAATGATAATAATTTTTAACTCGTTTGTTTTCATAGTTTAAATTTATTTTTATATTTATTAAACCCATATTTTTTTTTTTTTTTTTTTATGTACAATACTTATGTATAAACGAACACGATGACTCTGAAAATCTTTCCATTGTCCAATTTATTTATTATGAATCGCGTCAATTTCTTGTTAATGTAGTGTTTTTTTAACTCAGTATTATAAATAAAAATTGAATTTTGATATAATTTTAAAATAACTAAATTTGAAAAATAAATTTGTAATAGCATTATGGTATTATACTACTAATGCTATTACAATTTTCAGATCCGATTATATTTGTTATTCACTCTATATAATACATCAATATATTTATGATGTAAAATTTTCTGTTGAAATAAAATTGAATGTGAATTTTCCATTTCTCGCGAAAACATGTATGTATAATACGATTTTTTTATAGGTAACGGATGGGTTGGATGGCGTAAGGAATCCTTCCCGAAAGGATTCGTCGAGCTGGTGTTCGAATTTAACGACGTGAGAAATTTTTCGGCTGTACACATATTCACCAACAATTTTTTCAGCAAAAACGTACAAGTGAGTTATGACCTTTAATTCTCATAAATTGTTGTTTGATTTCTTTTAAAATCAAAATGCTACGTTTTGTTTTTCATTATTATTCGAAATAATCGTCCGAGTTATTTCATTTTACTTTACAAAGAGGAATTTTCATAATAAATCCTGAAACTAGTGAAAACCTGCTGGCAATGGTTTAATGACCTCTTAGAAATAATATAAAAATTGTAAGTTTCAAGCACCGTTGAAGTATGTTGTACAAACTTTTTCATCCTTAAAAATGAGCTTGCGTGCTTGTGCATGTGTGTGTATGTGTGTGTGTGTGTGTGTGTGTGTGTGTGTGTGTGTGTGTGTGTGTGTGTGTGTGTGTGTGTGTGTGTGTGTGTGTGTGTGTGTGTGTGTGTGTGTGTATGGCGAATGTGTGTAAACGATTATATACGCTTGTGACAGTAAAAACCCGTAGCTCATAGTCCTAAATAAAATGACTGCGTGTTCACACACACATACCGCATTATACCGTACCGACTTCTCAAAACAATAGATGATGAACAACAATAAAGCTAATGAACCTCGTAGCATAAAAACTCAATTTTTTTTTCTTATAATTTTTATACTTAAAGCGAGAAAAAAAATGAATTAAATGAAACTCTGTAACCTTTTAATACTGTTAATTATCTCAGAACAACTATTCGAGTGAAATATTTTAACTCGAAATAATTTAATAGTTTTATTTTCCACTCAGTTTTGATAATAATATATTTTAATAATTAATGTAAATTACATACGTTTTCGACCTTTCACGAATAGGGTTTAATCATAACGCCGCACTTCACTTGTCACTGTATAACGTCACGTATACATAATGAAAACCAATTATGCGGTGAGATGCATTATATAATACGACTGCGCCGTGCCGTTGTGTATTATGATATTAAGTTTACAACCATTTCGACCAAAGTGTTTGTGTTGAATAAATCAAAACAAAGAGGAGTTGGTCGTGAATCTTACGCCCATCACCGCACGTGTATTGGTTTCACGTTCCCAATCATCACCGATTAACTTAATGGTAATTAATTGATCGTACTTAAATATGTTTAATATCCGCACGATCTTGGCGTAAAAAACTCGATTAAATGTTTTTACTTTAAGTTTTATTGCTCTGTGTCAACATAATTATTATGAATAAAAGACGCATTTTGTCTTTTAACTGTTGCACTGATTTGTGTACGCAACATTATGCTAGTTCAAGGGCTTAAAGTTGAATCCACCCCTTTTTTAACCTCTCAAGGTCACAATTTAAGTTGATATTGAATTCACATACATTTTAAGCAAAAACGAAAAAAAAATTCTTTAACTTGGTGTTCCACAATTTAAAATCGTACGTATATATATTTATAAATACATTTATTTTGCTGTCACTTGACCTCATCACTCTTTACTTCATTCAAATCGTATGGATATTTTATAAAAAAAATTCAAGTAATATGGTCTCTTAAAAATAGAAATTCCTTAAAATTATTAACTTTTGATTAACCAATAAATCGAGTAACACGCACTATCACACATTAGTTTGTAACAATATCATGGTCGTGTGAAAAATAAACGCTGAACTTTTTTCCAATATGATTTCAAATAAATACTTTTCAATAATTTCCGAGAATGCATCGCTACACGAATGCATGTTTTACAATGCATTCTGAGTATTGAGAAAAACTAACTTCAGTTTTCAGAATATTCACTTGAATACTCGTATCGTTAAAAATGTTCTGAAGTTCCCGATACAACACGAAAGTCAACTATTTGTAAAACGCAAACAGAATTACCATGTGAATGTCCACACCGTAGATTTAAAACAGTACACTGATACACTAGTTACGAACGCTTGTTTCCACCTTGAATCCAAGGAATTCCGAATTCACGTGTGCGTTACACATATTATTCGTTACACGAAATTGAATTTCATTTATACCGCAATGTGTAATATATCATTTGGGTTTTTCGTCATTAAATTGTTGGCATTCAAGGCGACCCCTACGAAAATTAATCAACCGTAACAAGCAGTTTTATGTTAAATAGACCCAGAAAATATTATAAATTAGATAACGTATCGTGCCGACCACTCCCTTTTTAAAAACTAGAATTTTCACATCGCATTAATAACTCGCATGTGTGATGATAACACATGCGACTCGTTCTATTTGTCATAATTAAAACGGGCATTTATCATTTCTTCGTTTTTATCACATAACAATGCATACATTAGGCACGCTAATTAATCAAAGTGCGCCACGAATACAATTCGTTTTGTTTCATTAATGAAGCTCACGTTGTTATTATATGAATCGTGTACGATTATTAAATAATTTTTGAAACAATATTAAATTCACGCTCGATAAAGATAAAGATAAAAAAAAAAAACATTGGAAATGTTATACCTATAAAGGTAAAAAATAATCGTCATTCCTGCCGAAACGTATGATTTCAAGACCGTAAAACACCGTAAACTACGTACCTACAGTAAATGATAGCCGTTAACCGTTTTTCGTAAGTGATTTACAAGCTGCTTTTGTGTTTACAAATACCTGATAAAAATATGTTCAACGAAACATTTCGATAACTACTGTTGAGTTATCGGAATTACAGTTATAGGTATTGCATTTTTAAAATTTCGGATAAATCGTCGTGTCCGTAGAAATGTACACGATTATTCGACCGCCGCGCCGGTCCGCGATTAAACACCGTGAGTAAACTGTAATATTAAACATTTGGTAACGTATGAAATATGTTTCATTTTATGCCGAACGCTCGACGTACGGTCTCGTTTCGGTGCCATTTCCCACATTTCAACCTCACCCCACGGATTTTCTGTTTATTTTTAATATCTGTGCTATTAGAGTGTACATGAACTGTTGTAATATATAAATATATATATGCGTATATTTATTTTTTTTATTATTATTATTTTTTTTTTTTTAATGAAAAATGTATATCAATTACTTTTGATGCCTGTTTATATAGTTATATACACATATACATATATAATAAATATACAGGCGGTATGGGGCTGAAATAGGGTCCACGAGACTCCATTAAACGGTTCCGTTTTTTTGGTTTTGACAAAAATTTATAGTCTCGCGGTAGGTAAGACCTTTTAAGGCCTGACCGCGTAATGCCAGTGACAGATTTATGAATCGTATATGTTTCATTTACTCCAGAAATATAATAACAACAATAAACGGCTACACGGTGAATAACATGCAGCGCGTGACGTGATATACGGTGTGTTTGTGTTACACGCACAACCGGAAAAGATGGCTTGAACCTTAGCCCGCCGAGCCGCACAACACCCTCCCCCGCCCAACACACACACGCACACACACACACACACACACAAACACACACACGCACACACACACACACACACACACACACACACACACACACACACACACACACACACACACACGCACTCACATTATTCCTGCGCGGATTCCGTAAACACGGTAAATGTATTTTTAAAACGTCGCCTACGCGTTGTTGTTATCAACCCTCAATTTTTCGAAAGTAATAAGGAGTTCGGGCGAACGTAAATGTATGAATGAAAAAGAGGGAATAAAATCTCTCAATCTTTATTTCCGAGTAGCATTATCCGAAAAAATACAAAAACGTAATACGTAATAATATCGCGCGATCAAATTATTCATTTTAGCGGTGTACGAAATATTAAAAGGAGTATGAATAATAATTCACAAGCTCGGTGTTACGCTACCACATTATACTGTGGTTTTATATAAATGTATTATTAGACTGGCGAATTTTTATACATCTTGAAATTATTACTCGAAACGTAAAAATACTGGTAAGGCCACACTCGCGTAATATACCACGAGAACTTTGTACATAAACATTTATACGTTTAATCGTAAATTCGTAACACTTTGAAATTATGATAAATTATTACGGCGATTAATCATAAAATTAATATTATTATTATTTGTGTCGGCAACGATCTGAAATACTTTACTACACGGCGTCTTGGTTAGGCAATTTCACTACGTACGAGAATACCGTTTTATATTCATCGGAGTAGAAAATTTAACTTCTTTAAATAACTATTATATTATGCAATATACTACGTTTCTTTAGAAAAATATACTCTAGATTTTTAAATACAATATTTCAAAATAACGAATTTTCGAAGCTAAAATAAATTAATAGAAGTCCGCTTTTATCTTTTTCCTTTTTTTTTTTTTTTCAACTCTAAACAAAAAGATTAATCTGTTGATTTTCTCGGAAACGGATCACCCACAAGTTTCACGTAATAGATTATGAATAACATTTAGTTGGTACTTAAATTTTTAATAAAATCAGTCGTTTTTTCAAATATCAAGAAAAATTACTGATCATTTAGAAAATTCACGAAAATGCCCACCAAATGTAATTTTTTCCTAACACATTTTAATTTTCAGACAAAAAAAAAATAATTTTCAAAACAAGAAATAATAATTATTTATATGATAGGTACAGAAATAATCTAAAAAAAAAAAATAATAATAATAATAATAATAATAATAAGCAAAATTAGAATTTGATATTATTTGACTCAGAGCTTATACAAATTATTATTACTGATTCGAAAATTTTAAAAATCAATATGCTTAAACTAATATTTTATAATAATAGTTATTGCACTTAAAACCAGTTATCAAAAAACAAAATAAGTGCAACTTGTGATGGAATATTCTGATAGAAATAATTTCAATTTATCACAGCAAAATTTTATTATGAAACAAATATAATGTTGAACTAATTTACTCAAACAAACAAAAACACTAATTTTTAAAAATGAAAATAATCGTGAATTTGCCAAAAAAAGTTTTGTAAGAATAAAGTCGTAAATAAAATCAGTTGCGTCTTTTATAAACGTTTTAGATTCTGAGTGAAGCGAAGGATCTTATGGTTTTACAATGATGTTTATTTTTTTTTTTTTTCTGTAAACACTTTTTCGTATAGAAGCAACTTTTTAGATTCGAAATTGAACTGAGATGGTACTTTAGAGAGGTCATTTTTCCAAAATCTCCATAGTTTTTCCAGTAATCAAGAATAACGATCGAAAAACTGAGTAAAAACGATAAAATAGGTAAAAATCCGCCGTAAACGAGATTTTCACTGTTCAGATTTTAGGTATTTCGTCATAAATCGATAATTATTAAAGCTAGAAACTTGAAAATTTTATCCAATATCAAATACATAATTTTTTATATTGGACGACATTTTCAGAACAATTATAGCACTTTTGACTTAAACATAGAACTTTTAATTTACCAAATTGTTTGAAAGTTTTTATTTAATATAATTTTAAATATTTGACAAAAAGTTCTGAAAATATGAATTAATATGACCTTACTCATAGACCTACCTAATTATCCTAACAAAAATTAAAAAATCGTGACATATCTGTGATATATCTTTGGTTTCAATCACAGAAAAATTATATTTCATGGAATAATATAAGATGTCATGGATTAATCAATCATATTTTGCCCTGTTCGCAAATGGATTCTAGACTTCAATTGTATTCGTTGAGTCGGCTATCTAGTTGTTTTATATATCTTTGGATTTCACTAACGTTTATAACGTCACAAATTCCACGGATATTAAAAAAATATGAAAACTTCATATATAAAATACGATTTTGTCCCCGATTTTCTCTGTTCTATAGCTTATTCGTTAATAATAAAATCGCTGGCACAAATATCGAGATTCTATCATCGATTTCACTTTAATACATTTCATGCTGTTGTCGTTGTGCCTGTTTATTTCAGATACTTGGACAAAATTAAATCTCTAATTTATGTATCTAATTATAGTTATCATTAGCCAATAATTTCTATGACAAGATAGAACTTAATATTTTTTCTCTATTTAGTATACTTTTTTTTTTTTGTATATATAAAATTAATTATATAATTTATAATTCGTTTTTATGTATCCGTTTATCAAATGAAAATGTTAATTTGATTTTCGTTACTTTAAATAATTCGTAAGGAAGGAACAGCGTAAGAACTTTGTCAGTAATACGAGGCCTCTGACCACGGTTTTTTTTTTTACACGACTCATGAGGATACAAAGGTAAATATATCCATCATACATTAACGTAGTGGTATGTCCAAGAGAGAGGAAGTTAGTGGTTAATCTCCCCATAAATGCATATATTTTTTTTAGAAAACTACCATTCAGAGCTGTCAGCTGAAATAAATTCATAACTTTTTTATGAGTTATTAATATTCCAGATTTCTATGAACATTCACTATACAGATTACAAAGGACGCACACAGTGAACATAGATATACATAATATTCATGACTAATTATTTAGTTTTGAAGATGATTAAAAGTGATTATATCGAATATTTTTCTGATCACTAAGACGTTCATTCAAATGATATAAATAACAATTTCTATAACAACGGGATGTACTCTATTGATCGACGAGACTATTAAACATAGAAACTATTAGAGAAAAACATAAAATAATTTATTTTATATTACATAATACCAACAATAATTTCAGATACTTAATTGATTTTCCTCCCAATAGCTTACGAGGGTCGTTTGCACACACGTTTCTCGATTGCTTGTCGGAAATCAGTGTACATCGGTCGTATTGAATGTAAATAATTTTATTTTGAATTTACGCATCCGATATTTTATCGATGTCTTGCAGATAGGCACCTTTAATCTAAGCTACTCTTAGCACAAGCTGTGCTTTTTGGGAGCGCTACAATACTGTTTAATTCTTTTTCTTATTATTATTATAAATTTATAAATTACTAATTAATGTTAATTCAATGTTGTTAAAATATGTAATGTATATTATTGTTGCAATAATCTAATTATTATAATTATTATTATTATTATTATTATTATTATTATTATTATTAATCGAACAGTAATAAATATCGAATACTCATATAATTGTCTGCATAAAATGTGTTGTCGTCGATTCCGACTCGTCGTCATCATATAATTATATTTTAAAAAAAACACGACTCATAATGATACATAATATCTAGCCTGGGATTCGTGCAGACCTTGACCGAGTAATACGTTACTACGAAATTGACGGAAGAATATTTAAATTTAATAACTGAGCGTTGTGCGTACTACGCTGTGAAATATTTTTATTTTTTTTTTTTTTTTATTCAAAGAATTATCTATGTACTTTAAATATTAAACGCTTTTATATTTAGTTCGTCATAAATATACGATATATCTTTGGATTTTACATTATTTCATAGATTAAGGTTTATTACAGTTTCGTCGCGTTGTTTTCATTATGATTATGCACTATTATTCCATTCCATCCGTTGTTTATCTGAAACTTATATTTTAACGTTACGGCGCAAAACATAAAACAATATAAATATTTCTATTGTTCAAATATTATCCCTGAATGCTCGTATTATTAGTGATTACATTTAATATACGTAGTCACGAGACTGTAATAGAAAAAAAAAAGCCGTGTTTATAAAATGAAAGCTCAGTCACTTTGAAGTGTCACAGAATGGCAATACATTATTATAGCAGCTTTAATAAAATCGTATAAAATATCTTTTTATACCGATACACAATGTACAAAACAATTTTAAACCATTTTAATCCAAACCTTTTTCAATTTTTTCAATATTTCAAAAAATTGTGATACAAAAAAATACTTATTTTTCGAGCTGTTTAAAACTTTGAAAAAAAAAATGTGCACGTTGATCAATGGTGAAAATGTACTTTTGTTTGCACGTGTTGAAAAGCACCACTGGATTTCAATTAAAATTTATATCAATACAGTATCCGCCTCATTATGTTACATTCGATTGTTTGAAAAAAAATATAAATTATGCGATATTTAGAGTAAAACCCCATGGTGTAAATCTCCATAGGGGCAGCACTCGGTTAATGCTCGGTAAAAAAAAATTGTCTACCTCAATTATTAAATACGTGCTACTATTTCCCTAGGATGAAAATTTTTAGTTGTCATACGATGAATTGATACGTTTAATTTTAATTTCAACGAAAACATTTTTCATTCCAAAGTGAAGTGTGTCGTACCTAATATGACATTTGTGAAAAAATTCAAAAGATACTGCAGCATTAAACTCATCTGTTTTATACGAGCACGATTATAAATTTCCTAGCTTAATGCGTAGCTGTTTTTCCGAAGTAAATCTTCTTTCTAGGATTATTTTCCGTTCTCATTATTTTATATAAAACACGAACAACCCGCAAAAAACTATGACGATTTCATACTTTAATTAATATCTTGAAAACTGTTGAAAAATAATGATTCTTTATTGATTTTAACTCGTGATGAACATTTTTTTTTTTTATTATGTATACATTTTTATTTTTTCAAATCACGGAATACACTTTTCTTTTTGTTTGTTCCATCCATACAATTGTGTGTTTTACGGACTATCGCGATATCGGATGTGTCGTAATTTTGTATTTAGATTAATTTTTATTTGATCGTGAACTCTAAAAATTGATTTATGCGGAGTTTAAAATAATATCCTAATCGAATACAAATAAAATCGCATTTTAAATAACTGACCTACGCCAATTATTTGCTGGGTAACACGATTATAAAATGGTTTCAACGTACAGCCAGTGAAGTATTTACGGGAGATAATGACACTGGTAGATACCTCAGTGCATTTTTTTTTTTTTTTTTTTTTTTTTTTTTTTAATATCTACAACTGAATTATTACACAGTAAGTTACTTAGAAACATGCTTTTGTAATTCATACGAATATTCGAGCGATGTGAGCATTGTGCTGAGTTCTGCGTAAGAGAGCAGTTTTTAGTAAGGTTAAGGTTAAGATTTCATAATTTATACTAATTAAGTAAATTAATATCAACCTCAACCATAAACCATAAATATACCACTGTGTTGAACTTTAATCCTGTGCGTGGGTGCTTGCGTGTGTGTTTCCGTGTCTGTGTGTGTGTCTGTGCCTGTGTGTGTGTGTATGTGTGTGTGTGTGTGTGTGTGTGTGTGTGTGTGTGTGTGTGTGTGTGTGTGTGTGTGTGTGTGTGTGTGTGTGTGTGTGTGTGTGTGTGTGTGTGTCTGTGTCTGTGTGTGTCTGTGTGTCTGTATGTCTGTGTGTATATGTGTGTGTGTGTGTAAATCAATATCATGGTTTTTGTGATTGATCGACATTTGCAGATATTTTTAATGATCACGACCGTGTGTTTTGTTTTAGGTTTTTTCCAAAGCGAGAGTGCAATTCAGTGTTGGCGGACAACACTATCACGGCCGATCGGTGTGGTACACGTACATGCCGGACATGGTGCTGGAGAACGCCCGAGACGTCGACATACAGCTGCACGGCCACGTCGGGAAGTATGTGAAAATCCAACTTTTCTTTTCCAACAAGTGGATAATGATCAGCGAAGTGAAATTCGATTCCGGTAAGAACTTACGACGTTATTATTACGATGTATTATTTACGCCAACGTATCGTATTACCTCCGTGGTATAGTTTCTTTTCGTGAATCGACTGAACGGTATTCGTCGTGACACCGCCGGCTCGTCCGTTCGAATTTCCGTCAGAAGTACTGCACAAAAATGGGGTGTTAAGAACCAGAGCGTGGAAGAGAGACATTTGAGATGGAAATTGAATGATTAATATTGAAATCCTTTACTTCAAAAAAATTATAAAATCCCTCAAAAATGTACTTCTACTTCTATTTTGGTTTTTTTTAGGTAACAGTTACTCGCGGTTATAGTTGAATTATATTTTAGGCCCGGTTAAGTTAGCTATTATGTTGTAAATATTAAATGGATCACTTCATTTTATATTCGTTTTTATGACTTTCCATAGCCAAAAATAGATTCATTTTTTAAATAGTTCGAATAACGCTTTGCTAAACAATGACGGTATTAAAAAATGTGATAAAGGCATGGTCGGTATGAGTCACGTTTAATGATTGATCGGTACAAGTAAAAATTATACTTCATTGTTTATTATAACTTTATTTTGAGATAATCAATAAGTACATCTACTCCTAAATGTCAGTACTTTTTGCTAACGTGTACATACATTTATTTATTTTTTTTATTCTTCTAATTGTTACTATTCACTGTCACCGTTTCGCTGTACGTTATAATTAGGGCTGAGGACTTCTAGTTTTTTCATATTTTTTTAGAAAGACCGTAGAATCATGTTAGTGATCAACAGATATGTTTCATAATACCAGAAAGTCGTATTTAAAATTTTAATTTGTATATATTTGCATATTTTGTCATTATTGCATATAAATGCATATGTGAGTATGTTAGAAAAATAAGGATCATATTAAATATGATATATTTATATATATAAATATAATAAATATATTTTATATATAAATATCAAATTTTGAAGACTGAAAATCAATAACGGGTTAAGTGCCAAAAAAAAAAATTGAGTTAGACTCGAAAAACTGAGCTATGTGCCATCGCCAGAGGGCTACTTACCATGGTGTACAAAAAACCCAAACAAAATATGTCACGAGCGCATTTATGTCAAGATGTCATGTTATTCGAAAAATTGAATAACTCAAAAACAACTTTTTAGCACTTAGCCCTTTATTTATTTTCAGTCTTCATTTGGTAATTTTCGATAGGTATAACTTCTTAAATTAGTTTAGATAAAAAAGATCTAATTGGTAAATTTTCTGTTTAAATGTAGTATTTTTTATTATCGTTTAGATAATTTACTATCTGTCCGATAAAATCGAAATATATATAGGAAGTGAACTTCAGTTGCTCGTCATTTTTCAAGAATTTATTATAATTAACTTATCGAAATAATACTTATTAGTAATAATAACTATTATACTAGTTATACATTTTTTTTTTCATATAAACATTATAATTAGATGAGTTAATAAAATAAAATACATTTTTAGAGCATATTATAAGTGCATATTTTTTGGTTTTTGAGTGCATGCATATTTTGAGATTTTCAACCACTAGAAGTACTCAGCCCTAGTTATAATACACTATTGTCTGTCCAGGCGTTAGCCACTTGAATAAATAAAGATTTGAAGAAAACATGCAAAACCGGCGAGATTATAACAATGCACACGAGCGCGCACAAATTTGCCTCTGTTCGCTTCAATTTTGCTAACGCCCACAGTGCGTGTGCTACAACACACGAACATATTATATACGTGTATGTATATTTATATATAGGGCACGATTTCTGTGTTTCGGGTCACGGACGCCACAGTTACCGTGACGGCAAATCCATATTTCCGACGTCGACACGTTTACGACCGTGTTCGTAAACGAACTTCATTCGATTTCGCGCAGACGTTCGCGCGCACGTACGTTATTGTTTTTTCGTCGACACACACGCACTTAGGCGTCTTCCCGTACGTCTTACGAGATCATCCGTCCCCGTCACCACGCGGATCCCATTCGAATAACGGTCGGTAAATCGAAAAATAGGTCCCCGCGGTTTCCGAAGGAAATTCAACGCGGAAAATCCGCTTCCCCGGGTTCGCCCGCTCCCGTCCGCGCCCGGACCGCACTTTTTGTTTTTCCGTATTGTGTGTCCTCCCTCGCGCACGGCGAAAACACGAAAAGACGCGCGGCGCGTGCGTTCCGGTCTTTGAAATTCCGTTTTGACCGATAAAATCGTATATTCGACGCAACGGTTTCGGCGGGAGTCGCTCATATTTTATTCATGATACTCGCAGTACTCACGCGGCACAATAAGTATTGTTTAATACCTGCCGCGGGGGGGGGGGGGAGAAACTATGCGCGCGGACCCGCGGATCGAAATCCTAACCGATAGAATGTTTGTGCCCGGCGTGTTTCTGGAAACACGGTCCGACAGTAAACTTTGCTTTAAAGTGAAATGCAGATGTTCACGGATATTACTCGCGGTACGCGCATTCCGTCGTACGAGTGAGCTCCGAACACAATACACGTAATATTGTTATCCAACAAATGTTTCGATACCCAAATACCAATAATTGACACGAATAGTTGGTACAGTTCAACGTAAAGTTTGCGTCCACTGCCGCCGTTATAGATAAACAAAACGGTTCCGGGGCAAAGTAAATCACCTGCTCTCCGAGGGTTCCGTCGTGAGCGCGTGCCTTTTTATTTTATTTTATTTTATTATTTTTTTTTTCTTTTGGAAAGCGAAAATGCGACTTTACATTCCGACCCTCGAACGGAGGTGGTCTGCGACAAACACGCGCGATTTGAACATCTCTGTTACCGTGACCGCTTTCGCGCCTGTGAAATCGTTGAACCGTTGAATTTTACACGACTCATTGTCAACGGAGATTTTTGTGATTTCGTAATATCCTTGGTTTCACTGATATTAATTTCGGTGAAAATGTCACGTGTTTAAAATATAATACACCATTATTCATCGAAACTTCAGCGTAACTTCGTACGTATGTGTATTTGTACGTAAAGAAAACCACAATTTCAATTTCTACGATTGCGTCGAGTAAACCCGTTTGCAGAGCAGGTACACGTCCCGTACGACAATTAGAAGTTTAACCGAGCAAAACACATGTAAATCAAATCCAGACGCGTCTGCGCGTGGCGTAAACACAAACGCAATACTTTATCGTGTTCTTAATAGGCACTTGACAGGCAATACACACACACAAACGCACACTCACATAAACACAAACACACTCGGTAAAAGGACAGTATTGACCAATATTGAAATAACTCCGTCGCGATTTCCGTTACAAGTAGATAGAATAGGAGTGTATCAATAACGTCCGTAAAAAATTGCGCGAACATTATTATTATAATTTTTTTTTATTTTTTTTTTTTTGCAAGTATTGTTTCGGCCTAATTACGTTACGTGATTTACACAACGTGTCATCGTTCAACTCGCAGCCAAACTGTAGATGAAATCGTTATCGTGACACCGGTGAAATTCTCGCCGCTGCACAGTGGTCGGAAATACAAATTTAGGCGGACAAAATAGAAAAAAAAATAATAAAAATTAGATATTTAATACTTTATTTTATATCAGTACAATAAATGGAAAAACATTTAATAGACTTTGGGTTATTATAACAACGATAACCACTTTAAAACGATTAAAGACAAAATCTACAATATCTATATTAAGTATAGTTGATTAAGAATATCAATTCACTACTTCGTCGATCACGTTCAGTGTGTTTGTTCAATTTTATAAAATTTAAGTTATTATTTTAAAATGAACATCAATGAAAACGGTCAGTTAAATTTAAATGCATACGTATTATTCTAATGGATGCATGATGGTGTATATATATTGCATCAATATCAAACATTTTTTTTTAGTAGCGGATTTACATTTTTAAATACATTATATAAGAAGTGATCTAAAATTATCATAAACAAATATATCGGTGTTACTCAAAAACTTCTTAGCTTTTCTATGAAATAATTTTTATCTACGTCGAGTTGCGGCTATGTCTAGCATATTATCTGTTATTAGATTATCATCTAAAATCAATTTAAAATCACTAGATGAAGATATTAGGGCACTAATAATTGTTGAGGTAGACACATCTAGTGACTCTGATAGTAACAGTGACAGTGACAGTGTCAATGAAGATTATTCCGAACGAAACAACAACAATTTTAAAACTAGTATTATAGTATGGTCTGTTTTGTAAAAATAAAAATTAATTTTCTTTCATTTAAGTACGTTTTCATCATATTTGAAATTTCGCAATAATTTAAATTGAAATGTTATAACATTAGGAACACATTTTGTAAATAAAATAATTTTGTCCGCCTAAATTTGTATTTCCGACCACTGTGCGCTGAGTCGAGTCGGACGCTTTAACCGTGTTATCCGTCTCATATTAATAACGCACGATACCGCGTGAGTCGAATAAATTCGAAATCATGTCGATTCGCCGTCCGCCCGAACGCTTCGTTATTAAAAAATATGTATTACGTCTAACTAACAATAATTTTTTTTTTTATATATATAAAAACCCATTGAAAACATCGCGAACAGTGTATGCGTTGTGCGAGTCGTCGCCGGCGGAAAATGCTTATGACCGAGGGGAATTTATTACGTCGTTTATCAACGTATAAAAAGTTTCGTTCGGTGCCGTATTTTGAAATCACGCCACGCCGACCGAGAGATCACAACGCGAGACGTTCTCCGCCAGACGCTCGATGTGCTTTTCGCGCGGTCCGAGCGCGAACGTAAAGAATAAACGAAACGCGTGCATGCGTTGCGAATCATGAAATATTATTGTCACACGAGTCCGAAACGTTCGCATGCAGTGGCGGCTAGGTTAGTCACGGAGCAGTTGCTTCATAGTCAAAATGGGTGGGTGTTGACGAACCGGTTAGATACACGGAGACTTTATACGAATTGCATTATTGAAACAAATTTTATTAAATCGTTATAACACGAATCAGAGCGGGATTAAGATATTTTGCGCCCCGGGGCAAACCTACCTAAAATTAATAACTATTTTTTTATAAACGTAAAATAGTTTCACTATAATTTGGTATTTATTAAATGTCAATTACGTATAAACGCTAATCTACGTATGTCTGTGAATCTACATTCAGTAAGCTGAAGTTCATCGAAAACAAGTGCAGGAACCAGGTTAACAAGTGAGAACGTTGACAACATTTTGAGAATTTCAGTTTCTTCCCAACCTGATATTACATAGATGCCATGTCAGAGAGTTGTGAAAGATTTCGCCCCCCCCCCCCGACTTCAGCGAATTAAGAAATTCAAGTAGGCATATTCATGAAGTTCAGTAAAAGAAATTTCCCTGCTTTTGTATATGCAAAAAAGTTAATTTTTTTTGATTTAATATACTTATATTATAATCATATTATTTGCAAGTCATTTAACGCCACTTCATAGTGTATTATAACAATAAGAAAAATATGTTTTCTAATATTAACCTATACCGTTTATGTTTAGGCCCTGACTAAACTGTACAATTTGTACGTGCGGCCCTGAGGAAAATTTAATATGAACTACTTGGCTCCCTCATAAATCCTTGTGAGGACCCCTGCTCTAAATGGTACCTACATTATTTCAAAACGTTGCGCCTTTTAAATCTTGCGCCCGGGGGCAGAAGCCCCCTCTGCCCCCCCACCTCTCTCCTTAATCCGGCTCTGATACGAATGTATCGACATAATTATAAGCACGTCAATATAGTATCAATAAGTCTGCGAAAGTATGAACTATGAACATTAGTAGTGTTATAGTATACGATCAGTAGCGGTCACCTAATATCATATAATTGTGACCACGGCTTAGCGGGCGATCGTGTTGAATATGATATTATTCAAGTTCAAAATGTAAATAATGAGTACCGGGGCCGTGTGGGTAGGTACGAAAAATTTGAATATTATAACTGCTTCATCGAGAAACAAACTTCGCGCCGCCACTGTTCGCAAGCCTATGGCCGAGTCAATACACTGTTCAAGTACCGGAAACCGTTATTTATTAATAATTCAACGTGATCGCCGGACGGAAAAACAACGAACCCTCCCGCAGTCGGCAGTCTACGCGCGTGCGCGTACTGATTTATTTCTAAACGTAAACGTTCACCCTGTGATGTTGTACAGAATCCATTCACTCGAAAGTACGTTAATAATCGTCGACTGTACGCATAGGCGTAGCACAGTGTGCGTGGGGTTTAGTCGTGATCAGGGCTCGGAAGTTGTGGCACTAAAAATGTTACTTTTTAGTTCCTTAATATGCACTTATAAACTCCAAAATATGCGCTGTAAATGGCACGAAAAAACAAAAAATATGCATTCGACTTGAAAAAATAATGATTATAAATGTTGTATACAAAACAATAAAACGTTATCAATAATAACATTTACCGATTACTAATTAATAATTAAACTATTTTATAAAATGTCACAAATTATTAATACATTGGACCGTCGATGAGTTTGTAGAACGGTGAAAAACGAAATATTTTTCGCTTTGTTACCAATAACTTAAATATTAAAAAAATAATAACCAAGTAAAATCATTCTTTTTAACAAAATGTGATTTTTTCCTATATTATGTGAAAATATACCCAATAATAGCATTAAAAACCCTAAAATAGCAAAATAGCAATAAAAACCACAAATATGCAAAAACTTGCTAAAAAAAAAAATCGTGTATGACATCAGATAAGTGTGAAACATATGTCTATCTTACTTAGGGTGTTCTAAGACGAACCAAAAAAAAATATGCATTTGCCACAACTTTCGCGCCCTGGTTATGATACACATCTGAAGACATTTTTAATTTCAATCACGCACGCTCCAATCGACCGGATAAAGTGACATTTACTAGTCATTATAATATTACGATCATATTGACCAAAGAACCCTGATAAACCGTCATGCGACCGTGTCGATATTTATCAGCGTAGTTGCGCGTTCAAAACATTTTATAATTGTTTTTGATTTTCCGTTTTATTCTCTCTTGCCGGGCTGACTTCGGAGACGCGGCAAGAACACGAGCTGGAGTCATCGTCGCGTGCCGTTCACGCGGTTCAACACGGTTTTTCGAACGTATATTCGAACGTGTATTCAAACAGCGCCGTATAGTGTAATAGTTTCGAAAAAGTTTCTAATTTTTTCCCCCTCACAGCACTTACTTCCATTTCACCCGTCCTAACCGTCGCCTACACACACACACACACACACACACACACACACACACACACACACACACACACACACACACACACACACACACACACACACACACACACACACACACACACACACACACATACACACACACACACACACACACACTCACGCATGCACGTATAAACTCATATACCGCGAAAGCCGAATCATTTATTCGACCGCCGAGCGTCATACACACGTCATATATACATATAACAAAATATATACATAAGTTATGACCGAGTGAGTGTGTGTGTGTGTGCCTCTCTCTCTCTCTCTCTCTCTCCCTCACCCTCTCTTCTTTATAAGCGGGTTATTTATGGGGCGGGGATTATGCGAAAGTAGGAACTCGTCTTATGAAGCTATTTATTTCCACCACAACGGACTCGGTTTTATTTAAATGCCATGCCTCCCTCCCCCACCGACCCGACCTTCTCAGACCATCAACCGTCATAGCCTTCTACCCCTTCGGCTCTATGCCGATCGTAGAAACCCGCGTACGTCACCTTCGCTACACGACGACGACGACGTCGAAGTCGCGTGTACGGCGATACAACGCAGCACAAATTCGTGTGTGCGTGTGCGTGTGTGTGTGTGTGTGTGTGTGTGTGTGTGTGTGTGTGTGTGTGTGTGTGTGTGTGTGTGTGTGTGTGTGTGTGTGTGTGTGTGTGTGTGTGTGTCTGTAAACGATGCCTTATAAGAAAATACATAAAATTTCCGACACGAGAATATTTATAATACATGTGTGCACGATACCAAACGGCCGTGGTCGTAAAAAAATTATGGGGAAAAAAAATACTTGTCCACGAGACCACATTATTATTTTATTTCAAAGTTTAGAACATCGATTTTATAATATTTTACAATCGTTATTGTTATTATTATTAGTACCGTTTTTATCCAAATACCGTCATGCGCATGAAAGAAATCCTTTATTTCATCACCGACCTTTACGGAACGGCCACCGTGGTTACGAAAAAAAAAAAAAAAATGTATTATTCAATTAGCCGTACCGACGTAAAAAAAGAAAAAAAACAATAATAATAAAAACGCTTGGTGTACGTTGTCCGTTGTCTGTTTTCGCCTACAGTATAAGATATATATATTAAAAACTATACATATATATATATATTAAAAACTAATTACTTTTACGTCGGTTTATTTTCGTCTTTTACTGTCTCTTGTTCTCTGCTTTGAACATTTTAAAAACGTTGTACGTCCCGACATTAGTGTATTCGTTGGCAAACCGAAACATCATACGCATACGTGTCGATTAGGGTTACATAAAATAAAATTAAACACACACTTAATTCGTTGTATTTAAGGGGAAAAAATACACAAAAGAGAGTATTGTTTTACGGCCAACTGGCAAAGAATACATACTTCTTGGCAAACAATAATAATATTCAGTGAGACCTAAATAATTAAATCCTAATTGCTGACGTTCGGGATTCGGTCGTCGCGATAGCGTAGGAAAAAAAATTGTCGACGTTTTGGTCGAAAGGTTATTATTTTGTAATTCACAAAATTCATTTGAGCCGAGAAAAAAAAAACAGATTTTCGTTTATCAACACTTTCTCTAGAATATCAAGTTTTATTACGTTACTCAATCTATCGTGAACTACTGAAAAAATAGTATTTGCTTTTAGAACCCCTTCTGTGGAGCCCACTTGAGATTAGAACACTACTAGGTGTTTCCTTTTTTACATTCGGCTAAAAGAACCATACGAATACCGGGGCCCGGGGCTAATTTTTCGGGGGGTCTCTTAACGTAAAAAATCAGTTGATGTTGGTAAATTTCTTAACGAACATTATTATTGCATGTTTTTCCGAACCATTTAGGTATTTAAAAAAAAGAATGTCAGACAATATTTTCGATAGAACTGTCATACGACAAATGAAGTGTACGGTAATATAACACGTCCGTCGCTCGATGTCAAAGTACCGAGTTAACTAACAATCTTATATTACACACACATCACATTTAATACACACTGTAAACACGCGTTCAAATATTTTTAATAGTTTGTATATCATGATGATTATGTTCACGTGTTTCCCAACCTCACTTTAATAGATGACATTTTCATCAACCGGGTAAAACTTATTTAAACACTATTTGAAACTCCATCACAAATCGTAAAAATATTTGTTTTAATATTTTAACAATTTTTCACTCAAATAATTTAATAAATACAAATTCCACTACGGGGACTCCTTTTATGCTGATTAAATGAAATCCCTACCTTCCAAATTAGACTTTGATGGCTTAAGTCACAATTATAACGTAATCACATTAAGAATAAATTACATTACTTTAAATAACCGTTCCTGTTGGGGATTTTAATGTAAACGGCTCAAACAATATTTATTTTACTAGTAGTTAGATCTAACACAAGTATTTCCATACACATATTACTTTAATAAAATCTACCATGACGAAAAAATATACACGGTTCTTTTTCTTGTAACGTTATCAAATCCCCTCTAAATAGATATCTACTCATGTTCTACACACATGCACGCATACACACACACACACACACACACACACACACACACACACTCACAATGTATAAATATATATATATATATATAACTATAACAGCAAAAAGAAATATGCTCGTGAAAAGAGAAAAAATGGAAAAACTGCGTGCACGTGGTATAAACATTGATTTACGTGGTACATATTATGTCTGTAAGTGTGTGTGTGTGTGTGTGTGTGTGTGTGTGTGTGTGTGTGTGTGTGTGTGAGTCTGACAAACGCATAAATCGCTGCGAATCGCATTTACGTCATATTGAATATTTAACGTGTTTTTTTTCACATTTTTATTGCAGAACCAGTGCCTCAGAACGTGACACTGGACGCGGACATGCCATTCGAAGATGAGCAGCTGGTCGGAGGAGCGGTGGATCCGCCTTGGGAGTCGCCCGACACCAGTAAGTGTTTTTAATATTCATGCGGCAGTTGTTTTTTTTTTCAATTTACTCCCAGCAGCGAGTGAGAGGGGAGAAAGCAAGAGCCATAATTTATTAACACTGCACGCGATTCGCGGAAAGACGACTATTTTTTGAATGTCAGTAATACCTCTACATGGACCAATATATATATATATATATATATATATATATATATATATATATATATATATATATATATATATATACAAAGTGGCGTGTACACCATTTTGTTATTGGGCAGGAATGAGAATCATAGTCGGACTGAGCTACCCCAAGTGATTCTACCAGACCATACTAAATTTAGCTAGAGTTAAAGCAAAAGATTTTCAAGACCTTAGAAAAATGAGAAAATATCATAAATATATAAGTTTCTGACCAAAATAATCAAGTTATCACTGTAATCGAAAATTAAATATTTTTATTTTAAGCATAATTACATTTTAACAACACCAATTAACATTGAAATTTCAACATGTTCTGTCAAAAAAAAAAAAAAAAACTCACCACGTTCATTTAAAGTTCAATAAAATGCACATTGTCCAGAAGTACAATAGAAAATGTGTAAGTACATTTCGTTTAGTCAATTCGTAAATTAAACTAGATGCACAAAAACAGTCAATGAGAAAAAGAGATCTATGTTCCGCGTATTCCCAACGGGTTTTTCCTTATGTGTGTGTGTGTGTGTGTGTGTGTGTGTGTGTGTGTGTGTGTGTGTGTGTGTGTGTGTGTGTAAACGTATAAGTGTAATACGAGTGGATACGTGGTTTATCTCAAAGATATGACAAAATTTTACAGACACTTTCAATGTAAATATTTCATATATTTATGAGTCATCTTGTTTGTATTATGTGTACACATGAACTTGAATCATCTATATTATACACTTAAATATTTTATGAACCATTTCAGCATACCATAACTTTTTGATAAATACTGTTTAAACAAAATATACTTAACATTTGGTAATTCGTTGGATAATCCCTACGTAGTTAACCGAAATAAAATAATAATTATACTGTCCTAATAATAAATTGATATTATATTTTTATCAGTATTTTTTTTTAATGTGTATTAATACGTAATAATAATTGAAAATAATGTTAGCTTTTTATATCGCTAAAATCGTCCACGGACACATTCATATAAGCCACCCGATTACATAATGTTTACGTCCAGTATGAACGGACATGGAGGGTCGTGTGTGAACTGCACCCTGATCAAAATTTTATTCAAAAAGTATAATTATTGTAAACTGCACTGTGATAGTAATCCGCGTCAGAATAATATATCTTTAAAATAACATATAGTTCCTGAATCATTAGAATTACTGAAGTACACATTTTATGCAAAACCACAGTACCGATTTGTAAGAGTACCGACACGTTGTTGAATCGCTAATATTAATCATTAAATGCGGCATAGCTCTGTTGGCTCCGATCGTGAACTCAATAGATTTGACAATCGCGACGGTCGAAGATTTTGTATTTCAGCGTGAAAAAAGTTAAAAATGATTTCAAATTTCGTAAAATGAATCGTCTTTTAAGGGTAGGAGAGACCAAGTGGCGACATGCAGTGAAAATAAACAAAGTGTTTTTAAAAAAATCGTTTGACGATAATAAAATATTATAACAGAACAACTGTTAAGCCGTTGTCGCGGATATTTAAGTGGAAGAAGTTTGCGAGAAAAATTCATAAAATAATTTCTGAAAATTGAATGTGGAACGGGCGAAATGATCATTCGGCGCATTGTCGCGGGGCACAGTTTACGCGCGTGACGTTTCTCGATAAAAACCGAAGGAACAGGGGGTCTATTCTTGAAATCATTCGGATCGGATCCGTATACGAAAACCGTAGTTTCCATACGGATTTCCACATGATCAAAAAAATACGTATTCTTGAAATTTTTCCGTGTATGGGTTAGGATATGTGAAAAAGTTCCGATCGATTCATCCGAATGAGGGTATGGCATTCGGAAACGTATTTCCGTATACAAATAAACACATTATCATGTTACTATCCTATTGTTGTCGTTAATTAAACCACATTAATTAATATATGATTACTATAACTGCGTATTAACTATACAAATAATTGATTATTTTTTTTAATTAATTATGTACAGCAAATTAAAATATAGGAAAGTAACAAAATAATTGATAAAACAAATCAATAACCGTGGTTATTGACAACATTTTAGCTGATGTTAATAAATAATACATTTTTTATCCGAATAATGTTGTACATACCTACCTGTCTTGTAATGTTTATAAAGTTTAAAGTTTCAACATTAAACATTGAGACAGATATTTAATATATTAACACAAATTAAATCGGATAATTGTATCATAGTTAAAAATATTGTTGCTAAACCAAAAATTACCGAGGGAAAGTACATAGGTAATAAAAGACTTGCCATAAATATACCATCATTAATTAAAATCACCGAACTCTACACAGAGAGTTGTCCAGTGTAGAGTTAAAAATAAAATATATACTAAGACTCAATCAATGATAAGTTAAATAGGGTACAAGCCATGGTTAAAGATATACAGGTTAGCTGTCGCTAGCCCGCCACTCCGTCAGATTGTGGTACCAAAGTAGTACATATTTTCACTTTCAAAGCGCTAGTAGTAAGTAGGGTCATATTTTTAATTTTACCAATGGATAATTTGAATATGAATAATAATATTATATTATTATATGAATATTCATGTTTTCTGTGATTTTACTATGGGTACCTTTTTACTATGTGTCGGATTGCGGCGGGGACTCGAGACTCTAATGTCTTTTTGTAATCTCTTTTTCTTTTTTTTTATCACTCAGTTTCAAACGTATAACGTTCGACTGGTTTATTTCATGTTTAATGTCACAAACGTGTATATACTATATTACCTGCAAAGCGTTGAAGCCGGCGTTCTATAGAATATCGACCGTTAGTTGGAAAAGTATAAAATGTATTCTATAGAACACCAAACCTCGCGGTGGGTAATGTATACAATTATATTTTTGTGCACCATAGTAAGTGAATTTATTAATTATCATAATGGTAATTGATATTTGTTGAAAACTTTACATATTAAAACGATATTGTATATTATACGTATTGCTTATCGTAATATCAATAAGTAAAAATAGGTAAAAAGACGACTTTAGTGATTTTGTGCGCAACTGATAACTATGTCGCGGATACGATAAAATCCTGTATTCGATTCAGCATTATTTGATTACTCACTGTAAAAATATGTCTCAATTTTTTTATACGGAATTAAAATATAAAAGTCCATAAAAAATCGAAAAGTACATTTTTTTTATCAAATGTAAAATATGAAACGATATCACGTGACATTTCACTGCTGAAAATGGCCAGAATAAAAAAAAAAAAAAAACATCAACGAACAAACGTATTTTCTTTCGTGATTTCTCGCGAGTCATTAAAACAAAAAGCTTTTTATACCTTTCCCGACATACCGTGGGCATTCCGTAGCAGTTCTGAGAACTCTATAGATTGACTAGGCGCTGTTTAAAGTGACATTTAAATTTAATACACTGCCAAATCGTACCGGGAATTCTATAGAACACCTAGGTACGCTATAGAGTGCTGCCAACATCCAACACTCTGCCGATAACACTTAGACACGGTTGTTTAAAAACGGCGCTTTTTTTAACGTCCCATAAGACGTGCTTTCCAGTGACGATTTTCAAAATCCACATGCGTACCCCACCGGTAGTCGGCTAGTGTTTGTTCTTTTTGTTTATTGCTGGTAAACGCCCACGAGGGCTCGAGTACAGCGACAATCGAAACATTTAATAAACACGGTAAGGATATAATATATTGGTACGATCTATAGGTAATCTATCTATTGGTAATCTATACAGATCAAGTAACCACAAGTAACATGCAAGGTACACGTGTCGTATGCTATATTGCTATCTACCGGCGTATGCTATCAACACAAAATTAATACTTGTGTCGTTTGCTATCTACGTGAAAAAATGTATTCACATAAACTCAAACCACTTTTGTTTCTTCCATTTTTATCCACGCGGGTAAAAAATGGATTTCGGGAACGTATCGATTGCCATTTTCGACAACCTCTTGTTTGGCATCGAATGTATTTGATTTTAACTAGGTGACCGGTCGCATCTCGTTTTCGACTGTTTTTTAATGTTTCTTTCATGTCACCACCACACACTTCACCCGTAGCATTTAATTTAGTACATGCATTTGAATTCTATAATGACCCACGTTCTTTTGAAAATTGTACACAAGATTCGTCGTTAAAAATAATATTTCTGTATAAATCATCTAAATTACTCATTTTCGTAAAACTCAAATAAACACAAAAATACAAATACGAACAAGTGTAACATTTTTTGTTTTGTTATCGTTATCGTTTTATGTTTTGTTATCGTTTATCAAGCACCGAACGCATATTATGGAACACGCCGAATACAATCGTTTCGTAGTTGGTAACGTATTAAAAATAAGATGGGAAAATGTGTAGATAACTTTAATAATGTAGATATCGTACGACACGTGTATCCATTATAATGTAATAATAATAATAATAATAATAATAATAATAATAATTGGCAGTAAATTGTAAATTTGCAATAAGTAGATACACGTAACATAGGTAAATTGCTTAGATCTAAGGTAAATTGCCCATCTCACCACTGAGGATAACCTCTTATCGGTGATGATGGAGTACAATTAAGAAATAAGTATACATTTTGAAAATTTTATAATATTTTGATATTCCCAGAAAAACTGTGTCATATCCGACTATAATTCAAAAACATAAATATACGACATTTTATAATACATACCTAGTAGTAATTAATAATATAGAGATACGAAATGAATACAATATGAAACAACGAAAATACACTATTCGTGTAACTAATTTACATTAGCTGAGTGTCACTTGTATTATTTAACAACCATATTTTAATATTGTGTGTTTGTATATTTTATCAGATGAGCTCTTAATAATTTGTATCGGTATACCATTCGGTAATCTTAGTCCCGTTTCACACGAGCCACATTGAGTGTCACCACAGAAAAGACACAGTGGTGCCACTGATAAAAATACATTGTTTTTAATGAATGTTTTCGCACATTGTGTCGCCACGAAATTGTGGTGCTACAAACGCGTTTCTGTGGTTGGTCCTCGATAAATATCGCGCCACATTTTGTTGCGCCACAGTTAGAAACGCATTAAAATAGCAGGTACATTAATTTCTTACGGACCACGGCACAAGCGGCAGCCCTAAAAGCTGGAGAAATAGTATGTTCTAGAATAATTGATCGCGATATTTCTAGGACATTCCTCAGAGTATAAAAATGATGTCTGACGACTTGCGTTAATAGTTCGTCACTTTGCGTCGCCGTACCAGGTCTGGTGATTTAATCACGATGGACGAAAATATATCATTTGTATATTGTGTCGTTCGAGTCTTGCGCGTACTTCGCGAACGCAGACAGAGAAAAAATGTTATCGAGTTCATCCATTGAATAGCTCTAGATTTACTAGTGGTCGGTTTTACGTTTTATTTGATAATTTAAGAGAAGACCGTGAACAGTTTTTTTTTAAAATTACTGTCGAATGTCACCAAATACTTTCGATCAGACTTTCTACAGGCCGTAGTTAACACAGTTAATAATACACCTGCATAAGGGATTGCCCAAACACTATCTGATTATCAATATGAAGGGTAACAAGTCAAAACGTGTTATTGCCAAAAATGTCGAATTTCAGAAAACATTTTTTTTCTGTTTCACCCATATTTTAAGTTTTTTCACCATGGTTTTATATCGTTTCATGGGTAAAATAATACGGAAAAATTTTTTAGATGGGAATCAACACGTTTTGGCGTGTTTTGGAAATAATACATTTTGAAAAAAATGAAGGTTGGAAATAGCACGTTTTGAAAAAAACTCCACGTTTTTAAGCCTTATGTTACATATTAAAAAATGAACATAAAAAAAAAATAAAGACAAAAATGAATAATTATTCCTTGGTTGTTCTACCTGATATGAATGAATATTTATCTCGATTTCGTCAATTTCGGCAATAACACGTTTTGACTTGTTACCGTTCAATTGGGTAGTATAAGAACGTTTTGAGGACCCGTTTCCAGTACCGCCCTGACTCGTAAAAGACGTGTATTTTACTAGCCATTTCCAAACAACCACACGATAATATGTAGTGAAAAATAAATGTGTGGTCACCGTGTAAAAACTACGTATGGTTGGCGTGGAGCCACCACTGCAGTGTCTTTTCTGTGGCGGCACACAATGTGGCTCGTGTGAAACGTGCTCAAAGCCTACTCGAGATAAACATCGACTAGATATTTTGACACACAGAGTAAATTTGCAAAACGTACAGACGTAATGCAGTTTTAGTGATGTACGTCGAGTCGAAGAAAAACGAGATTTCGAATAATACGAAATCGATCGAATCAAAAAAAAAAAAAAAAAAATTAAAAATTTTCAAAATCATTGCGTTCTCATTGTCGTTTTTGTTGTGTATCGTTTTTATTTTCAATTTTTTTTTTTTTTTTTACAGCCGCGCACAAGGAGAAAGACGACCGGACCGGCGACGGCGGCGGCGGCCTGGTGGAGGCGTTCATCGGCGTGCTGACGGCCGCCACGCTGATCCTGTTGGGCGTGTGCGCCGTCGTGCTGGCCCTGAGCCGGCGCAAGAAGCACCAGACCATCAGCACGTCGATATTCAAGAAGCCGTTCGGCGTGGCCATCAACATGAAGGACATCCTCATGAACCTTTCGCCGCACAACAACAACAACAACAACAACGGTCTGGGTGGCGTCAACAACAACAACAACAACAACGGCGTGGGCGGAGGCTCGGCCGGCGCCGGAGGACACCACCGGCACATCACCGAGAACCCGTTGCCGATCGGCGAGCAGATGCGCAGCGACAGTTTCGCGTCGGACGCGTACGACAAGTCGCAGCTGAACGTCGTCTACGAGACGCCGCTGTTGGCCCGCAAAGACTACGAGACGATTCGCAGTTGCAAAGGTACGCGGTTGTCCGCAATTATTCATAGTATTATACACACGATTCGTCTTTCTCTCTATTTTTTCTGATTTTCCGTAGTCAGGAACGGCGCCAAGGGGGGGGAGGGTTGTGTGACCAGATTGAAAAAAGTACGTGGGCCACCAGTTTCCCGTTTCTGTTAGAGAATGAAAAAAACCAATTGGAATTAATAGTTATATTAATGAATTTCTTTTAACTCGATCTGTGTATTGAAAACACAAGCTTGATTAAATTTTAACTATGTTTTAAAAATTCGTTTATTCAATTGACTCAAATGAATTTCAAAGGTACCTATATTATCTTGCCTAATATTTTTTATATATTACATGTAAGTGAGGTCTGACACTCTTTTGTATGTCTTTTACATCTATGCCCATCACCGTCCTTCATCTACTCCACTTCATAATCTCACATCTCCCCTAATAATCTCGAATTTTAGATTCTGAGTGAAGCGAAGGATCTTATGGTTTTACAATGATGTTTATTTTTTTTTTTTTTTTTTTCTGTAAACACTTTTTCGGATAGAAATCCTTGTCCAAAAGTTTCGCCCAGCAACTTTTTAGATTCGAAATTGAACTGAGATGGTACTTTAGAGAGGTCATTTTTCCAAAATCTCTATAGTTTTTCCAGTAATCAAGAATAACGATCGAAAAACTGAGTAAAAACGGTAAAAATCCGCCCTAAACGAGATTTTCACTGTTCAGATTTTAGGTATTTAGTCATAAATCGAAAAGTATTGAAGCTAGAAACTTGAAAATGTTATCCAATATCAAATACATACTTTTTTATATTGGACATCATTTTCAGAACAATTATAGCACTTTTGACTGAAATATAGAACCTTTAATTTACCAAATTGTTTGAAAGTTTTTATGTAATATAATTTTAAATATTTGACTAAAAGTTCTGAAAATTTAATATGACCTTACTCATATACATACCTAATTATCCTAACAAAATTTCAAAAATCGTTAGTCAGGATTTTTTTTTATACACACTTTAATAAATTATTATACGATTTTTTTCGATATTGTCTGATTTCTTTTAAGTTTATTTCTAATGAGTTATAATTGTTATAACAATTGAAGTTTAAATGAGTTATATCTAATTGAATATTTTATTACAAAAATTACAAAAAAACTCACCAAAAATTATACAAATAACCGTAAAATACGTAAACGGTATTTAAATAATAATATATTATATTACACTGAAGCTTTGCTCAGAATCGTTTTATACTAAAGAAATGAGTCATCATTTCTTTAAAACTTAATACATTCATCACCAATATCTTGTCCGTGGACCGAAGGGACGATGGACGAACTTGTACCACCATCATCACACTTACCAGCTTTTTTTTTATGTAACTCACCTCTGTACCCCTCCCGCAACTTTTGTTTAACTCACTTATATTCTTGGCCATTTCGTCGTTTTTCCTTCTCTCGGCATGCCCGATATCACCTTTGTCTAAAACCTGCATAATATTATGACATTCTCCAGAACAAGCAATAAAATGAGTTTTGATGACTTAACCTGGGCTTGTATAAAATAGATCAAGTAGAACACTTAGAATTTTAAACAATAATACTATTTATCTTGGCGTAATCACATCGAGTTCATTATTTGGAATACATAACGAACTGTAAGTTTTATCCATCGCAATACATCAGACCTAGTTAACAAGCCCGTTGTCTTCTAGCTTTATATACCTACCTTTTTATTGCGATCGAACACGAGCATTTAATTATTGTCTCGTTGTGTTGTAGAAAAGCATGCGGTGAGTTCAAAAGATTAGAAAACGATTTCTTTCTTCCATTAGTTATGTTTTGAAAATGACCTACCCTCCGCGTGACTGTACGTCGGTTTCCAAGTTATTGCATTAAGCCAATTAAGATAATAGAAGGGAAATGTTCGACGTAAGATTCGTTGAACATTTAGTTCTGGGTAAGACTGTTACTGGCCGTTTACTAAATAGGACCTCATTTCACGTTCCTAAGATTAAGTTTCAAAATAGACACTCATTTGTAATCAGCATTCGTAAAACTAATTACTTATGTAATGACCCGATAAAAAGAATAATGAGTCTAATTAATTCAGACCCCGGTCTTACTAGACACCGTATCAGCCCCAATAGTAGCTATATAAAGACAAATCTTAGAATCATACCATAATTGTTTTTTTTCACATTATTTAAATGTACACTACTGTATTCTTTTGTTTGTGTATTTCAAATGTTATCTTCATTATTTAGATTTTCACACGGTTACCCTAGAAATTTGTCTGACTTTCGTAAAACGTTTAAACCACGTATGTTATTCTTTTAAAACATTGGTGACTCGTCATCAAACGAAGTTTTTCAATGAGGATTATTCGAATCGAATAGTCTCGTTATGACATTATTCGATATAACGATATTCGTAAAATGCAACGCAATATGAATAAATCTAACAAACGATTGAACTACCATTCGTGTTATGCGCCACTTCATTCCGAACGGTATATTTATTCCAGCATTCACAATTATAGAATAATATGTAGCCGTTCATCTGTACGTATCGACTAGGTGACTAATTTTGAAAACATACACTACTCGAGTAAACAGTTTTTTAGAGACTTTCCACTTTGAAATGACTACTTAATACTTAGGCATGCCCGCGAAGGTAACGTACTATTCGCGAAATTACGATAATGACCTCAGAGCCTATCTAAAACACCACGTCATCGTATGCGTTAATTTCATAATAATAACATTAAAAAAAAGGAATTCCTAAGATAAACAATAATACGCGTATCGAATAAAGTGTGACTTCAATACATTCATCAGTGATCGCCTAGAGCAGGGGTCGGCAACCCGCGGCCCGCGAAGCAATTTTTGATGGCCCGCACAAAGGTGGTTAATTTTTGTGTTTTATTTTTTTTCAATAACATTTTTCATATAATTTTCAATATTTTATAATTATTTTTCTTTTATAAATAAAATCTAATCTAACCGTTAATAGTTAATGTTTATTCTATTATACAGTTATATGATATAGTCAGTTTAATCTATAAAATTATTATTATCTAATCGAAGTTGAAGATAATGATGGCTGTACTACTCAGTCATATTCATATAGTTACTTTGAGTTTGTAGTGATTAGTATCACAACGTACGTGTGACTGTTTGAGTTTGTACCTAATAATATATTAGGAAATTTTGCGTTTGTGCGTTTGTGTGGACATAAATAATGTCAAGAATAATTTACAAATGGAAGTCATTGAACTTCAAAATGATGAGGTTCTAAAAAATTCTTTTCGGGAAGCAACTAGTTTGCCTCAATTTTATAGTTGTCTTCCAATATCTACCTTCCCTGGAATCAGACAATTCGCACAAAAACTTATAGCGGCGTTTGCAAGTACATATATATATATGTGAGCAGACATTTTCCATTGTGAAGTACAGAAAAAGTAAGCACTCTTCGCGCCTTAGTGATGTCATTTACGAGCTGTATTACGAGTCTCAATAACAAGTCTGCAAGCTGATATCGAAAATTTAACTAATAAACTGCAGGCACAGAAATCGCATTAATTTACAACTTTACAATTTTTTATTCAATTAAATTTTTCTATGCAATTTTTTCCAATAACATTTGTGTTTTTTTACTCTAATATTTCTATGTAAAATAGTCAAATATAACAGCAATACAATTATAAGTATTATATCATAATATGTAATTTTTTTTTTTAAAGTGGCCCTTGATGAAAAATTGAAAAAAAATATGGCCCGCGTGGTTGAAAAGGTTGCCGACCCCTGGCCTAGAGCAATACTATTTACTATACCGATTCGCCTCGCGTTCGTTTGCTCTCGATTAATCAGTGGCCATATGCAAAAAGAAACACTGTAAGATATTATTCGACCTTGATAGTATTTTGAAAACATAGTACGTTATTATCGTAATTATTATTAGTAGTACCTAGTGGTATTACCGTTACGGAATATTATTCGAATATAACGAAAGCCGCTCGACCGCGAGTGACATGAAAATTTGAAATTCATTGTCAAAGAATTCATATGACTTGAGGTTTTTGAGAAAAAACTCGCCATGTGTAGGTAAAACGACTCGTATTGTAGGTACTTAAAAATTGGACAAACAGGGACGACGAAAAGCGCCTAACTATTATCGTCCATCATCGTCAAACAATAATAATAACAGGCCAAACGTCTAGGTTTTCCGTAGCTTAGGTTTCTCGTCTCAGTCATAAAATAAAGAACACTATCGGATTTCATTTTTTCTTTAATTTTTTTTTTTTTTTTTTAATGGAATATTTTGACTTTGTACAGTTACAGACGCAAAGAGCACGATTTCCGTCAAGGAATTTTGTCGCAGTGATTCGGAACGAGGATCGTTGAGCAGCCTGGAAATGGACGCCAGACCTATAGAGTATTCGACGAGAGACAGCGTCACTTCGTTGTACTACCGGAGTCTGCAGAACCAGGCGCTGCCGATGTCGGTGGCTGACGTCCCGGTCCGCCCGAAACACCTCCAATGCACCACAGACGTGCCGTCTAGGAAAAGATTTCACACGGCGCCGCGTGAAAAACACAGGGTAAGCGACCGCGGCTTCCGATCGATTTCGAAAACGGTTTCGCTCCGGTAAACCGTTCCTCGCACGTCCCTCCGTCCCTCGCCATCGAAAAAATGCCGAAAAAATATTCTGAGGGAGCCATAGGCGGGGATTTTATCGAATCGCTTTTTTCGGAGGGTGGCTAAAAGCTTCCTATGTAAAATAAACCGACCAACTTTCCCCCGCACCCCCGATTGCACTATCGCCTTAAATACGAGCGCATTAATAAAACACACAAACTCTTTAATCACAATACATTGGGTTATTTTTATTTTTTTTTTTTTTTATTTTATCATAAATAATATTTTACGTACTATGTTATAAAAATTTATAAAATAATTTTAATTTAAATTCAACGCATATCTTACTTACTCGCTTACTTACTTACTTACTCATGTATAACACCATTGACATAGATCATTCACATATTTTTCAATAAACAACAGTTTCGAACCATCAAACCGTTTTTGCGACATATAAGTACCAGTGCGAATAGCCACCGATTTAGAGCATTTTGAATAGATACTCGTACTTATAAGTGACCTGGACACCTCGAGGAATTTTTCCTAAAAAAACAAAAAAAAAAACAAAAGAGTTAGTAAATACTCTCCTAGGCGATCGTCGGCCCACGGCGATAACGACACAACAAAATCACATCACCGACTTTTGCGCACTGATAACGTAAAACGACAATGTTCCTAACGCTCGGCTGATACAGCACATCGGCGGCACCGTATAATACATTGAAGAGTACGTCATTTTGCTAACGGTCGCTTCTATAATCCGCGATTATGATAAGTGACGTTCGCTGTAATCCGAGTTGAGTAGGTACAGACTGTTGTGCGTATAATCGCGTACCGTACGTACAGTGTATTATACACAGTCGGGCCTCGGCTGTTGTTTTATTATATCCGATTCGTTACCCGCCGTAGCACCTGCACGGTCCGTATCTCTTGATTGCACGAGCACGAGCGTTTCAAACGGTTTTTTTTTTTTTTTTTTTGGGCTCCAAATCGCCGCCGATCCGGAATCACCGTCGGTCGTTTCCGATTTAAGCGGATTATTTTCGCATTATTCAAACTGCACGAAAAGTTCCAATAAATTTGCAATTTTTTTTTTTTTTTATTCCAAATAAAATTTATTCGTGTCATAGTACGTGAAACACGTCTCAGTGTTCTTGCGTTGAATCGCTAAAGGTCGAGTAAAAATGCACACCTCCGAAACGAAATCATTAAAAATTACGAGGCAACAAAAGCGAACGCTTCAAAAACCGAAAAATGAATTGTACGGAAATTGTATCCAGCCCGACGGAATCGACAGAGATGAAAAAAAAATCATTTTATTATGTCTTTGTAAAAAAATTATAATTTTAATAGATTGAACTAACACAGAAGGTTTTATTGTTTTTCAAATAACGTATTATAATTGAAACAGAAATGAAAATTCTGAGAGTCAGCGGTCAATCGCGAGTCATGTTTTTATTCATAACTCAATTATTGTAATATGTTTAGCTGATTGTTTTTTCAAAATTAAATTCATAATATATTCCTTTTTTAATTTTGTATCTCAATTAACATATGTTTATATTAAATTACTTTATAATTCTCCGTATTGGCAATAGAACAGAGCAATATTGAAAAAACCAATAAAACCTACCTGCATTAATAATTTTTCTTCGTAATAAAAATTGAAATGAATTGGATTATATTTTCAACAAAAAATCAAATATAACCAAGTACCTATAATGAAACCATTTTTATTGTTCATGGAATCCTATTACAACACGAATGATTTGAAATTAAACATAGTAGGCATATTACTTAAAGTAATTGATGGGGTGGAATTTAAATGCGTATTACATTTTAAAGTGGACAAGTCTTCGAGCATACTAATAATAACATTAAACCTTTGTTAAGTATTACCTTCATATAATATATTATGTGTACCTACACATTTTATCTATTACTCGAGACTTTTTTCATACGCTATTTTTATACTTATTATTACGTATTTACTATTTACCCAATAATAAAATAAATATAAACACACACACACACACACACACACACACACACACACACACACACACACACACATAATATATATATTATATACCTATATATGTATGTATTTTTTTTTAATTGATTCGGACTTATCAATGTCAACACAATAAATAACAAACTAAGCTTATTCATGTACATTCATCAAAGAGACATATTTACAAATTACTAACAAAAGTACTATTTTATTATTCAGTTTCTCTCCAAAACATACTAACAGATATTAAACAACGAACAAAGTAACTCGAAAAAAAATTATTTACTTGCTATAATACTAAAATACATGTACCAGTAATTTTACATATCCTAATTTTTCTAATCAACTGACCTATTTATTGATAACCGTTGATTAATTATTTACATAAAAATAAGTTTATTTTGGTGTTATTTTTTGATAAATACTAATCCTAATACAATATAATATTATATATATACATATACTTTTGCTTTAATTTTTTCAAAATGTATATAAACATATTATATAAAATGTTTTTATATTACAATTTAAATTCTATTTTTTAATACATACGATTTTTTTTTATTTTACCGTTAACAGTTGAATGACTATATTTTCAGAATTAGATACTTGCTAACAACGAGCGATTGTTGTTTACTGCACAGTTGACTGAATTCATATAATATTACGTACTCTTTTATTTCATTTTTTGAAACAACGGTCGCTATAGGCAAAAAGGATTTACCACCTTTGTCGTTGAATATTACGGCATGGCCTGGTGACTAGTTTTTGTGTGGTATTATGTTAGTGTAACCGAGCGAATTTAAATATACATTACCCGATGCAGCGGTTTTAATTTTAAAAATAGTTCGAAATTACACAAACGGGTGTCACCGGATTAGGTCCGTTGTCGCTAGTACAAACTTTAACAACAATTATTATTAAAGTAGTTTAAATAACTCCTCGCTGGTTAAAGAGATATGTCTTATTTTTCATCATAGTAAATAACAACCGTATAAGCCGATTTTATGATAAGCAGAATTTTTCATGATGTCAAAACAATAAATTGTTACGCTGCCGTGATTATGAATTTTTAGAGATAATTTTGGTTAACAATAGTTTGTATATAGATATTCCATTAAGATAATAGAAAAAAAAATCATTAACAGCCGTTCGATAATAACAAGGTTAAGTCAGGTATACCAGCAGATGCTATCGTGATACAGACAATAACGTGAAACGGACAACCTAAAAATGCACTGAAAAAACGCAAAGAGTCATCAATATTTAGGTCCAACGTTGTATTTCGGCTTTTCGCCGGCAAAATGTGTCATACCATCTGTTGTTTGAGCAAATCGGTGTAAAAATAATTATCTCTATAAGTACACAAATCAATAATAAAATAATTATAGTAATGCAAGTGTCGAGGAATCACACGTCATAATTTTTATATGAATTCCGGATAAATGTCATCAGTTGGCAGCTTTGAGCTTCTTAAATTCAGGGCCGTATTTTGATAATTAACACCATGCTTATAACACTAAATCGAATAGACATTATTATTCAAGTAAAAGAAAAAAAGATTATTATGATGGAAACCATCTCTTCGGTTTTCGGACAATTCGAGTAGGTATAATGGCGATGGCGGATGAGTGTGTTGAATTTAAAAAAAAAAAAAAACTATAAATAATTTCTTAAATGTAACGATTTTGAGCAAAGCTGTTAGTGTAATGTATACAGTTTACATATTTAACCGTTTTTAGTTAAATAGTCGATTTTTTTTTTTTTTAATCTAAACCTTATACAATTTCGAATTTTAAATTCGCTACATACTTCCCTTAATTGAAATATTCGAAAAATATTTTCCCATTCATTTATAATCTGAGCATTTTTCACTTCACTTAATACATCAGAATCTAAGTATTTTTTAATATAACAAGAAGTATTGAATATATTTAATTTTTTATAAAAACGAAAGATTATTTCGTAAAATTCTCCGTGAAACACTATCTATGATCCTATTCTGTAATCCACTGGTATAGTTATCGAAATATCAACAACTTATTATTTCAAAAATACACAGCACCCAACTTGTTTCTGTTTCTAACAAGTAACGTACTGCCTTGTGGCCTTACGAAAAACGCTTATGCCGGGTGGGTTCACACGAGTCTAAATCTAGCACTCGACTTATCTTCGATCAGAACTATACTATAGGAACTAGTCACTGAGGATATTGAAAAACACAAAGTCTCAAAATCGGGGCCGTCTTAAAAGCCTGCAAATACCCCAAGCGAAGGATTGAAAATTTTCATATTTTTGAAATTATTTGGAGAAAATAATTATGAACGATTTCGATATTCGACTCATTTAAAACATATTAAATCATTTCCAAAAAAAAAATGTTGACTCAAAATTTACAAAAAAAAATTAAGATTCGAAAAAGAAATTTGTAAAAATTAAACGATTAAATAAAACTCTAACTTGGACGATTAGGTTTTCAGTGATCTGTCTGTGCATTCTAACACCGATAATTTATCGTTAGTGAAGAAAGTTAATGAAACGCATCTGCAGGTTATAATGAGATCTCTTGAATCTCGTAGTGCTTTAAACCCTTTCACCGCTCTTTCCGACACCTATGGACACAAAACGTGCCCATGCCTCGAAAGTATATTCTGCAAATGTAGGTACACTCAGAATAACGTGGCTCTTATTAGTCCGTTTGAATCGCTGTGTTTCGAATATCAACGTACACTCGTCAGCAGGGCTGGGCAAGTCAACTTATTTTTTGAACTCGTCAGGTTTAGTCGATATAAAAGTCATCGTGAAGTTATCACACGAATATCTCTCAACCTAACCTAACCTGACCTGACCTGACCTAACCTGACCTGTTATAAAATCGACGAGACTCCATTTTTCACAAAACCCGGCCAAAGTGGAAATGGACGTTAATGCGTAATCGATGCTCCGCAGATGGCGCCGCCGTCCGTGTCGTGGAACATCTGCCCCAGCATGGGCCAGGCGTACAAGTGCCGCGAGGCGGACATCGTGCAGATACCGCGGTACTGTCTGAACGTGGTCAGCAAGCTGGGCGGCTCGCACCTGGGCGAGGTGGTCGTGTGCGAGACGCCGGACGTGCGCATGACGGACAACGGTCGCGTGGCCGCCAAGACGTGCCGGCACGCGGACTCGACGCGCGAGGTCAAGTTCCTGTGCAGCCTGCTGGACCCGAACCTGGTGCGCGTGTTCGGCGCGTGCGCCGACGAGTCGCCTCCGTGGCTCATCACCGAGTACCCGGCCGAGCTCGGCGACCTGGTCATCGTGTTGCGCACGCACTCCACGCTCACGTGAGTAAACTCGACTTGGGGTAGGGCTGCCATATTTTATTTGGCCGAAACCGGGGGGACAAACTTCTTTTCGTTTTTTTTTTTTTTTGTTCTCGATTTTCTGACCATACAGATACAATGCAATTTTCAACACACATTGTATAGACAATAATAATATTAATAATATTTGAAGCTTTAAAAATTAAAAAATATATAATAAAATATACAATTTGTAACGTGTCCGACGTGTTCTCCGTGGGCAGAAAAGTCCGATTTGTTTGATAATAATTGGCTTAACCGTGTAATTTTTGAAACAATACGTTTTATTGGCGAGTATTGACTCGTGAAATCGACAACAAGAAATGTTATCAAAACTCGTATTAGTTATTTATGAAGCCTCGACTGTTCTTGTAATTCATTTATTTCGTGAATTCGTCCGTGTGCTATTCGTTAATAATAAAACTCGTTCCGGTGCTGCATTTGAGCCAGGTAACGAGAAAGAAAATTCAACAACTATTATCTTAGACAACTACATATCTTGCTGTATTTTTTTCATAATTATCTCAGATCTTACTCGTCACCTTTTTCCATCAAATGTCTGATAAAAGACATACATAAATTATTGAAGTCTCATTCCGGGAATAATAAACACATTATCGGGACACCGGGACGCCATACTCAAAACAGGTACTGTCCCGGTCAAACCGGGACATATGGTAACCCTAGAGTATAAGGTCTATGCACAACGCGGACTTTTATATGCATATATTTTTTTATTTACCCCTCCCCCCCGTTGTTTGCACGATCGTGGGGACACCTGGACGTACCGGGTTCGTCGGGGCAGTCGCGGTTTTACGACTCGGCGTCCCGAAAACGTGACTCGGCCCGGCGAAACGTCGCGGATTTCAAATTTATCGATGAAAACACTGATTTTTAATGAAAAATATCAAGTACTCTTCGAATCAATCATTCACAGTTATGTTAATTAAGTCTCGATACACCTGTGGAATCAACATGTTTGTCTGTGTTCTACATTCGGATCCCAAGTAGCCTTTATGGTTTTTATCAACTTATCGAGTCGACCGCGTATACGTTATAATTAATGAAAAACATTAAAAAGAATTTAATAAAATGTACACGGTATTCTTTGATTTTGTATCACGTAGTTGTATAAATAACATAATTTATATAAATATATTATACATGTATGACTACAGTATTTAGCAACGAATCGAAACATTAAGATATTTTAACTCGTACAAGTATTTACTTATGATTTTCATTTAGTGCGCCCGAAAATTATACACTCAATTTTCTAGTACTCCATTATCCTAGGTTCGACTTTTGCACCCCCTTCCACCGAAAAAATAATATAGCAACTGTTTTGTTAAGTGCAACACAGAGAAATATATTGAAAATATTTTCACGCGCCATTAAAGTATAGCAGACTCGCGCAATTTTCGACATAATAGTTCTATTACCTCAGTTTCTGTCCGGCCGACAACGAGCGATCTTTCACCGGTAGCAGCGTACGTTTCACGAGAGGGGGCACTATGTTTTCATAAAAAACTTTTACGTAATACACCCTGCCCGGAATATTGGTGTGACAGTGGTCGTCGTCGTCGTCGTCGTCGTAAGTGCGTCCACGACGTGTTTTATTCGCCCGAGCGTTTTGGGCGCGTCAGAATCACGGTTGCTGGTCGTACCCGTACGACGACCGCGGAAAATGATAGAGTAGCTCCCCCCTCGGTCCCCTCGGACGCCGCCGAACAAATCGAAATCGCCTAGACGCGTAAAGCAAATCGTATTCGGAGGCCGCGTCGAAAAAAACGGGTTTAAAACTAATTAACAGTATGATATATTAATAAATATAATATAGTATACTGATTTTTCCACCGCCACCCGTTCGCGACGGACGGACCGAGAATATTCGGTTTCGGTTTTTTTTTCCCCGCCGACGCCTCATCATTCGGCCGTTGAACACAAATTGTTATTTTTAAACTCGAATATATCACTCGCCGCGTCACGCAGCGACAACGCGTATGTCATATTACTATCCAGGCGCCGCCGCGTCGTCGTACAAATGCGTTTTTCACGTTTTATTAACATTCACTCACCTGCAGCTACGTCGCCTCCGGAGGTACAGCCGTGGATTTCCCATATATATGTATTTTTTTTATTATTATTTTTTTTTTATACATCCCATCACGCGCCGCGTTAAAAACGCATTTACATTTTTTTTCCTAACGTCTTTTCGCCAGTCTCGTGCAAACCACGCGTTCCCCCCGCAGTCCAATCTGCCGCCGTGACATTTGTTCACACTTTGCGACGCCCTCTGATATTATGGCGTACACGTCATGCCGTGTGAACACCGCGGCGATTTTTCGTGAATTTCCGAAATATTATTTTCACACGACGTCGTCCGGTTTCAGTGCGACACGTTTTCGTCGTTATTTTACCCGTGTCGAATCGTATGGAACGGCAATACGTGCACGCTATCGACGACAATATTATATAATTGCGGGTTCGAGTTATCCGTTCGTTCGTTTGAAATCCCAGGGAAAAACACGCCGTTTTAATCGTGGCCGTAATTTGTGCTTACATTTCATCACACACCGACGCGCAACGCGCTTTTATTTATTTTTCATTTTATTTTTTTCTCTAATCAACGATAATAATATGTCTGTGTCGGACGAGAGAACGTCGCGTTTCGATTGTATACGCATAGAATCCGGCAGCGTGTCGGAACGTTCTCTAATGGGAGTTTACTGGTGAATCCGCTAAATCCCTCGACAATGGCGTAATTAACAACCGCGGGCGCGCGCTAGAAAAACGTCCTGAAAACGGCGTGTTCGGCGAATTCCGTAATCCGAATATCGTGCCAAACATATTATTATCGTCGCTTCCGATTACGTTTCGATGTATAGAGGGGGTTCGCTCAATGTCACGGCGTCGGTTGTACTCGTAGTCTCGATGAAAAAAACAAGAGCACAGGTAACGCGTGCGAATACACGCGGCACGGCCCGCACAAGGAGGAGGCTGATGGACCTTGAGTACAGGGCCCCGGTTATTTCAAGGGCCCGTGGGCCCGTTGAAATTTATTTATTGTTTTTGAAATTTCAGTAGAAATACTTATTTTACATTAAATAATATTGAAAAATAACATTTTATATAATATAATATATTATATCTGTAGTTATTTTGATAGTTCAAAATGCGGATTAACCAATGATTACCTAGGAATTATGTTGGTTGCAGTTTGAGTCTTCCTTATCGCTTGTGAGCAATATTAAATCATTATTACATTTTATTAGATTTTAACGCATATATTGCATTCTAGAGCTCAAAGCCCGCAAAATAAAATTTTAACTTAAAAAATATACATTAAATATAAATTAAAGTATAATTGTTTTTTTCTTTTTTAATTAAAATAATATTGTAATAAAAAAATAAAATAGACATTATTAATGTTTGAATGCTTATGAATCTTGAATTCGAATTGGTATAATGAAAAACTAATGATATTATTCCTAAAATTGTTATATGTATATAAATAGTTAATTGTATTTTTGGAATTTTTATAAAGGGACCGGACAAATATTTAGTATAGGAGCCCGAAATTGTATGTGGGGGCTCTGACACGCGGTACCGAGATTAGGGAATTATCGATCTTCTACCGGATCTATATATACGTATAAAATAAAAACGTTGAAATCATGGCGCGTTTTTCTTTTTCTTTGTTTTTCTAATTTTCATTACTGATCGTGTGTTTTCCACACAGGTACACGACGCTAATGTTTATGGCCACTCAAATCGCATCGGCAATGAAGTATCTGGAATCCAAGAACGTTGTGCACAAAGATTTGGCGGCCAGGTAAGCTAAAATCGTTTTTTTTTCCATTATTTTATTTTCCTCCCCCGAAAGCTTTTTAAAAACTCTCTACGTCCGTTTTTCCTCCCCGACAAACAGGAACTGCCTGGTCTCCAGAGGATACTCGATCAAAGTGGCCGACGTGGCCGTGTGCAATCCGGCTTACAAAAAGGACTATAGCGAAATCGGAAACAGGCCGCCCGCGCCGATCCGGTGGCTTCCGTGGGAGAGCATACTGCTGGTAACGTATAACAATACATTAAGTCACGACACACCACCGCACTGCTGTCGGGCCGTGCGGGCGGGTCGATGAAAATTTGATAAATCGAAATCTCGAGACGCGCAGTTTTCGCTCTTCGTCGACCCGGCGGCGCGCGAAACGACGGCGTTTTATAACATAACATTATTTTGCAATATAAATATATTACGCGCAGGAAAGATGATTTTTATCGCCTAGGTTATATTTTAAGTACAATCGAAGCGTTTAAAATGTTTATGACTTACCGTAACGTTGAGTTATCTTAGTATTATTGATTTTTTTCAAAACACTTGGCAAACGATTGTCGTCAATCATTTCAACACGTAATTGTTTCACGATTTCGGCAAATCGATAATGATAACTGATAACAATATTACGGACGAGTCAACGGGGTCATTCAAAGCGACTCATTTGATTTCAAATGATTATTATAACATTATATTTTGTCGATTTCGAGTGACTATCATAAATTCATAACGCATTGAACATTGAACGAAACAAAAAAATATTTCAATTTTATTCTTCTTAATTATACGTATCAATCTTCTCGGGAGCGCGTTCACGAGAGATATCCCCCCTACCACTTAACCGAGGTTCACAATTATTACTCCGATGCCGCCGAAACGAAATGTTTTTGTTCAATGTTTGTTGACGCTAAATTGTTTCGTCCATCTAAAAGGGGAATCCCCCTTAGTGCTCTTCAAGAAACGCGCCTTGGATCTTCTATATAATCTGTATATCACTTCCTTAATGAGTTACACTTACGCGAACAACTTCTAATCGATATAAAGTCACATCTTTGCGAACTCTAATCGACTTCGCTCCAGTCGCAACTAGATTCGTTCGATCGTTAACGTATCAATGACGGCACCGCGCGTAATCGTGGTACATTCAACATTCTTCCCGCGAAGCTGTAATCACATGGTTCGAGTCACTGTGACCTCGGGGGGCCACTCGTGGAGGCCATCGTTTCGAACGGTCCCGTGTTGACCGGCGATCACGCGATAAGAGAGCCATCCCGGGATCAAATTGTCGAACGACGCGTGAAGTGCAAAAGCGCTTCGGGCGATCGTTAAGATTAATGCCGATTCGTGTGTTCGAGCGTGCAATCGCTATATATTGTGATGATTTCTGTCCAAAGGATCGATATACGTGTCCGAGCACGGTGTGGTCGTTCGCGGTGACCATGTGGGAGCTGTTGACCATGGCCAGAGACAAACCGTTTCCGCACCTCACCAACGAACAGGTCATACAAAACGCGGAACAGATGTACTACGGAGGCGAGCTACAAGTGAGTGTTACAACAACAAAGCGGTTTATCGATTGTATACGATAGCCGTTAGGATTTCTAGCCGAGTGAAGGTCTCGCTACAAACGTCAAATTAACACTCGAATCCACGGTTATTAATAAAGCACGAGCAACTATATATAGTATAATGACTATTTCAATGGGGGCCCGGCTTACCGTTGTATCACTCGTTACCCACGTCGGTTACCCGTGATAGTACTCTACTCGATATTATACACACACGCTTTTCGCGGAAAACAATCGAGAAAGACCGCATAATTTTACCCTCGTTTTTAACAGAACAATTTCGAGAAATGAATATTACGCTGGCAGGACAAGCATTCTCTCGGTGGCTACACCGTTCGATTAAATCATAGGGGCATCATTACTGAGTACATTTTTACAAAAATACAGCTTGTACCGAAGCGGTCTCTCTTCCCCCCGCCCCTCGTTTGGCTGGTTTTTAATTAATAAATTGTTATTATAACCTCTCTTTTCTCGCGGTAAAACGAGGGTGTCGAAAACTCCGGGTTGTTTGCCTTTGGGGGGGGGGCTGGCTGTGTTACACAAATAGAGTCGGGTTTTACCTCCAAACTGAAAACGAGATATCCCGATATTATACTTCATTAGAGAGAAACGTCGCAACAGTTGTACGCCGTCAATAATCACGATAATACAGAACACTATGTGGTTTATCTGCAAGCGTCCACCGAAGTCACACTGTATTGAGTAAACCCAATCACGGTATACGTACACAGTGACCCGTGCGATTGCATACGCGTGGACAAACCTTGAAATATTGTCGTCGTATACGTCACGATATTTTTGTATTGGTTTTTTTCCAGGTGCTCCTGCCCAAACCCAACTTGTGTCCCGCCGAGATTTACGAGCTCATGTGCCAATGCTGGAAACGCGATCAAAACTTGAGGCCTACTTTCAAACAACTGTACCATTTCCTGAAACGCAATCACACCACGTACTCGTGCGAAATCGACAAACAACTGCACAACGTTTCACCAATATAAAATATGTTAAAAATGTTGATCACGTTTTTTTTTTCTATCTCTCTCTCTCTCTCTCTCTATCTATCTATCTCTCTATCTCTCTATCTCTCTCTCTCTCTCCGATCTTTTGTAAATAGATGTATGTAAAATTTTTTGTTAAACGTATATAAACCTTATCTTTGCCCGCTCTGTTCAAAAAAAAAAAACAAAAAAATTACATTAAAACAATATTTCTCGATTTGTAGCAATCAACGTGATGCATAATATTATAGGTTAACCGAAAAGTGAGAACAGGGTTTTGCTTCGTCTATGACTTTGTGATATGACTATTTTAAAAAATCACAGTTTTTTTTTTTTAATTATTATAATATTATTAATATTCTAACTCCACAACCCGGACCTCCGGGCAAACGCTTTGTGACAATTTATTTCCATGAACCATTTCATATTGTGTATTTTTCTAATTCATGTATACTTTTATAAAAGAAAAAAATATATATATAAATGTATAATTAATATATTAATAATATTATGTATCGTAAATCGAAGATGTTGTTAGCTAGACAATCAATGTGTAGGATATACGTTGGAACGGGTTGTAATTTCGATGTAATCTGTGTAATATATTAACTAAACAATTATTTTAATCATAGACCTTATAACTACGGTAGGGTCTTACTATTTAGGCGTATAAATAATTTATAAACTGTAATAATAATTATTAGTATTATATGTAATATAATACAACACATATTATACATAATATAGTATGTTAAGACTAAAGATCAGCTTATGATAATGTGCAATAATGACAATTATCATTGTTTAGTTATTTATGTATACCGATGTTCTTTTTTTTTCTATTTCGTTAGTAAATGTCATTAAAAACGACCTGTAAACATGTTAATCCGTGAGTTTTTGATTACCTATTCCATCTCGCCTATTATTTTTTTACGCTTTTATAAACATGAACAACCTGTTACCTTGTGTTCGGTTTTTTTCGTATCTAACGCTTTTAGGCAAAGAGCTCAAGTAGATCAGTCTTGTACACTGATTTAAAAAAAGCATTAGACCCTGTAAACCATAACATTCACTATGAAAAACGCCGTGAAATGACATATAGAAGACCTAAAATCCTTTAGTTAACAATTACCACTCGCGTGGTTATGTTCTGACGGGTGTTAACAGCGCCATAGATGTAGGTTTCAAATTTGACTGTACGCTTTTGATCCACGGCCTCGACGAGGTGCAGTTGTATTTTTTAAATGTTGAAGTTCTCGGTTTCGTCATGAGAACAGCATCCGATTTAAAGCGTAATAATTCAGTTAAAACACTGAATTGCGCATTTGGTTCGTCCTATTCCGGAATACGGTTCTATTGTCTGGAATTCAAAAGCCATACTCATGACGTTATTGTTTATTAGAAAGGGTCCAACGTGTAGATTTCTTCGATTCACTGATTTTGTATTATAGGTGTTTCCGGTGGGTCAAATGACCACACACCCATGGCCGACCACTTTGAATTAGACTCTCAATTAACTTTGATAATCTTAAAAAACTCTCTTGATCCTATACATATTTCTTTATTCTTATCTGCAACACCAATTATTTGACTAATGAACCTATTGAGCATATTTGAAGCAATGCCAATAAGCTGAACACCCACTTTATGTTTCAGTTAAGTTGAAACTCATTTCTTTATAAGTGTAAAAAATATTGTATTGTAAATATTAACTGTCAAAAAAGACTACACGTCATATAAAATATAAATAAGCAATAGTTCGTACATTACTCTTCGATTCAACGAATGTCTGCAAATATACCTGTACTCATAATGAAACGCGGATCTGAGCGCGGTCTATGAGCGCAAATTCTATAGGTTATTTTTTACTCGAATCAAACTAAAATATTGTTTCAAAAACAACATTACATGTTGAGTTATCTAAATTTATCATATTAACTCGTTAAAAATAACACAAGATGATATGGCAATGGACAAGATTTGATAAAGCGCTCTTGAAATAATATTATCATCTAAAAACATTAAAATAATAATTATGGAAATAATAATTTTAAAATGTAGAATGCGATCAACATAAAAGAAACCAATAGCGAAAATACTTCCCAGTTATCTTTTATTCAAAATTAAACAATAAATAATAATAATATATTATAAACAATTAATTATTTTGTACAGGAAAATCGCCAATATTAATACTGCTACCTGGACGAGAATATAGAAAAGAAGCACATTAAACAAATTTACTTGTTTTTTTTTTTTTTTACTTCACATTACAAATTATCGTATGCAATTTTTGTTCTATTGCAATCAAAGCTCTAAGAAATATGATGTAAAAACCAATGTAGCCTCCAAGTAATGAAAAAGAAAAATAACGTTCCTAACTATAAATGTAAAATTATAAACGCATCAGACCGCATGAGTTGTAAACATGCGGCAAAACAACTCGCGTGAACAGGAAATGGATAATACCATAAAATGTTTATATTTTAGCTAGAAAAATATTCTCTCGCGCAATTTCCGTAACACTCGAACACGTGATCCAACGTGAGAGTTCGTGTAAGCAAAAAAATTGTCGTAGACGTAAACGAAATTATCCAGGAATAAAATCAAAATTGTATTACTCCCTTCCGGCGAAAACCCAAACCCACGGTTCAGTGCCAGTTCCTGGACTCCTAAAGGTTTTTATCCAAACTTGTTGAGCACAAGCTTATATTTAAGTTTAGTTATTTTAGGTAAACAGGATGTATATTTCATATACGTACTGACTACTGCACGTTTTTTCAAAATGTCTACAATTTATTTTTAATGTAAGTATTCAATAAAACATTTTTCAACACCAAAGTGTTTTTATAAATAAATGGTAACAGGCTATTTTAAATTATTGTTATTGACAAACGCTGTCCTATGAAAATAAATACATATGGTTACCATGGTTGCACAGTTATAACGACATTTAATTATTTTAATAGAATTTTAATTTTAATAATTGCAAAAAAAAATTAGTCGGATTATTTGGATATAATTCATCCAACTCTGCCCTCGGACGACAAGTATAAAACGAATGGGTGAAATTATTATTGAAATGTTGCTACTGAAAGCATACCGTAAACGAAAAATGAGATATCGATTAATGATTTTTAATTGATATCAAATTAAAAATCAAACTATCCTAATCATACCGTTTACCAACCGTAAAAAGGATCTCATATAAGATTTTCATCTTACCCATCTCCTTTGTCTTGCAAATAACACATGTTGGCGTGGAGTATAACTTTGAAAAATTAATCAAAAAGTGACGCATAAAAAATTAATTTTGAAATAATTGTATAATTTAGTTATTATAGGTATGGGTATAGTTATACTGTGTTTTATTAAATATTTTATATTAATTTATACGTGTTTCGATAACGATTAAGCCGTCGAGTCCTGAAAATCTGTTACAGTAAACCAGAAAAAAAAATGTGTTTTTGTTTTTTCTGTAAGGGCCACAAAGTCCGAAGACATTTGGCCGCCACTTTGATGCTGTTTCGCTTCGTGACATATCGGATTTTTTGCAGCTAAGTAGCTTTAAAACATCGCTAATACGGCACTACTAACAGGGTGGACCGCGAGAAGGTATATAGAATCCACCCCCCCCCCTCCCTCCATATTCAAGTAGTAATAGAAAAATAACGAAAAAAAAAAGAATTGTTTTGAAATTTGTTATTCTTATTCCGTAACATAGAACGATATTAAACAAATGTTAGTAGGTTATTTATTATTTAAATTGGAACCAGTGGGCCCCGCGGGATAGACCTACCTAATTTATTTCCATTTTAGTCGCCTCTTACGACAGGCACGGCGCGGCGTACTGGAGAAGAATTCTCATCCCTTTTCCTCGGGGAGACTTTTACTTTTATTATGATATACTATACAGTACATTTTTGAAAACATTTATAATACGGAGGGATTAAAATACTGATGTATTGAAATGTATTTCAATAATTCATTATTGTGGTTTTAAATTTTCATTTTGTTCCTGACTTTTGAACAGATCTATTATTCACATATTACCTATCTATATATTCTAATTAGAACGATACTGATGATAAATTTAAAAATTATAGCGGTACAACTATTTAATGACTTTAGTCGAAAACTGTATTGAGTAATTACTTCGATGACTACAAAGCTTTACAATGGTATTGGAAAAGTATTGTTGATATTAATTTTAATGTTTTTATAAGTGTACGATGACATTATTTTAATAACTAGTAATTTTTTTTTTTTTTTTGAAAATTTTAGGTATCAATTCGATAGTGTAGTCATTTTTTAAGAAATCTATTTGATGTTGAATGATGGAAATGATACGAAATGTTTATTAATAAACCGATTGTAGAATACAATTTAATAGCAAACACGTTAGCGAGTACCATGTATTTAAATTAATAAATCTACTTGGTAACCTTTATGTGATGTTATTCGAATCTACCGTTCTAATCGTCACCATCTCATGGATCGCAAACTGTTTGTTGTAAGGCGATCGAATAAATACTAGGTCCTTATAATTTCAATGAGTTGTATTTAAAAAACAAAATATGCATCGAGCGAAAAACATGTAATAATATAACAATGAACTGTATTTCAATTGTCGAATAATTTGTAGTTACGGAGTCGTAAACTACAAATTATTACGACGTTATACGTTCACAAAATGAGCCGTACTTATTTCCAACGCAGTTTTTGAGATTTTCCACGGACTGTACAAAAGCAATATAGAGTATATACCCAGTTAAATTGTCACCGTCATCTATGTATAACCTACGTGTACATTTATATTAGTCCAGGCAAATTATAGAAAAAATAGCAGAAAAAAAAAAGCAGGAAAGCTGAATTTTGGTATACACCTTTATTGAAGGGTACTAAGTAACATATATGTTTACTACTTTTAGTATACTAAAAGTCCCCAAAGATTTGATGACCGCCACCTCCGCTATATCTCATCAGGATCGGTTGTATGCGAAAGGGAAGTGATTGATAAAGTAAAACGAAAATAATCATTAATATTTAAACAGAAATTGAAAATAAAGTTTCAAATCAATGATTATACTTTTAAGACAGCGGTTCCCAACCCATGGGCCGCGAGCTGCATGGTACTGGGCCGCGAGTCATAGGTATAATATTAAATATTATATTTAAAATGATATTGATATTACGTATTTTTTGTTTTTTATTTTTGAAAACAAATTAAATTAAATTAATTGAAAATATCAGCAAGTGAAGAAGGTTCGTTGATTGAAATGTCATGCATGTGATCAGACTTTAATATCGTATTTTAGCAATCGCTGAAATTGCACTGAGAATCTATCATCTATCTCAAAACTTATCTATGTGAACGTGATTTTTCTACTTGAATTTATTTTAAAAATAAATATAGGAATAAACTGAATGTTGAGAGTGATTTTTTAAGACTGAAACTATCATGTTTTAATCGAGAAATTGACTTTCTCGCGAAGAAAAAACAATGTCAAAAATCACATTAAATTTTTTATCTCGTGATAAAGTTGAATTAAGTTCTCCTTTAATGAACAATTTATTTTTTATTTTTATTCCTAATAACTATATAATATATACGAGAACATGTGTATAATTATATATCTATATTCTATGTAATATATATTATATATTATAATTTTATGAAAACGTATACAGGTATGCTATGGAAGGGCCTCAAACATATTTTTTACAGAATTAGTGGTCCGCAAAACTAAAAAGGTTGGGAACCACTGCTTTTAAGATGTTACTAAAATAATACCTCTTACTGAATACCTACTCATAAATGCATTTCTAAAATAGCGTATTTTGATAATTTTCGTGGAGCTGAATCTGAGCATATTAATAACCACATATTATAGACTTGTTATTTACACACTTATAATACTTCAAAATTATACTAATCAACCTATTTATAGACGGATAAATACCAAATAGTTAAATAATATCGTGAAATGAACAGAGAACGAAAGCAATTAAAAATGATAAATGTGTAATATCTAAGTAGGTATCTATGTAGGTAACCTACCTATGTTCTAAATGTAGTAAATTTCAATTTAAAATATTGCCCAACGCTAATAATATTACAAAACAATGAGTTGGTATATTAGCTCATCGTTAATACTTGATTTTTTTAAATCCACGGGAGAAATCGCCCTCCCCTCTTCAAGGCACCCCGGCCCGTGGGCCAGTCTGAAATAGTTCTGGTTTCAGGGAAACACGTAGGTACCTACCTATATCCGAACACTACAGAACCAAAGAAAAATATCCATGTGGTTGCAGGTTTATAAATTATAATGTGTAAAAACACGTGCACAATCCACATCGAGCTTAATATATAAATCGAACATCAATTTGAAAAAAAAGAAGAATTTTTTGGTTCAAAATTAAATTTTTTTTGTCGATGTAGGTACTTAAAATTTTTATGCGGAGTGAACCGTGATAATATGTGTGATGACTAGGGTTCGGGACATGTTGCCATTCATCATACATGTTTGAAGCAATTTTGGCCCGGGCTTTTGCTTTAACATAGCGGTCCACCATATACTCCTTGGAATTCATTTTCCAAATGCACTCGCTATAAAAAGTTCGGTGTCGAAAAAACTCATTTTGAATAAATTGTTAAATATTCGATGTTTACTGAAAACGCGCGTTGTTACCGCTGCAGTGTGATGCATTTGATTGAAAACCATGGGTTTTTATTTTGAGCGGTCGAAAATAGTTCTAACGGCGCTGCCGTCAAACCGCAACACGCAGCGGCGTTGTGCGGCGGCTAGCGGTAGAACGCGGTGGAAACGCCCAAGTGTGTCACGTTCCATAAATACACATGTGATGATATTTACGAACGAAACCGCGCGGTGCAACCGCGATAGTGTGACGCGACCCTATGTGCTATTTACCGACTACCGTCACCGTTAGCGGTGTATAAATTATATAAACTTTTATATCATTAATATAAAATAATAAAATTTTACTTGTTCATATAAAATAACGATAAACTAAAATGAATTGTGTACGTTCATATCATGTGATTGTATTTATTGGTCGCGATTGTCGGATAGTCGACCGCGACGTATTATTCGGAAATACTAATGTGTAAACGAAAGGTTAATGATCTTTATTAAATTTAACGGCTTAATTGTTTATATAATAATTTTGATATATTTTTCTTCAATAGATAAAGTAGGGATAATTATTTGTATTACTAATTGCTGATTACCTATCGATATCAATTTGCGTGCGGTTAGGCAGCGGTCGTTTGGTTGCCGACGTTGCCGTAGCTTCACTCTTTCGAGGACTTTGTACGTGTCTTGTCACTGCGTGTCATCTGTACATTTGCACCTCGGTCTTTGCCATTTTTGTGGTTCATATTTTGATTGTTTTTAGCTGTTGTTTGCAGTTGCAACTTTGTTTGACGTGTACTATTACGTGAGTATTGCTGTTTTTAAATTTGCGTTATTAGTAGTCACAATTTAAATTGTTAAAATTGTTACAATTTAAATTGTTAAAGTTCACACTTTAAATTGTGTATCACGTTTATTTTTTTATAATTTTAAGGAAGTAAATATTTATCGTTATATTAGGTATGTACAAAAAGAATATTGTTTTTTTTATGTATAATATAAACCTTAATTGTTATCATTATATCTTATTGTTTTAATTTTAATATTATATTGTTTTAATTTTACTATATTATATCGAATGGACTTTAGACCATCATGAGTCGTTTGCGTATTATCGGTTAGGCGGTAGATTGTTTGGTGCCGTATACGGCCGTAACACGTTTGGGTACAGTAGACCCTAAAAGCAACACGTTTGGGTAAAAATGAATACACCGTTTGGGTACACCATATATCTAGAAAAATAACACGTTTGGGTACATAGAGCCGTAGCATTTGTAAAAATAGGTATTCTACTTTCCGAATCCATGAAACAAAATGGTTCATTATTTGAAACAAAATCTTTTTTATTTTGAAACATCATAGCTTTTGCTTCTAATAAAGATTTAGGTATTTTAGGAAATATTTTTCGTCTAGCTTCGTACATACTTTTCCTGAATAACCTGACGTCAGAATGACTAAGATGCTCTGATTTTGGGAAATTACGTAGTTCTTGTCGTATAAGTTTATTTGGCTTCATATTAAGGTCGGTAGTTGCTTTGCGCTTTAAAAGTGACATCACTGTTTGCTTAGTGATGGTTTCTTCAACTAATTCATCATGATTATGTTCACCATTTATTGAAATAACTGTTTTTAAATTTGTAGTTAATTTAGCAGTAACAGTGCATTTACGATTCGTGCAACGAAAAATTTTAGTTGTATCTTTGTTTTCTCTAAACTCACTAAATTTATAACTATTAATCGCAACACACTTTTTCCCACGTCGGGTGTCAAAAACGTCGGAAATGTTCACGTCCATAATTGTAAAGAATATAATAATCTTACCGATTGAAAATCCAAATTGGAACTGAACATTAAAACGTTGAAACATTTAGTTATTTTCATAAACCATATCTTATAAAGATTTTTAAACTTTTTTTTCGCGATAACCTATATTGGCAATTAGTGTATGTACCCAAACGTGCTATGTGTTTATGTACCCAAACGTGTTCTACATTTACAGGTAAAAATAATGTTATGTACCCAAACGTGCTTCGCCCCCGTATACCTACAGTAGTATTCCGATTATCAAAGGTCAATCACCTGGACGTTCTATAGTCTATTAGAGAAATTACGGCACGTGCCATTGTTCATACGCTTGTTTCATAATCGTTTTTAGATTAGAAAAGGATACGTATATACAAGTAAACTTTTACACAAGATGGCGCATTAAAACAATAATTGAAATTTCAACGTTTATGAGTTTTTGCTTTAAGGCGACGAATATTATATTATATTTTTAAAAAGTTTCAGTATTCATAAGTTGTGTTTATTTACATGAACTCATGTGTATTTATTATTTAATATGTAGACATGTCGTCATATTTACTACATTATTACTATATAGGGTTCGGGACATGTTGCATTTGCATATTGCTTAATAATGAATGCAGAATAGTCTAAGTAAGATTTAGATTTGTTTTAAGTCATAACGGATTGAAATATAAGAATTTTAATTGCATATTTTCGCATATTTAGGGCTGAAACAGACGACCGGTTTTCGCCGGCCGGCGCGCGCCGGCCGGTTTCTTTTTACATTGAGTTAGATTAGAGACGATACCGTTTTTCGCCGGCCGGTTAGTTCTCGTCGGAACTCGCCGGCCGGCGCATTTACCAGGCTTGGTGGGTACCGGCGACCGGCCGGCGAAAAAACCACCGGTTCCCAGCAAATTACATATAAAATGATTGGAGTGAACACACGACCGGCCGTTTCGCCGGCCGGTGGCCCGAAATTTGTTACATTTCTTACATTATTTTGATGCCCGATTCGAAGATTTTAAAACTTAAACTTATTTATTGTCCTATCTCCCTATTGCCCCCATCCCGAAAACTCATTCTAAATATGGGGCCATGCCCCTATACACATTTTAAAAACCATAATATTGTATTTAACAGCGAAGATTGAGTTTATGTAAACAATAAAATGATGATACTTGTTCTCATAAAATAAATATCATTCACTGTACCTTCTGTGAGTATTTATTTCTCATTGGTGTTTATTTTTAATGTAATTCAAGGTAGAAAGAATGTTCAAGATCAAGATAGAACATTTCAGAAATGTATCATTGCGGTAAGTTGTAATATTCACATATATATGTGTATTAAAACTTTTGAAAAATACTGTAAACATTGTATTTACTCTACATAGGGTAAACTGTTATTCATCATCTTTATATTTAATAATAAATAATAATTTAATGTATTAAAGAATAACCTAAACTTTTTTTCATTGTAGACGAAGAAAATGTAGTCGAACATATATTTCAGTAATATAATGTTGGTAGTATGATAGTTGTCAAAAACTAACTAATTACAAAAAATCGTCTAAATTTAAATGAATAAAATCAATTAGTTTAATATAAATAAAAAAAATATATTTAGTTGCATATTTCGGTTATTTTAAGTGCATATGTGCATGCTAGTGCTCTGCACGGTCCGTTATTTTAGGGACCGGACCGGACTTCAAATTTTAAAAAGGAACCGAAGTCGGACATGGACCACACTTAAAAGTTAAACAGAAGACCAAGTTCAAACCAAACCCACGGCTACATATTATTTATAGACCGGACCGGACCAGTTATTAAATTTAATCTAAGGCCCCTGTCACACTACGACGGTTACGCCGTACGGTGTGACCGTACGTCTCTGCCGTTCATCAAGAACACATAGGTTTTAATGTGTCGTGTCTCATTAGTACGGTAGCGCCGTCGATGAACGGACGGCGACTCTAGAAACCGTTGCGTGTCACGGTTTCACGGCGCTGCCGCCACGCCGTCGGTTTTGTAAACACATTGTTTCTTATCAGTGGTGTCACACTGCAACGGCAAAGCCGTCCGGTAGTGGACTTTATCATTTTTTTTGTTAGTTTGTTTTTTGTTATAACTCTGTATACCTGTAACCAGGTCCTGTTGCACCTGAGATTTTAAACAATTGTTATAAAGGTTATTGTTTAAAATCTCTGAGTAGCACAGAAGTAGTAGTTGTGTATAGTGTTTAGTTTAGACACAAAATATATTTTTTAATTTCCAACACTAAACAGCACACATAGAGTAGACTGGGACCGGACTGACGGTTCGATCTTAAAACATTTTGGACCGTTTATGGACCGTACCGGACCGAAATTTATAGTTAGTAATAATAGTAACGGTTATATTAAAATAATAATATAATATCGCTTATTGTTATCGCATTCCGTGACCGACGATACGATTCTATAAAAACTGACCCGTCTCGACGGCGCCATTTTGTACGTATTATCCAAATTATTAATTATTTTTGGATCATGTAAACATTCAAATATTCCAAACCAATATTAAGACAATGCACATAAGAGTCATAAAATGCTATAATATTCAATATAATATCGTTTAATTTCCCGGGATTACGAATTATGATTTGTGAATTCTATAAATAAATAAAAATAAATATATCCTTCGAGGCTTCCACCTTCACTGATATTTACGGAGAACTGACATTTTCAGTAATCAATATAATCTCTTTATTTATAGTTGTAGGTTTTTATTTAGTGTTTGTCGTTTTATTTGTTTTACATAACAAAATCTTATTTAGATTTTAAGAAATAATAACCGTGAGATTTGGACCGGACTGAGACCGGACCGAACTGATTTTAATTTTTTTTGAAACCGGACGGGACTGAAAATATTACATTTTATCTGAAGACTGGACCGAATTATTCCTAAAAAAAATTGAACCGGACCAAACCGACGATTCAATAGTATGTTAATGTTAGGACCGGACCACGGTCTGGTTCAGTCCGGACCGGACTGAATAAGACCGGACCATGCAGAGCACTAGTGCATGCATATTTCCTACAATTTGTATGCAATAAGTCCCGAACCCTAGTGATGACGGTTTGTTTCGAACCATAGAAAACATAATAATGGTTTCGAACCGTCCGTAATTCTTATCAAATTTTTGTTATCACCCTGTTTTGTATTACACATAGGATAGGATAGATTTTGTAATATTTACAAACGTGTAATACCTAATACCTATCTACCTGCCTAATAATATTTTAAACTATTAACTAATGTACTCGGACAGTTCAAATGCTAAATTGATTTTATACTTCTCTGATTATTGTCTAATTTATGGATTTGATCTCGCAAATAATCGGTCGAGCCTCATACAGCAGAACATAGTCTTGACAATAAAGTAAGCCGAAACAGCTAAGTAGTTCGTATTGTTTTATGAGCGCTTATATTGTGCATGTGAGATGTGATTTTGAACGATACGTTCACATAAATCTTTTCGCTTTGCCGCAATTCTCTTTTGATCTGCTGTAAAATCGAATCGATTACAAGACCAATCGTGACTTCATTCACTTCATTACGTATAAATGACAAATAGTAATAATCATATTTTAAATGCTGCATTCCTAGCGATTTAAAATTAATTATGATTTCGTTTTTAACAAAATATTTCCATGATACAGCAGTTACAACCAATACTGCCACAGTGATTGGCTGCAGCTAGGATTTTTTTGATTTTTCATTAATTCGATACCTAACACAAGTTTATGTGACATTTTAGGCGTTTAATGCCGCAATCGATCGGCTACTGATATCAAATCATATTTTCACACATTATGGCCACTGACGAAGAAGCAATATCGAAAAGAGTTACCAGTGTTCTAGAAACACAATTAGAAAAAGATAAAGTGAGTTTACATTATTTACGATTAAAGTCTTAAGTGTAACTTTTCTCGTAAATTTAATATTACACTCGAGTCTACTCGATTTAGCTGCTCTCTGTAAAAAAAAAAATTTTTTATATATATATATATTTATATTTATGTTTATATACATTTTAGGATGCACTAGAAGCATTGAAAGAAATATCCGAGTTTTATACTGAAAACACATTGGAATGTAGAAGAGGATTAAGGACTAAAATAGAAAAAAGAAGCCTTGCATTGAACGAAGTAAGTTTGTTTCAATAGACGTATTGAACAGAACAATATTTAATGATAAACAAATAATGTACTTATACGTATTAATATATGGCCCAAAAGTTCATGCTTTAAAATTTATCTGAATGTGCATTTATTTATTTTTTTTACATTTCAAATTTTTATTTTAAATTACGTGATATCATGGACGATGTTAAAGTTTTGCCAATAGACACAATACTACTTTACAATGAGGTAAAATATTCAAGTAGTAAAAGAAACCAGTAATATTGTTTAATACTTTCAAAAATAAAATAATTATCGGTTCAGTTCCGGCTACATATTCAATAAGATAATAAATTATCAATGAGGACACAAGGTATTTAATTTCAATTCAACCGGATTTTTATTGGTACATGAATTACATGAAATGATACGGTTTTTTGGCTTAATTGCAAACATTGTTTTTTTTATATTTGCGATATTTTAACTATTCATTTTCATGCTAACATATTTTTCAAAAAATACATTTTAATATCTAAACATTTATTTATTACAGAATTTTTATCAAATACTGTTTACTGCCCTAAAATAAACAATAAAAAAATCATAATTTTATAGTGAAACATTATTTTATTTGAAAATATGTGTACCTATGTTTCTAAAAATCCTCAAAAAGTGCAAAAAAAAAATTAATTTTTTTAGGTTGTGATTCAAATTTGTTGCTTATTTAGCATTTTTTAAAGTATTCAGTAAAAACATGTATATACATGAAATTTTGGATTTTATTTTATAATATGTAACTAACATATTGTTAAAATTATTATTTTTTAATTGACAATTTTTTTATTTAGAATTTTTTAGCATCTTTTGAAAAAGTAAAAGATGCTGTCAACTGTCTCCATGACAATGTGAATTCTTTGAATACTGCAGTTGTGTCTATGTCATCTCAATTAAAGGACACCAAAGCTGACACTCAAAATTTGATTGAACTGACAAAGCGACTACAACTCGAAAGGTCTGTTGAATCTAATGAAAAATTAAAAATTTGTGTGTGAATCATTTTGTAAAAACTCATTTTCTACTCTACGTTTTAGGAAAAATATATCTAACCAACAATTATTGGCGGATGCCTACTCAAAAGCATTCCAGTTAAGTTCTTCTGAAGTGGCTTGTCTGAGATCTAACAATGTGACTCCTGAATTTTTCACAGTCTTACATAAAGCTCAAAATATTAGCATTAACTGTAGAATACTTATGCAAGTCGGCCATCAGACGTCAGCGCTTAGCTTAATGGAACAAATCGCTACTCACCAAGTAAAATAAATTCACATTTGATTTGATTATCCTATATTTCAGTATATTAAGCATTCAATTTGTAGCAAATGGCAATGGAAGTGCTATACAGATGGAGCCAGTTGAATTGTAAGGACATCGAGTCTGCAGTTACTGGTCCATTACTTGTTCTTGCCATGGAGGTATTGCAAGAGCGTCCTGTACTATTTAAGTAAGTTATAATGTCAACTACGGTAAATACATTAAAAGTGGTTGTGGTGTTTAAATTGAATTTTTATGTAGGTACGTGTTGGAAGAATATTGTACAGTGAGACAAGCAGTAGTTGCACAACGATTTATCGATGCTCTTGCGGCAAACAGTTCGAATGATACATCATTGAAAACTTTTTCAAAAGACATACGCCAGTACATAAACAATATGTTGTCTTGGTTGATTGATAATGTTCCGATTGAAAGAAAATATCTGACATACTTGATGAAAAATTGTGATAAATTAAGTGAGAAAACACATTGGCTCGCTAAACTGTTTAATAATATAATAATTACATTATGTTATTTACATAGATGTTGATGAAGAAATCGCAACATGTATGAGCAGCATAACCGAAGGTTTGTGCAGCCCATTAGCATCACGCGTGGAGAGTGTTTTACACATGAACGATAATCCAATTGATCTATATGGAGTTGCTAGTTCACTGAAATTCTACCTCCAAATAGTAATGAAAGTAAGTTTACAAATACATCAATAATTTATGAATGAAGATTGAGTATTGCCTTGATTTTGATGTAATGATTTTCTACATTATAATATATTATTTATTGAGTATTTATTTTTAATATTATTTACAAAATAACCTGGTAATGAATAAATTGTACAATTTTTTAGTACATTGTAAATCTTTGTAATTTCAAATTTGATGAATTCAATGTTAAATTTTTTATGCTTAATATTAAATTCACTATTATTTTCGATGTACGTAACTTAACCATGGAGCTTAAATAGTACTTATTATATTTTATTATACAATGATTAAAAAAAATATATATATATTTTTTTTAAATGTAATAATTGTATATAAAACTAAGAGTAAGAAATGCAGATGAAGCATTTTCAAGTGTACAATATCTCAAAAAAAAAAAAAAGTCATTTCTAGCAGTGTCTAATAATCTTTTTGTAAAATATTTTTACTAAGTAACAAAAGCTCAAAAAAATTCCTTGAAATTTTGATTTAAACCTAGAAGCGACAGTTTTATTTCTACATTATTTAATTTTGTTAATTTGTCCGTTTAATATGGTTGTTACATTTCCTCAAGTTATTAGTTTAAATATATTATTTATAATATATTTTACAAATGCTTTATGAAAAAATTAATCATATTTCAACTTGACCAATAAACATCCATTCTTTAATTTTAAAATATGAGTAAATAATAGTGATGTGAGGAAGAAATTTCTATTAATACATTTCTACATTAGAAATTTACAAAATGGAAATTTCTGGTCTCAAGAAATTTCTTAACAAAATAAATAAATACATATATTTTTTACTTGCAACTATTTTGTTTTTATAAATTAGCAAACTGTTATTGTGATATCTCTAATCACGGACTCCTAATCGTATATTAGCGAGAAAATGTTAAATGTGTGTGATAACTGATTAGATAATTTGTTATAGTTTTATACAGCGTCATAACAATGAGTATTGACATTTAACACTTTGTAATATATGACAATTTTAGTAAATATTACTCTAAAAGTCTAAAATATTATTTAATCTTGTATTCTTGTTGAACTGAGTTTATTAAAAATGCCATTGGTTTCTACAATTAAAAACCGAGAGCTGATATATGGATGTATTACTCTCCTACAAATGGTAATGTCAATCAGTTTGTTCGCAACTTTTGTAAAAGTGCTACTTTTTATCGAAATTCCACTAGAATGAAACATAATTTATGTAACTGCCTAAAATAAATAAAATATTTGTCTAAATTTAAAGAATAATTAAAAAATGTTTAAAGCTAATTAACAACAAATTTAAGTTTAATAAGTTAAATTTAAATTAAATATAAAAAAAAAACATATATTTTAGAAACTTCTTAAAATGTTCTCTTGGAAATTTCTGAAACTTAACATCTCTAGTAAATAATAATGAAAGGAATAAACATAGTTTTTAATTAATACATTTTCCTTTAAATTTTACTTAACTTTACAAAAATAGTTTAGGGTACTGCATTTTACATCATTATTATATTATAGAAGTTGAGAGTATTTTCAGTCTTGTTGCATTAGTCTGTCATCAATTTTCATTTCAGACAGTTCCCAGTGGACAATTATGCCAAACAATTGAAGAGCTTCATAAAACTATGGAATGCGTATTTTTAAACAAATTACAAAACTTGGTACGAGATACTCTATTGGAACGTATTGAAGCACCTCCCTTAGATTTGTCTCCATCACCAGGTATCGGACATTTGTTAAATATCCTCCGGCAAGTGTTATCGGTGGCTGCTGTTACTGAGGATAAACAAGAAGACACATCTATGGTAAAATAAATTGATATAACATTAGATATATATTAAGTACAATTTTTAAAGCTATTTATTTTTTAATTTTAGATAGTATCCTGTGTTTTAGAACCGTTACTTCAAGCTATAAACTTGAGTGCTTCACGACTGACTCCATTAGATATGGCCGTTTACCACCTTAATTGCTTATATGATATTCATGAAACACTTGGACAATACCAGTATGTCGAAGACAAGCTTGAAAAAATTCAAGTATGTTAACCCGAAATTATTGTGCTTTAGTTTACTTTCTAGAGTGTTTTAATATTGTGTCTGGTTTTTAATCTTTCCTAAAGGCTCTCATGACTGTGCAAATAGAAACTGTTACTACCGAACAAGCTAAATATCTTGTCACACATTTAAACCTTGAAGAAATTCAAACAATTTTACAAGGTCAAGCAGCGAATATTCCACTATCTCAAATTCAAGGAATGGAAGCAGAAAATTTAATAGGTTTTTTGGTAATTGACATTAATGTATTTTAGTTTTGAAAAATTAAAAAAATTAGTCACATATTTTATTGAATTGTTAAATTTACTATTTTTCATTCAAGTACTCATATTTTATAAATTTGTTACTAAATATTTTACAATTTAGTATTTACGCTTTTTACTGTTGTATTAAAAAACATTATATAAATAACTTAATCTCTGAAAAATTCACAAATACTTTATATAAAGTTATTTTATTATTAGGAACATGTATTTCTTTACATGCAACCATTAGTCTTATAAAAAAGAAATAAATAAAAAAAAATACAATATATTATGATGTGTTCCATTAATCAACAAAAAACAATACAATACATGGAAAATTATTTTTATCAAAATTCCATTCATACATTTTAATACATAAGACATTATTTAAATGATCCAAGTTATATGTCCATCAGCATAATGTACAGTTTATAATTCATAATTGATATCATTACTATCTAATCTTTTTGGTTGCTTCGAGACAACATTAAGCAAGTCTTTGTAATTCGTTTTGTTAAATCATTGATATATAATTTAAATAGAATTATTATAAATTTTTGCAATTCTCATTGCAACTAAATTAGTTATAACATAAATAATGGTATATGAAAGCCACCTATAAAAAATTAACCATGTATTAATATTTTCCAGATAAATTACTTATCAATAAATCTTGAATCATAACTATTTAAATGTATTAATATTACTTTAATGTTGTATCAGTTTTTCAAAAATATTCAGTAAAAAAGTATTTTTTTTTTTCAAAACATCAAGGCGATTTATGTTCATAAGTTTTTACTATAATAATTGTTTTTACTTAAAAATAACTAATAGAATTATTACATGTTGTAATGTATACATAAAAAGGAACATTTTAGTTAATATTGATAAAAAATAAAATATCTTTTTAAGATAAATGCTTGTAGGTGTATTGCAATATTTAAAACATTTTTCTGTAATATCCAATAAAAAAAAAATCATTTCCACGAAAACGAACAACTAATAATAAAAGCTTCTATAGAGCAAATATCAAAAGCATTATTCATGAATAGATATATTTGTGTCTGAAAAAAAGTAGATATGCGTGGATCTCATGCATTTATCTAGATAGTTTTCATGGTTTTTAGATATTAATTTCCAATTACATTTTTACTAATATTATTTTAAGAAATCCTTACTTAAATTTATAACTTTTAAGTGTGTACTAATTTTATTCAATTTACAGAGTAAATTGGAAAGCATGTTGGTGATGCCGAATACTGTAGCAGTACCGCAAATTGGCTACCTGAAAAATCCTGTACACTTAAACAAGATTCGGCGACAATCTAATGAAGTGATTTCGGCTGTTTATAAACAACTGTATGAGCACGTACATAATCCTAATAATGAGTACGACGATCCGTCCGCACTGATGCCCAGAACTCCAGATCTTGTGTACCAAATTTTAGTCAACGATGAAAAACCGCCTCAAAATTGATTTGTATACAGACAAATTAATGTTAAAATTCTGTAAACTCATTTGTACATTTAATACCTAATTACAAACAATGTGCAATAAATGTATAAAACATAAAATAAAGCATTTTGAAGAAATCACTCAGTGATAACACTTCTGAACATTATTTATATTAATCATAGTCAAATATGATTACGTTAGTTGTGTATGTCCAGGACATTAACTTATAGTAAATCATGATTCCAATTTCAAATTGTTACGCATTTTAGTCTTTTAATAATAATTAAACTGTGGATTTTAAAACATATCTGAGAGTGAATAAATCTGCATCTTTGAAAATATTTTAGAAGATGGTCGATTTAAGTTGAAAAGTATTTTTCCTATCGCCTAAAGTTTTTTTTTCAAATACATTTGTGATGTATTTGAACTTTAACTGTATTATAACACAACCTCGTTCTATCATTTAAATCATTGGCGCCCAACCCATGGCCCACGGGTATTCTATGTGGCCCGTTACAAATTTTCTAAAATAAAAACAATGAAAAAAAAAGTAAAATAATTACAAAATATTTTTTTTTATTAATTTATGAATGCTTTTTAATAAATATTTCAAAAATACAATAATACTGAAAATGATAAAACTAAAAAATATGTAACAATGTTTTACACTCATTTTCAATGTGAAATTTCAGCTTTTATTTCTTTAACTAAAAATGGAAAACATGGTTGAAATTTAAACGTTCCAATCCTCAAAGTTGATCAAACTAATGTGTACCTACGAAGTGTACCTCAGTCCATAAACTTTTCTATAGGCAATAAAAGTTATGAAAACAAATCTAATATGTAAAATTATTTTTGTACTTTTATACTTTGTGGCCCGCTTGAAGATAATTGTTTACCTAAGTGCAGGCCCGGATTATACATATTTGGGGCTCTGGGACCAGATATTTTAGAGGGCCCCAAGAATAATTTTTTTCATAAAAATAGTTTTTTTTTTCATGATAACATTATTTTTTTTCTAAAACAATGTTTTTTTTAATACAACACAAATAAAACTTTATAAATATAAAACTAGAACATTATTTTTACTAAAAAACATTTTTTTTCTCGCTATTAAGGATGCAAAGTTTTTAATACTTTGACCAAAGTCAAGTGACTGGAGACAATTCAATACTTCAGTCTCATATTTTGTCTCTGTTAATATTTGTTTCTCCATTTCTCTTTTAATAGAATTTTTTTATCTATTCGAAGTAACCACTTTGTTACTGCAGCACTTCTCTGTTCAATACTATTTTCATGATCGGATATTTTTTCAAATTTTTTCCAATTATCAAAACTATTACTTGCAAAATATGGGCTATCAGAATAACTAGTAAATAGTTTGCACATAAAACAATATACTGTTCCCTGATTTGGCGAATACTTAAGCCATTTTCGATCACATACCTGACAATTAGATAGTTTTCTTTCAAAATTGCAATCGTTAAATGTTGTCTCTTATGATCTAAACATAATGCATAAAACATGCTTAAAAATAATAATACAAAATTTCATTATCAAAATCATAATAATGTTTGGAAACTGAATTAAAATGATAAAATATGTGATAATTTGTTTAATTAATGAACCAAAATTATACCTTTACCAGAAATGTGAAATTACTAGTACTGTGTACTGATGACTGTACACTTAATTTTTAAGAAAAAATAATACAAAATCACATATCAATTTGTAAAACTCTAAGTAGACTGTTGAAAAATACGATAAATTCAAATGTTATAAATCAAAAATTTAAGTAATTCTCAATTAGTCAATTTTAAAGTTAGAGCAAGACTTTAAAGGACAAAGTTGCTTAAAAATATTTACATAATTCAAATTTGAACTAAAAAGTGGGAGGTGCAATTTAAAAATAGATGTTTTGTAGGGTATGCGCAGAATTAAAATACGTTTATCGTGTTATTATAAGATAATCGTTTATCGTGTTATTATAAGATTTTCGTTGTTGGTATTTTAATGTATTTTATACTTTAACGGATATCAAACTGAAATTGTACAGAATAACTAGATATTCTATGAAATAACTAGTTAAAGTACAATTTTCATGTATTATTTCATACTTTAACAAATATTCGTAGGTAATTCATGAACTACCTAGTTATTTCATAAAATAACGGAATTCAACACTTTAGCTGTAACATATGCGCAGAATTAAAAAAAAAAAAAAGCTGGTAAGTGAGATGATGGTGGTACAAGTTCGTCCTTTGTCCCTTCGGTCCTCGGACAAGATATTGGTGATGAATGTATTAAGTTTTAAAGAAATTATGACTCATTTCTTTAGTATAAAACGATTCTGAGCAAAGCTTCAGTGTAATATAATATATTATTATTTAAATACTGTTTACGTATTTTACGTTTATTTGCATAATTTTTGGTGAGTTATAATAATTTATTAAAGTGTGTATAAAAAAAAATTCTGACTAACGATTTTTGAATTTTTGTTAGGATAATTAGGTAGGTATATGAGTAAGGTCATATTAAATTTTCAGAACTTTTTGTCAAATATTTAAAATTATATTACATAAAAACTTTCAAACAATTTGGTAAATTAAAAGTTCTATATTTAAGTCAAAAGTGCTATAATTGTTCTGAAAATGTTGTCCAATATAAAAAAGTATGTATTTGATATTGGATAAAATTTTCAAGTTTCTAGCTTCAATACTTTTCGATTTATGACTAAATACCTAAAATCTGAACAGTGAAAATCTCGTTTACGGCGGATTTTTACCGATTTTACCGTTTTTACTCAGTTTTTCGATCGTTATTCTTGATTACTGGAAAAACTATGGAGATTTTGGAAAAATGACCTCTCTAAAGTACCATCTCAGTTCAATTTCGAATCTAAAAAGTTGCTGGACGAAACTTTTGGACAAGGATTTCTATACGAAAAAAAAAAATTTGATTTACATTCATTTCATTTAAATACCTATATAAAAGCACTGAATTCTTTAAAAAAAAAATTATTTTTATTTTCAATTCAATTTAACAAATTGAATACTGTAATCAAAATACATGTGCTCAACTATCAAGTTCTAGGACTTTAAGTAATCAGTACAAAATATGATTTAGTAAATTTAGTGAATCCAACAATTTTGAATTAAATTATTCTCATAAGTATATTATATCTAGGAATACAAATTTATTTATACTGATTCAAGAATACGTATTAATACTCATCAGCTTTAACAACATTTAACTTAAAAACATTTATATTGAAATTCGTATGCAATTAAAACAATATTTACATATTGTTTGTCAGTTTTTACCAACTAAGTCCATGATTTTTCACAGATTTTCAGTCTTTAAATCATTGAATTTTATTTAATTTTTTATGGTGGAAATAAAAAAATCAGGTTTCTAGGCAGAAGTTATGTAAAACTGTCAACTGATCAACATAATATCTTCAGTATATTATATTAAATTTATTCAATAAATAATACATATTATGTACCTAGTAGTATTAGTTGATGAAAAAATAACAAAATATTAGAAACTTATCACATTTTAATATATACGAAACGAAACAAACAACCATAATTTTCAGTAAAATAAATTTATGAATAATTTATTCAACTCAGTCAGCAACAGTTATGGCTTATGAATAAATAGGTATGCATTACCAAGATTACATAAATACATATTTGGTTTTAACTATTCTGAGTAAAGTTTTGGGTGTACATATTATATACATTTTATATAATATATTAGCTGGCAATTTTTTTTTTTTTATCAAAATCATTTTCAAAGTTTTTTCTTTGAATAAAAGAGTAATCAAAAGATTCACAACATGTTGTTCTAACTACATACAAAGTTTCATAATGACTGGATGTACCGGTTATTTTGTATAACCGTTTAAAATTGAAAATGTATAATGAAAGTTGAATAAGAATTCAGTTAAACGCTTGTGAAAAAAATTCTGATTTATTGATTTTTCAAATGTATTCAGTATCTTTTCATTAAAAGATTGTATGAGTAAAATCAAATTCAATTTTAAACCCTTGATATCAACAATTAAAAAAAGTTATAAAAAATAAATTTTCAAAATATAAAGAAATTTCAAATTTATATTTTTAGCCTAAAAGCTTTAATTTTTTTTTTTTTTTTGGAATTGTTAAGTATGTAACGATGTATCAATGATATATGGTGAAAGATTCTAGCAACATTACTTTTGAAGTTATGACAAAATAACTAAAATTTATTAAGTACAAATCTCCTTAAAAGCAAATTTTCCTGTTTTATCTCAGTTTTTGGCTGTCTTTGTTACGTTTGGAAAAACTATTGAGAAAATGGTGAAAATTGAACCCTTGAAGTACCACCTACATGTGTTTTTTGATTTATAAAGTAGCTGGATGAAACTTTTGAACCGAGTTGAGTGGGCAAAAAAATCATCATAAAACTAATAGAACCTTTATATCACTCATAATCTACAGAAATCAGAAATGAGCAGGGAGCAATCACAAAAAAACAAATTACAATATTTAACATTTATTTTCTTACATATTACATATTTATAATTAAGTATTTAACGAGCATATGTATATTATTTCTCTAACAGCGTACCCCTAGCATGTCTTTTAATATCCAACGCGATTTCCGGTTCGACAAATTCAGCCACCTTACGTTTGTTCATGCCTTTTCTCTCTAATTGTTTCTCAATTATACGCGCATTGTTAGCATACGAATCTGCTACTTCTCTCTGTAAGCAAATTAATAACATCATATTAGTGTTCTAACTTCACAAAATAAGTACAAATTTCAACTAACCGCTTCTATCTCGTCTTCTTCTTCGTCGATAGTGGATACTGTCACGGAACTGAATTTGCCCATGTTCTTAGTGTGTTTGGTAACCATGATTTTCTTAGGCTTTTCCACGGCTACTTGATTATAAATGTCCATTTTAGGACCTTCACCGGTACATTTGACCAAAGCTCCGTTCACGATAAAGTAAACATTTGTATTGGGTTGGTGTTTATAATACAAAAACAAACCACACCTTTTAAAAAAAAAAAAAAAAAAATTATAGTTTGATAAATGTTTAATATACAGATTAAAGTTTAAAATGTACAAACTTTTTGCATTTCAATCTGTGTTGTTTTTCAATACCTTCTTGTCGTTTCAAATAAACAGTTTCGTCTTGATCGTAAGTCATTTTATTGGCATGTTTAGAACCATCGACAACTCTAGCCCCGTCTCGTTTACGTAGAGGAAGTTTTTCCAAAGCACAATCTAAAATCGGTAAATAATAATTATTATTAGAACATCAAAACAACCCGAAAAACAGAATATAAAACAGTGGAACCTCGATTATCCGGGGTAATGGTAGGGAAGGATCATACGGATAAATTAACCGAGACTTTTTATTTAACGAATTAAGTATGTGAAAATGAATAATTTAATAAACTGGTTTACATATGTGTGTACATTGTAATATTGTTAAGTCATTAGGACTTGAAATAAGAAGTAATCAGTCTCTGTTTTTTGCATTTCAAAATGATTTGTCTAACCTCACTTCTAATTTTTCTTAAATTCTTAAAATCTTCTCAAAAGATTGAGTACGGTTAATCGCAAATACGGATAATCAAGGTTCTACTGTATTTTTTATTTTTTTTACAGATTTAATTATGAACTATTAACTATACTAAATCATTATTAGCGTACGTCAATAGAAAACTTAGTTGATACTAAAATATCATAACAAATTCAACCCAATCGGTATAAGGTAACGTTTTTAAGACTTCTACAAGTTTCTCAGTACTCTCTTGAGAATTCAAATTGAAAAAATAAATATTCAAAATACAAATTATAGTTTCAACCTATTCCTGTCATTAGTTGCACAGTTTTCATTATCTGATAATCATATAATGTGAAATTCATAACATAAGCTATTTCCCAATAAACCGTTAGGACGAAACATAAGATTTTTAAAAGATTTTTTGCAATAAAAGATGACTGTTATTCTCGTCGAGAAAACTATAAATAAGTTACCTATATGATCAATTGTTTTAATTAAAAAGTAATCTTCAAAAAACAATGAAACAAAACATATTAAAATTCAATTTAATTTTAAAATATTTATTTTGGTTTTCAAAATGTAAATTAATTGTTTAACTAATGGTCATATTAGGAGAAGACTATTTTAAATCAATAAACAAATTTATTTCATATGTTCTGGTTGTAACTTATGTTCTTGACCTTCTCTGAAGTGTAGTGTTAAAATATATCTCCGAGTTTTGATAATGTCAGCAAAAGTGTTGGATTTCAAGTCAATATTTTATAGATTCCAACAATATTATACAAAAGGCGCAATAACAAAATAACTAAGACGATATAATCAGGTTCGGAAGCTAAATATTCGCTGTTACTGTCTCCCGATATATATGACACACAGTTGAATTGACTAAAAGAATGAAAAAAAAGTAATGTCAAAACCTAATAAACAATCAGATCTGGGTAAAAAAATGAATGTTGTAAGCGTTTTGCCGATAAACTTGGAAAAACGCCTAATACAAGCCTGGTTCGAAACGTCAGAAGGCTCAGATCACTTACCGAGAATCAATGTCATTTGACCGCACAGACAGTAATACGAATGCAACGGCTTCTCCTCGTTGTACTCTTCCTGGTCTTTGGTGTCTGAACACACAATACTGCGGGAGACGACTTTGGGCATTGTAGAAACGTCTTCGCTTGGTCAAACGCTTGTGAAAATGGCCGTTGCGTCGTCTATTGACTATGATTATTCTTAAATACAGACGTTTTTGAGGGTGAATTTTAGGACGTACAATGGAGCATGAACAAAACAACACATAGAAAAATCAGTGAAATATTTTGTTTGTAAATAATAATATTAAAAATGTTGCCTAAAGGTGATAAGTGATAACATAATCAGGTACATGAACCGTGGTCATAATGATAACACGATTATTTCGGGAAATAAGGCGATATCTTGATATCAATATTTCAAAATCGGAACAGGACAAAGTAGGTACCTAAGGATATTTCAAATGAGATTTCCAGTGGAAACTCTACAAGTCATAATAATCGATTTTAAATTATTTTAATAATTTTACTTCATAAATGATTGAACAATTTTATTCGATTTGTGATTTAAATTTATTTTGAAAATATTATATTGTGTTTTATACTTGGATGCTAAAAAATTCCATGAAGTGGAGGCCCGGAATTCGAATATACGTTGGTAGACGTACAAATACATTTTAATTGTATAATATTTTACAATAATATTGTACCTACTGTATGTTATTCCTTCGTTCCTTATGGCCTCAAATAGTGACAGATGTGTTGCATATTAGAGATGCATTAAATAATTTCTTTTGAAAAAATACTCATAAAGGTATGGTCGAATTGCACTTATTTTAGTCAAATTACACTTGGGTTAAAAAATGTAAAGACCATACCTAACTATACCTTTACCATAGCTCGGGTCAAAAACAGTTTATATCCAATCTACACCTGGTTCAAAAAACATCAATGAAAATTGCATGCTTGATTGAAGTAAAGATTTTGAAAACATTTATTTCTCTTCCCGCTCACAGGCTTATGACATCGACGAAATGACGTGTAATAGTGGTGGTTAGGTTACTTAAACGTTTAAAATTTGAAATTGAATCGGTTTCTTAAACGTTTATTAGAAAAAAATCCCTAAATACGATTTTTTTTAGATTTTTTCAGTTATCAACATAGAAACGTATATTTTTAAATTTCTACTGAAATATTTAAAGAATTAAAGTGTGAATAATTTGTAGTCCTGAAATTTATGAGTCTTGAAAAAAAAATTATGTACCTATCTAAATTATTCCGAGAAAAAGTGTATGTGTGTGTGTGTGTGTGTGTGTGTGTGTGTGTGTGTGTGTGTGTGTGTGTGTGTGTGTGCACGCGCGCGCGCGCATGTGTTTTGAATTGTGATCGTAAGACTTAATTGAATAAGAACAAATATGTAATGTGCATTGCCATCGAATCCTTGCAATGGTAGTTGATCTGTTAACAAATGTCGAAATTAAAATAAATATTCATCGCATAAACAGTTAATACTATGTTTGAGTAGAAATAGCCCGGCACCCGAGGAATTTTATATTGTTATTAGAAGGAATTAATTTGTGGCACAAAAGGGCAAATAATTAGAATTATTATGAAAAATTTTCCAAAAAATTTAAAATTAGTCAAGAAATTTCCAGGCACCGGAGGGCTTTTCGATTTTTATTATAAGGAATATATTTGAACTATTAAAAATTTGAGCAGAGGGTTTGAGAGCACTTGTTCTTCCCGGCTTGTGTCCCAAACACGCCTCGTAGTACTTGATCATTGCATCATTAGGCCCTGTTGATTGTCATGTCACATTTAGAATCCAACTCATATATCAAAAATTGTGTCAGTAATAAACTTAATAAAAATTAGATATTTTACAGCTCTATTTTAAGCCCGAAATTTCAAATTTTTTTCGAAACTTTTGTAAAATATGTAATAATTTATCATATAATGAACATTCCAAATTTTTGGCAACATCATTTTGCGAGTTAAGATCAAATAACGAAAATCGATTTAGTGAAAGTTTCGTTTACGGGAAATTCTACCACTTTTACTCAGTTTTTGTCACCTTTTTCTCACACAAATAAAGAGGAGTACAAAATTAAATTTTTACTACTATTAAAAAAATGAAATGCTTTATCCTATCTATAGAGTCACTCTAAGAAACGTTTGGACGTCTCAGAATTCTTGAAAAATTGATCTTAAATTTTAAATAAATTAAGAATACAACATAATTGTAAAACCCATAGATCCTTCAGAATTTAAAAATTAAAGCGGAATTACTAGTTTATGAATTTCATAGGAAACTGTGTTTAGTATTTATTCGAATGTCTACAAAGCTTTATCATCTTATAGATAACCCAATTTAAAAAAAGCCGATAAGATAATGGTGGTGGAAGTTCGTCCTTCGTCGCTTCGCTCCTCGGACAAGATAATGGTGAGGAGTGTATAGCACTTTCTATCATGGGATCACCTGGTTTACGATAGTTTAGTTGTATGGTACTTTACATTTGAATGCAATGATAAATCATGGTAAGTACAGGATACAGTAGTTGGGTGGGATACACGAGATGCATTGCTAGATTAGGCATTATTGGATAGATTTTGGAATTATTTTATATTATAAAAAAAAAAAAACGATTCTGAACGAAGATGAAGATGTCAGCCTTAAATTGTAATATATATTTTATTTTAATATCCTAGATTGGGTTAAATTTACATTTGTCTATTCATGTGACTTCTGCTCGTGAGCATTGGACAAACCAGGATGTGCATAGATAGGGCGTAGGTAAATACCATATTATTTGCCTAAATGCACTATCGTGACGGTACCACCCGACCCCGCCGTCCATATATGCTGAATGCTCCGTGGCTACGTCTATTTAAATATTAATAATTAATAATAATATATAAAATCCGCATGTTTATGGAACTGATACACACATTAAAATAACTGGAAATTGGAAGTTAGTAACGTTCTATTCAACCATGTAAAGGTACGTTATACACCTTGTGTTTACAATCTAACAATATTTTGTATAGAACAGCTGTCAGCTACTGATTATATTATAATAAACTTAATCTATTTAATTATCTTTATCAGCTGTGATATTACATAATATTTTCATTTCTTATCTTTGAATACAAAAATTTTTATACATTTTAAACTACAAAATAATTTGCAAATATTCGTGATTTTGACAAATTTTGTCGATTTTTGAACTTCAACTGCTTATAAAAAAAAATTGTGCCTATGTATTTGAATAATTTTTGAATCACTCTTAGATCAACTTATTCAAAACCTTCTATTAAATTTTCAAGCGATTTGGTAGGGCCAAAAAATTGTTATCGACTTTTATAAAAAAAAATCTAAGAAAAATCGAATTATTCAAATGCCTATAAATAGCTAAAAAATAAACGAAATATTTTGAAAATACAACTATGTAAAGAAAATGCCTATTTAAACATTTTGTAAAAGTTTTAAGTTTCTACGACCTATACTTTTTGAATAAGAACAAATATCAAAAATCAATGATGCCTAAATTGTTATTTTACGCGATTATGTGAAAAAATTGTAATTTCAAACACTCATAAAAATTTTTGATTTTATTCCAGTGCAAATTTTTTTACAGATAATTGAAGGAAAACGTATGTCAAACTTTGTACCGAATTTACAATTCTTAGTTTTGAATACTTAAAATTTTATGAATTTTCAACTGCAAAATAACTTCAAATTTTCGCGATTTTCTACACATTTCGTAAAAATATGAACTTTTTATGCTTATAAAAAAAAAATTGTGCATTACGCTTTGAATTTTTTTTTTATACCGATAAGTTCGACATATTAGGTACCTTGTATTAAATTTTCAAGAATTTTTGTCCAGTCAAATTTTTTTTATCCACATTTCAGAAAAAAAAACAAATAAAAGTTGAAAATTTCAATTGTCTATTAAAAGCTCAAAAAAAGTCTAAAGTTTACAAAAATTGTACTACGTATAGATTATTCCAATATAAACATTTGGTGAAAGTTTCAAGTTTTTTCGACTTATACTTTTTGAATAAGAACGAATATCAAAAATAGTTGAAGGCTAAATTATTATTTTACGCAATCATGTAATTATTTCGTAAACGTTTGAACTTTAGATGCTTATAAAAAAAAATTGTGCCTATGTATTTTTATAATTTTTGAATGGGAGTTAGAACAACTTATGTGGACCCTGCTATTAAATTTTCAAGTATTTCGTCCGAGCTACATTTTTTTTATCAACATTTATAAAAAAAAAAATAAAAAAAATCGAATATTTCAAATGCCTATAAATTGATTAAAAATGAGTGAAATCTTTTGAAAATAAAATCATATAAAGAAAATGCCAATATAAACAACTGATAAAATTTTCAAGTTTCTACAACTTATACTTTTTGAAAAAAAAACAAATAGCAAAAATCGTTTGAGGCTAAACCGTTGTTTAACGTGTTTTTGTAAAAATTTAAATTTCAAACACTCATAAATTTTTTTTGTCTGAATCTGGTAGAGTTTTTTTTGCAGATAATTGAAGAAAAACTAATGAAAAACCTTGTACCAAATTTTCAAAACTTAGTTATAAAAGAAAAAAATTTTACGATTTTTCAACAACAAAATTATTTGCAAATTTTCGCAATTTTTACATATTTCGTATAAATTGGAACTTTGAGCACTTATAAAAAAAAATTGTGACTTACGATTTTGGATTTTTTTTTATCAGTTATGGAACAACTTATAAGAAACCTTGTATTAAATTTTCAAGATTTTCTGGCAAAAAAAAAAAATTTTATCGTTATTTAAAAAAAAAATACTTAAAAAAATTGAAAATTTCAATTGTCTATAATTAGCTCAATAAAAGTCAAAATAATTTGAAAATTTAACTGTGTATAGAGAACGCTAATCTAAACATTTGGTGAAAATTTCAAGTATTTACATCGATTAGTTTTTGAGTTATAGCAAAATAAAAAATTTGATTTTGTCGAAAACTGGTTTTGCGTAAAATATACCGTTTTTCCCTCATTTTTTAAGGGTTTTTCCCGGCGCGTTAAAAAAATATTGAAAATTTTTAACTTTTGACCCCTCAAAGTACCAACTAGATTCAATTTCCTTTCAGAAAAGTTGCTATATAAGGCAATCGAAGCATTTTTACTGCCCCAAATCGTGTCGACAGACACAAAAAAAAAAAAAAAAAAAAAAAAAAAACACATCATTGTAAAATCAATACATTCTTCACTCCGTTCAGAATCTAAAACGTATTTATTTTATTAGGCCATGATGAAATTACATTAAAATGGGTAGTAATTTATTTAAACAGTTTTTAGAAAGCACATTTGAAAAAAATTAACCAAGTTTCAAAATAAATGGAATCATAATAATATAATAGTTTATTATTATTAATTATTACATATTTATTTTAATAATTAGAAGCAAGTGTTAGAAATGTATTTTAATGAATGTTTTTGTTTGTGAGAAGTCTAGGATATCACATTAAACAAATATGTACTAAAAACCAATCCATGAAAATTTTTTAAATCAAAATATGCTTATAATAGAGTACACTTTAAACATATATTAAATTAATAAATCTAAATCTAACCTTTATGTGATGTTCTTCGGTCTGTAGTATTAGTCTTCAACGTTGTTGGATTTCCAATGTATCCACTATAAAATCATATATAAATACTAAAAACTAATTATTTCCATCAATTGTTTATAAAAAATAAATGCAATGAAGAAAAAAAAAATATATTTTTTTTTTATTAAAAGAACATAAACAATCTGTTATTGAAAACAATCAGTAAATTTTTAAAATTTTGTATATAATACAATAACATGCATTTACAATATTTTAACTTTATTTTAATCGTCAAATAATTCAGTCACATACGAAAAATGAGCCATAATTTTTTAAATGAGATTTATGAGATTTGACACGGATTGTAGAAAACTAAATATAGAATATAGATCATCCTTATTAAACCATAGATTATAGAATATTTTGTATGCCTTTATTTAACAGTCATCACGGTTAAATAAATATATAATATATATATAATATATAATAATACTATCTTTAACCGTGACAGTCATCGATGTAAAGTAAATTTTATATCATCGAGATCGGTTAAATACGACATTGAGGTGATGATTACGTTTTAAATTTAGCCATATACTGTCTAAAAACGTTAGTCAACTAAAAACAATTGTTTGACGTAATATTTTTTTCAGGCCATAATGACATTGTTAGTTATCATAATCAATGTAGTATTTTTTTTTTTTTGACATTTTTACATTTCAATTATCATTGTATTAATATTAATATGAAAGCAAATATGAATAATAAAAAATAAAATTTCTAAAAATTAATTAAATATTAATTAATATTAGTATCAAAGGAAATGTTAACTTTATGATAGAGTTGTTCATTAATGTAAATTATAATACAAATATTTCAATAATCTTCAAGAAAGTATTCATGAATTAAATTCTGTATAAATTACATTAAATAAAGCTTTTATTCGTGAGAACACATTGGTAACGCATTAAAAAAAAAAAAAAAAAAAAAAAATTGAAAATCAATCTGTGAAAACGTTTAGAATAAGAACAAAATTAATGTGGAATTTAATTTAATTAATTTAATTTAATGAATTCAATATGAAAAAAGTTAACGAATACGAAATACTAAATTAATAATTGTATATCTAACCTTTATGCGATGCCATTTGGACGATGCATTCTAGCCGTCGGTGCTGTTGGATTGGAAACTTCTTTATTGCATGCTGTAACGTCATTTAATAAATAGTAGTTACTATTCATTTCCATCAGTAGTGTTAAAAAATAAACCCATAGAAGAAAAATAATTAATAATATAACGATGAAGTGTATTTTAATCGTCAAATAATGTGGTCACCTACACAAAGTGGGCCGTAATTTTTCCGATGAGATTTTTGATATTCTACACGGATTGTACAAACGTGACATAGAGTATTTAGTCGATTTTTATTAACCACAGATTATAGAATATTATGTATATTTTTATTTCACATTCATCGACGTTATGTTAATACGAATCTCATCAAGATTGATTGAACACATAAAAAAAAAAGGCGATTAGTAAAATAAACAATTATAATCATGAATAAACGTATTATTTTAAATTGAAAATTAAAATATACTTTGCATTATTTTTTTACATATTTTCTATTTCAAACCAATAATATTATTAAAATATTAATATTAATTTGAGCAAACTCTCTTATACACCTAGTTCTTAATATTTAAAATAAGGATATTAGCATTTAAACCACTAACAGTGCTTCCACTTCACTCAGAATTTAAAATGATCAATCCCGTTTTGAACGGACATAATATGGTCGCCTTACTCTACGACAGGCATGGCGCGCCGAGATAAAACTATTAGCCCTTTTCCTCTGGTTGACTTTTACTTCAATAATATTATAGAATTCGTTTCAACTAGTTTTATTATTATTATTTTTTTTTATAATGCTACTAGTTGTAAAATTATATCGATTCCCCTAAGCAGGTATTGAAAAATTGGATATTGTATAAAACATTTTAACGAAATCTTTGACAGTGAATTTGTTTTAAATACGTATATTGTAGGAACAGAAATATACAAATATATAAGAGTATAGACTTATAGTGAATCATCAAACACAACGCTTTGAACGACCAAAAAAAAGCCATCTGTACGCCATCGTATCTATTCTGTTTTATATTGGGTTTATCCTAAAAATATGGCATATATTGGAAAACATATCATTAAATTGCCATGATATGATTTTGATGAACCAGTTATACCAGTTTTACTGTTTTTAATTGATAATTAATATTTTTAACTTCCGTAATATTTATATTGCTTCTTAATACTGTTTAATCAACCTATGATTTTCAGACTTTGATTACAGTCTACACTCTACAGAGTAATCTCAATTTAAATAATCGAACGAATTTCGATATTTTAAATCTTTGAGATTACAATAATATGAAAGCCACTACTCACTAGTAAATTTAATTCAAATAAATATATACCAACAGGTTTGAATCGATTTAGCGCCCCCTCCCACCAAATTATAGTTGTATATGCTCCAGAAGAGAGCCCTTTAAAAACTTCTGAACATTAATCTAATTTGTTTGAAACTGTTTAAAACACAATTTGTTTTATAATTTTCAAGAGAAATTACAATTTTCAAATGTTCAATTGAAATGATTATTATTATTAATATAGGCTAAAGTGAAACCAGCAATATTTGAAACCAGTGTGCAAATGTTAACAAACACACTGCGTACACAACGAACATGGTTTTACACAATTAATGCAAAAAACAAATGTTTGCTTAGGTGTAATGAAACGTTATTTAAAATTAGTTGTTGCGAAATGATCATCCCTAACGAACATGAACATTATTTAGACGAACATTTTATTTTATCAAACGAGTTTTTTTCAGTTACAATTTTTCCTTTTATTTCGTGTAAGGCAAATCAGACAATATGTAAATAATTTATGGAACTATAGCATATTTAACGATTATTGCGATTATTTTACAGTTTTTTCAATCGTACTTATGTCCTTTATTTACTATGCAAACACAACTTTCAATATAATGCCCTACCGATATCGAGCTATACATTTTGAAACAAAATTAATTGAAAAAAATATTGTTTTGAGGCACCCTCTATCAGTGGCGTATCCAAGGGGAAATGTTTTAACCCCCCTGCCACTGGAATGTCATGAAAACATTCAAGGTATTCGAGAAAATTGTGATATAGAATTTGAAAGTTTATTTTCAAATGTATAGAAACTGTTTGTGAACAATTCGATATCCCTATAAGCTTGACACGACAAAGTTACCGTCAATAACATAGCTGGGTTGTAAGTTCAAAATAGTTTAGTAAAAAATCTATTTTTATTCCATTTTGGATCAATTGAATGAAACGTTTTTATCTCACAAGTGTGTTTTAAGAAGTTTTCTTTACATATTACCCTAGGCAGGAATGCAAATATCTTAAGACATAAGAAATCAATTCAAAAAACCAGTTGAAATATACAAAGAAATTATTGATCATTGCACTGATTTAAATATAAATATTTTTATTTTAAATAGGGGCTTAGACTTAAGGTATACTCGATACACATCTTTATCACCGACGGAACTCGCGAAAACTAATGTTGTTGATCCCTACTTCAATAAAAACCCTGATTTCTTTCCAATAATTTCTAAAATTATTCAAGTGTTTGTAACACTACCTGTACCAACTGTAACGGGAGCGCGGTCATTTTCATCACTACGTCGTTTAAAAACATACTTGAAAAATTCAACGGGTCAAAATCGTTTGAACAGTTTGGCTTTATTAAACATATACCGTGACGTGAATGTAAAAATGTATGGTGGCATCGATGAAGTGGCAAAATATACACCAAACAGAAAAAGTACTTACTTTGTCCCATGGGGTATTCATTTCTCCTCGGACAAGTTGATGGACATGTATGTATTGCATTTTAAAGAAATGTCAGGTATCTTCTTTAGTTTAACGATAGGTACTACTGAGCAAAACTTCAATATAAAAAAATATTCCCGATCATATGTTTAACTGTTTTTAGTATAATTGTCGTTATGTTTTTTTATCAAAAGTATGCAAACGTGTTTTTCTATCTGTACTCATAGTTTCATAATTATTGGATGGATCAATATTCTTGAAATAATATTTGAAATTGAAAATTAACATAAAAACAGTAAGTTCCGTAAAATCATACAATAGTTTATTTAAATGCTTACAAAAAAAAAATCCTGAGTCATGATCTTTTAAATTTTTTTCAGTATCATAACTTAAGTGCACAAGTATGGCCATATTAAATATTCAGAACTTTTATCAAACATCAAAAATTGTGTTAGAGATAAGCTTTATCAAAAAAGGTATTTTTAAAGTTTTGTTTTTAGTTTAAAAAGTGTCAAATTTTTTAAAATTGTGTTGAGTATCTATTAATGTACCTAGGTTAGGGTGTTAGGTTATAGTGAGAACATTTTTTTTTGCAAATTTGTTATTCTCACCCCCTAAATTTGTGAATATGCATGAAAAAATGAAGTACAAAAAGTTTTAGGCCCATCAATTAAGGTTAACCCGTATCGACTTGAATTTGAATTTTAAATACATTAATTTATTCGTAATTTATTGATATATTACAGTTTTTTTTTAAATATCTCGTTAAGGAATAAAACAATTGGAATTTTACATATATTATTTTTAAACAAAATTAAATTGTTTATAAATAATGTCCTTACATACTTCTATTTATTTCAAATTATTTATAAGATAAATTGAATTTGATGTATATACCGTACTATCAAAATTGTATTATACATGTTCAATATTCATAAATACACATAATTGCTGTACAACCACTCACAGGAGCGTATTTAGTTTTTTTTTGGGGAGGGGGGCTGTGGTATTTTCTCCAACTGAAATTCCCCAATTTAGCCTATTAAACCGAACTCAAAGGTATAATTGTTACGATCAAAATTGTCAGACATATTACATGAATAATTTGTTCGTTGTTACTAATAATTCTTTATATAATTATATTGAACTTTTACGATTTACATCTGATAGGTTATAATAAGCAGATTTCATAAACAATTCCTGGATTTCAGGGGATGAAGCCTCCCCCCGTAAATACGCCCCTGACCACAGAATTAATCAGCAAATTCTAACATTACAAATATCGTTCTGTTAAATACTATCGCATTATTTCTAGATAAATCCTATAGATTAAGAATCATACGTTTACTAGGTCTATAAGTAATGTCGTAAAAGTTGCGTTCATTGCTGTGCGTTAGATTAGTTGTTTACGTTGTCGTCTGTTTTGTGGTTATTTTTTTGGTCCAAGGTATTATATGGTGAACATTTTAAGATTTTAGCAATATTATTTCCAGATTAAATAACTATAATTAATTAAAGTGTTAGCGAAAAGTGTGATTTACGGAAAATTGTACTGTTTTTACTCGGTTTTTCGATAGATTTTTATCACATCCTGAAAACCTATCGAAAATAGAGAAAACGATCTCTTTGAAGTACCAATCAGATAAAATTTCTATAGAGTAGCTGGATGAAACTTTTGCAGCGTTATTACTACCCGAAAACGTGTAAAACCTACAAATGTAAATACATATCATTCTGAAACCAATAGATCCTTTGCTTCACTAATAATCTAAAACGTATGTATAAAATTGAGAATGGCGTAAAGAAATATATAAACATAACATAGTGCACTACGATGATATTTAATTCGTCTTCAAGTTTCTCTATAAAACTCGAGTAAATACAATATAAAATTCATGTGATAATATTATCAAAAACCATAGGTATCAGTCACTTTACGAGGTATAAAAAAATGTATATCTATATATATATATCACACGATACACCGTCGACGAACAAATGCGTTTTAATGTTTTGGCTGGAAAGCGTAGTGAGTACAATAAATGATATTATTCCATTGACAGTATACGATTCGTCTCGATCGCAGTTGACGAGTTGTGATCCGACTCAATTTATCGTATACGTGTTGTGTCCCAACGATAAAAGTGGGATACACGAATTGTGTCCCAACTTTTTTACGAAGTTTTACACGAGTTTTAAAGTTTGAAAAAAAGTTTTTATAAATTCGAATCGAGAAAATTTTCCATTCAAACGTTGTATAAATACCAACATATATTTTATAAGACAATTACTGAAAAAAATTCGATTCTGTCCATTATTATTATCGCGTGGAGGTAAGATGTGCACGGAGCTACGACGATAGTTATTATTTATTTATTTTTATTTATTAATTAATTTACGGAATAAAATTCCTTATTTAGTACAGCGCACAATAATGGTACAATTATTTAACATAAGTAACATATTATACAAGGGGCGATGGCCCAAAAATATAGTAAAACCACAGGTACAATAAATAAATTATAATAATTAAGACATAAATAAAATTACAATATATAATATAACAAAATAATCAATAGCACAATATTAAGGGGAATTAAGAAAGCAGGGGTCCTCGTTACCCAGCCGCATCATGCGATCAATTGGTTTATTCCTATCGTAATTGGTACAATGAAAAGGTACAGTAAAAGGAGCTTGAGATCTTGTGGCACGATGCGGGACTTTAAAGTTTACTTGCGCGAGCAGTGAAGGGGCATTTATAGAACCATCTATTAATTTTACCAAAAACCCTAGGCTAGCTGTAACACGTCTGTCTGCTAAGGATGTAAGAGTCAGGGCGTGCAATACTGGAGTATAGTCATGAGGAGGATGGACAATTTTTAGCATGTAAGCTGCGGACATTATAAATGTGTTGTACTCATCTATCTTGATAGTTAATCATAATATACTTTATTATTTCATAATGAAATTTCTCAATGTAAATTTATTAAAATTGTTTTATTCAAGTGTTTGCTTTATACGTTAAATTATTAGAATTATTTGTGTGGTTATTTTTAATTTTTATCTATATCAGTTAGATCAAACTTGCGTGGTACCCGAAAAAAACTCGGGGACAAAATTCAATATTTGGGACACAACTCATATTTGCAGCCGTCTCGATCGACCTTTACGAATCACAAAGGGGCGGGACCATTTTCTTCCAAAAACGAGATACCGTTTTCCTCCACTGTCCATTTTCTGCCAAAAACAAAAAAGGTTGGTTTCCATTTTCCTCCACATTATTTTTGACTAAAATAATGTCTATTTTCCTCCAAATTTTAGTCAATGTTGTAGTGTTGCGTTTCGTATTATAAAAATAGAGTATGGCTAGGATCACATTTTGCGCGTATCTGTTGATTAAATTCTGGTCGCGTTTTTATCGGCTAAGGAAAAATGCTATTCCAAGTGTCCGACAGCACACGCAGTTTATAACAGTCGATTGTAACTTTAATTAAGCCTAATAAAGATACGTACATATACAACATACGGTCATATACGTATATACATTTTACTTTTGCCTATAGTGTGCCTATAGTGTGTTTTAAAGTTTAGCAAATTTTAATTTTTAACATGTCTGAAAAAGCGACGTTTATTGAAAGTTCTTGAGGAAAACCTTTGATAATTCGTGATAGTTATACATATTTCTTAGCATATAAGTCAACATCTGAATTATTTTACATATTATATTATTAACTAATTTATTGTTATTCTTCTGTTATTATTTATTCTGATAACGAATGACGATTTTATTATTTTATTTATTGGAGGAAAATGGAAAGTGGAGGAAAATGGTCAAAATTATTATTTTTTTTTTTTTGGAGGAAAATGGACAGTGGAGGAAAACGGTATCTCGTTTTTGGAGGAAAATGACTACGGCCTCACAAAGCGTACCGAGTTTTCCCTGTGCGCAAACGTACAATAAACAGTGGTACGGGTTTGCGTTCGCGTCGACTGTCTTGATAAAAATATACTATATTATACTTTTGTATGACGTTTATATTATATACATATTATAATACTCCACGGCTGGCCGAACGATCAACACGCCGACGCACGGTGGGATATTTTCATAAAAACCTGGCCAAAATATAAATACTAATTAAAAATCAATTTTCTTAACTTCATTTAATTATTTATATCATGTTATTTTAGTAGAATAATTATTATTTTACATATATCATAAAAATTACATTATAAGTCACGTTTCTGTTGAATTTATTCACTCGACGACGTGGAAACTTCATTTTCACTACTAATATCTGACTCTTTTTTTATTGTTTTTATGGTTTTTATGTTGATGTCTGGAGGCAAAATCATTTCCAATACTTCTGGGTGCATATGTTTAATTTTTTTTTTGAGGTAGTTGCCTTAGACTGGAAATAAATGGATCAGAACTTACTAAAAGTCTATTAAAAACATCCTCTAAACTTTTAATTCTAGAACATTTTCTTGAAAATCCTTCTCTATATTTTTTTATATCCTTATTTCTAACTTCTTGTGACTCTTCCGAAAATTGACCAATTGGTAATATTGACAGTGTCTCAATTATTTGAGTTCCATGAATTAATATTTTGTGAACAGATGTTGGCATGTTATACCAAGGATACTTGTCGACAAATGTTTGTGCAGTTAATATACAGTAATTATTAAACTTTTTCAAATCTATTTTGTATCCACTAGATATTGTTAGTAATAATATTTAAAAACGATTAATTATTTCAATATCTACTCCAGTAATAGATGACGACATTTCTGTATTTTCGAAAAATCGCCTCGCTGTGTTTCCGTCATTTGAAGTTCCATAACCACATTTAGGAATATCAACCAGTAGCCCTAATTTAGATTTAAAATCTTCTTGAATCCTTTTCTTATTTTCCAAAACCTTTCTTTTCTCTTCATCTTCACGCGCTCGCCACTTTTTGATACCGATTTTGTATGACAAATGTAACAAACACTCAAAAAATCGTATCCACGCATGCAAAATTGAAAGCCCAAACTTTAAATTTAAATTATTTGTTTTTATATCTATCATTTTTTCAATTTTATTAAAATCTTTAGATGTACTTCCACATATATAACACCTCATTGCAGACTTAGTTAAAGTGACTGAGTTACACACTTTACCATCAACATAGTAAACATCAAAATATGTTTCTCCATGATTTCAGTATCGTTAAAATGAACAATATATGGTTGAAGTTTTTCTATTTGATTTTCTATACACACCTTTTCTTGTAAAGTTATGTCTACGGTATCGTGTATAAATCGAATTTTAATTGGTCGACAATATCTGGGTGATGAAGGATGGGGATTTTGCCATAGTATTATCTTATTGGGTTTAATCACATGTATGTGAATCAAAAGTAATTTACACAATATAGCGCAAGTATGCGCAATTGTTTTTTAATTTTTTTGAAACTGCATAACACACACTAAAAAAAGATAAGATTGTATGGACTCGGACTATCTCGGAAGTTTACTAAAATTAATGATGAATTTTGTGTTTGTATATTTTATTTTAATTCTTGTATTTTTTATTAAAATTGTATATAAAAATATAAAGATAAATTGATTTTATATTTTATTAAACTTAAATACTTTAAACATACCTCCAGGTAACGAGTTCATTTTTTTTTTCGTAAAAATAACTATACAACACAAAATATCAGCTATGTTCTAACAAAACTTTTTGTACAGAATAATTCCGACCTGCGCGTCGCATCTGTAATGCCATACTCTGGGGTATTATTTCAATACAATTAATACTGATGACAGCGTAAAATATTACCTAATTGCTTTAATAATATCTCTATTAGATAAACTATCAACAATTATCATTCTAAATGCATTTTGAAATTTCTAATTTTGGCCAGGTTTTTATGAAAATATCCCACTGTGCGACGTTTCAAAGACGACCGCCGATCGAGAACGAAGGCCGTCCGGAAAATTCCACGCGCGACGTGTTTTTCCACACGAGTGCGATTGGAAAATCGAAAATTTTCCGAACGTTCGCCTCTCCTCCACCACCCGCCCACGTGACCGTGTTCGTGAGCGCCGTCGTGCGTGACGCTTGGCCGTCGTGCGGGGGAGGCTCTTCCGAGACGAAAGGGGTTGGGGTGCGGGCACGGGGAGAACGGACCGTCACGGCTGACGGACGGGTAGTGCGCGCGCGGACGGCGACGACGACGGCGGGCGGGGCCGTCGAAGACCAAGACTCGTGCGAATCGATCCGTCGGCGGCCGCGCGGCGTACACTGCGGCTAGGCCGGAGCGCACGAAGCACTAGCGCCGCATAGTTTTCCGCGGCCGATACGGTATTTACCGTATCGCTACGGTATAAAACCGCCGTGGCGCGAATTCCCGTCTGTTCCCGCGTGGTCAGGATTCGGGACTCGATCGAGTCTCGTTTTGATGTAGGACACCTATCGGCGATACGTAAAGAACGCATTTGACCGTTATTCAACGCGTCCGTTAATCGACCGATTCGTTTAAAATTATTGTAAATTAATCTATCAAAATAAATGTATAAATTAAATTAATTTTCGTTTATTAAATTGTAATTTGGTTTTGTTTTTTTTTTTACATGTATTTAATATAATTTGAATAACAAGCGTTTTCGTATTGAGTAATTCAATAAAATGTACAATCTCCGTTTAACAGAGCATACGACGTCGTTCGAGTGATCAATTATTTATACTCAAATAAACGTCGGGGGGAAAAAATACGTGCGTCGACCACGAAAATGCTTTTAAAAGTATTGGTTTAGATAAAAACCCATTTTACGTATTACCACTGGCGTGGTGATACGTGTTGCTGATTTTTTTTTCACTCGGCGAACGTCTCTGTCTCAATGAGAACGTATATTACGCGTATTATTCGTTTAGTGATTTTTCGGCGTGACTCGACGTCGACGTTAGGATAATTTATACTTCAAGCGTTGTTATCGCACGCTACGCCCCGGGACGACGGGATCATAGCAGACGTCGAGGGAATTGAAATAAACGTCGTTTTCCGTTTTCCTTTGAGAGTTTTCGCACCGAGGCCGTTTGGTGATTTCCGCGACCATAACAATAATAACAATAACAATGACAACACGTATTTCGCGATCGATCGTCGGTCGGTCGAGGCGCGTGGATCGTAGATCGCGCGGCGACACCTGCGGACAGGACGTCGCGCCGACCCGAGTCGTCGGCCCGGGCCGGGCGTACGTTTCCCAACCTAACGGCGCGGTTTTCCGCGAACATTTTTCCGGTCTGCCGGCGGCGGCGGCACTGGCGCGCGGCCGTGTCCCGCGCCGCGCCGCGGCCCCCGCCGGATAGCGGCGCGTGCAGCGCGTCTCGCGGTGGCCCCCCGCGGCGCGCACAGTCGGTCAGGTAACGTGACGCGGTCGTCGTCGTCGTCGTGCGTTCGTCTCAAGCGGCGTGTGCGTGCGTGTTCGTGTGTGTGTGTGTGTGTGTGCGCGAGCGTGTTTTTGTGTGCGTGTGTGTGTGGGTGTGCGTCGGGCCCGCTCGCGGTCGCGTCAGGCGCGTTCAGGTGCCGGTGCCGAGCGTGTGTGTCGCGCGTCCTCGTCGGTCGCAGGTCGCCCGAAGTCGGTCGCAGGTCGCCGCCGGTAGTCGGCAAGTCCGGTGGTAGGTAGGTCGTCGTCGGTGGTGGGTTCGCGGCGGGCATGGCGTCGCCGTACGAGGTGCCGCGCGAAAGCCGCGGTCCCGCGCTGGCCGCGGCGGGCGTCCGGCCGCGCGTCGACCCGGAAGCGCTGGGCGAGGTGGACCCGGAACAGTATCCGCAGCCCAAGGACTCGACGAACCGGATACGCGGCAAGTCAGACATCATCGAGCTGATATTCGGCGCCGTCGACCAGGAGCTGCTCACCGTCAAGACGTTCTACTTCTTCTTCTACTCCGCGTTCGGCTCGCTGTTCCCGCTCATGGGCGTCTACTTCAAGCAGATGGGCATGAACCCCAGCCAGTGTGGCCTGCTCATCGGGTCCCGTCCGTTCGTCGAGTTCCTGGCCGCCCCGTTCTGGGGAGGTCTGGCCGACAGGTAATATCGCGGGCGTAATAATAATAATAATAATAATATAATAACGATACACGTTAAAAAAAGGTCGGCGTGCAGTCGTTAGAGGGTTATTTTTAACAAAAAGGGTGAAAAAGGCACCGGTCTGGACCACCGCGATGGTCGGGAGTCGACGGGAACGCGCCCAAGGGATGTCGTTTTTACGCGTCGTGACCCAGCGATTTCCGTTGCACGTCATCTCGCGTTTATCACGAAATTACGGCCTTTTTTTGGCCGTCGTTCCGTAAACGAACCGTAACCCAGAGTGGCCGAACAAAGCGATTTTCGTCGCGCTATAGGTTACCGGGTGAAATTCCCGATGGTCGTGCTCGCCGCGCGCAAAACGTCCGAATTATTGTGTCAAAGCGACGGCGGCGGCGGCGGCGGCGAAACGTGAGACGACGACACGATAACCGCGTACGCGTTGCGTGCCGACGCGGCGCGTGTACGGCGGGCGGCGTGGGAGTGAGTAGTGGCGAGCGATCGATTATTTCACCCCCGTCTCGCCGCCACCGCCCCCGCCGACTGCGTCACGCGCACCCTTCTCTCCGCGTCGACCCTCTCGCCGTCGTATTCCACGCGAAATCCGAAACGTTTCGTCCCGGCACTGCCACCGCAAACCGTCACCGTCGCGCCACCGCCTCTACACCGACCGTCCGCACACTAGCCTCTCGTGGGCGCGCAACGCGTGTCGGACGCCCGTTCCGTCGATCGGTTCGACTCCGACTTGGACACGGGTCTGCCGCCACCGTCGTCGTCCAACAAGTGCAGCGTCGTTGTTCGCACGGTGACGGCAATTAATGTTTTACGAACGGGATACAAACGAAAAAACGCGTGACGTTATCGCCCGACGATCGATCAATCTGCACAGCAGCGGATCGACGGCGTTGTCGTTATCGTCAAGTCGCAGTCGAAGCGTGTACGACCACCGGCGTAACGGGGGCGGAGGGAGGTGAAGGGGATGGAAACGTGTCGGTGACGGCTTTTTCCGGCCGCGGGTTTTCCGGCGGAAAAGCGTCTCCCCCCCCCCCTCCCCGGCAGTCGCCGGGACTCGCACAGCTGATCTCGCGCCACTGGACATCCGAAATCAGGTCGAATCACTCGCGTCGTCACGGTCTTGGCGGCGGCGGCGGCGGCGGCGGCGGCGTTGGCGGCGGTGGCGGCGGGGGAGTCGCACGAAACGCGCGACGCGTGACAGACAGGCGACGGCCGGACGCGGCGGGGGATCGATCGTCTCCGGCACGCGGACCACCGTGAAGTGTCGATCGCACGACGGTTTTTGTTCCTCAATCTCGCTCCCCCCCCCCTCCCTCTCGCACTATCGTTTTCCACGTTCCGGTCGATTACGACCCAATGACGGATTTGATCGACTGCAACGACAAAATAATTATTGTCGTCAGTAGAGTTAAGACACATCATGAAAATTAATTGATACGTATGGAACGTTATTTAATGAGAATTAAATAAAACGTTTAAAATATCAATCATGTTACAATGCAACTACATAAAATAATAGTTTTAAGTGAATGACATTGTACGAAAATAAATTTTATTGAATGTGTATCTGCGTCTATTAATGCTACTCAGTTCTTTTATCTATTGGAAACGAAATCATTGAAACAAAAATGTGTTTATGTGAATAAAAATATAAAATATAAATTTTTGTTTCCAATTATAATTTTTATGTAAAATACAGATGTGTTTAATTTCAGTTTTAGTTAATTAGTTACATTTATATATATATATATATATATATATATATATATATATATATATATATATATATATATATTGTATCTAAAATATATACATAATTGAAGTAGGGCTTAAAATAAAAATATACACTAATATACTAAATAACGAATAACGAAAAATACTTTATTTTATGTAAATTAAAATCTTGATATTTGAATGATATTTGAATTTAGACACCGTAAAACAAATTTTTATCTTAAATAATATGCAATAGATAATGTAAAAAAAATATGAAACATCATAAACATCCTAATGATTTTAATCATCTGATCATCAACGATGATGTTTTACTTTACGTTTACGGTACATCGACTATTTGAAGTTTGAACACAGTATCCTTAGTCAGTTTTGAAGACGTATATTTTATCATCCTGACACTCTGGCGTTCGTCCAAAACTCATCTGACTTTTGAAACCTAACGAATTTCTTTACAAAGTAATGGGTCATTTGAGATTTGCCAATTTTCGAGAGTACATTTAAACGATTTTTTTTTTATTGTATATTAAACATTATCTATTACCAATGTAACACTCAGTATACCCATTGAAATAACTGGATTTCAAGGCTCAAACTTAACTTATGTCAATCTAAATAATCAGTGGTACCTATAGCATACATTTCTCGTTACTGAATTACAATCACCATATAGTTTTATAAACTATAAAACATTAAAAATACATTTATTAAAATTTCGACAAAAATATCAGCAAAGAATTGTTTTCAGTAGCTTTAAAAACCAAAATTTAATAAATAATTATACGCATAGGAGACTATAATTTAGTATTTTTTTTTTTAATTTTTAAATAATTACATGTGTAACAAATCGTTTTGTCTTTATGCGTAATCGATATTATTGCAATCCTAAGCGATAAAAAAATAACGACTTTATATTAGGGACGTCATGAAATCGTTTACTGTTTAAATGGGGATTTATAAACAATGAAATTGCATTTTTTTAAAGATTTGTCCTGAAAACGCCGATACAATCTGTTAGTTTTTCAAACTTTATACGCCTGAAACATTTGATATAACCATCAAACTGTGTTAGCATAAAAAACTGATGTGTTCAAATCAATACACTATTCTTTGTGCATCACGAATCGCCTTGCGACAAAGACTAATTGAATGTGTGACATCAATCACGAGACATGTACTGGAAAATTTTCATTTGAAGTACAGACACTACCGTTCGTGCGACTTTTCCGAAAAAAAATCAATAACTTTATTAAAATGAAGACTTTTCACTGTTTTTTTCATCTATAAAAATGCGAATGTGAGCTTGGTTTTACTTAAGATGCATAACGTCAAACAATATCTACATTGAAGTATATTTGGTTGGCATGGCGTGGAATATTAATTACTTTTTTATGCGTATTCTCGTCTACAAATTATATATTTATGAGTTTTATATTAGCGTGTTATAATTATGTTTTTAGTCCGCTTAAAACCTGTAAATAAGTTTATATCATACTGTGTTCTGGCTTAATCCTGTGTTTATTTTTCCAAAATCGATTGTTTTTTGGTTTTTTATTTTTTTAGTATGAAATGGGTCTCGACACATCTCTAACATATACCCCAATGTGACCTACTTCCAACTTACTTTTAACGTCGACCGGGATGAACACCCGTTCAATACTAAAACTCGTTTTATTATCATTTATTATTATAATAACTATTATTAAAAGGATTCTTTACTATAGTACTTAAAACACGGCCTGAAAAGTATATAAACGTATAAAAACTAAAATATGGTTTTACGTGGTATATTTTCCAATTTAATTTTATGGCAGCCAATAAATCGATCTCGATAAATTGACCATACAATGCGACATTTTTTCCACGGAAAAGTACATTTTAATAACGGGGAATTTTTTCCTCCGTAAAAATATTATTCAAACGACACAAATCAATAAATATCCGTGCACGAAAAACTAAGCCGTAAGATGAATATTAACTAATAAATAAACTCCACGTGTTATTTATAGAGGAAAAATCACGACTCGTAAAAGAGAAACAATATCCGATCTCGTTCTAATAACGTCTTCGGGTTATAGTAAAATACATTATTATTTGAACGTAATAACCGTATCGCATTGCGTCGTTACGTGTCCGTGTCCGAATAATAAGCCGACTCTAGCGGTTATTTTTTCTCTACGTCCGAATTGACGTATTACCGAAAAGTTTTACGATCGAATGATAAATCTCTATATTCAATACCGAAGGTGACGTGTTTTTTTTTTTCCGTAGATGGCGTAAAGGAAAAATGTTGTTGTTGGCTTCGCTCTCGTGTTGGATAATTTTCACGTTACCATTGGGTTTCATACAACCGCCGGCCACGAGATGTATCGTGAAGAAGAACGCGACCACTTACATGCTGGAAACGCCCATGGCGCCCAGAGTGTACAAGCGAGACGTGTCGTCGGTGACGGACTTCGTCAAATACGACCAGGAGGAGATCAACGACTTTGAAGTGCCGGACTTGTCCACGCCCGTGATACGCCGCACTCGTCGGGGCACGCGCCCAAGGTTTACGGCCGGCCGGTCGCCGTTGGACGTGAAGTTCGCCTCGAACTACAACGAAAAACAGCACTACAACTTGGTCATGCCGATCTACAGTCACATAGTGTACACGATAGAAGTGAGTCGGGCAGAGGGAGGGAGAAGACCAATGTTATTAGACGAATGGGTTAGGTTCGATTTTTCCTCCGCGTGACTCGGTGGCGCTTTTTCGGGGTTTAAAAATGTTTGGTAAAATCAGTCGAGTTCAAGAAATTTTATAAAAAAAAAAAATCGTTCACGAAATCGTGTCATTACAATGAAAAAGTTTCGTCGATAATATACGAAACGAAAATCAATAGTTAAAGATTTGTCTAAACTAATGAGTTATTTTTTGAATCAATATTTTTATTGGAATTCCAAAAAAAAAATATATGTACATTTATTTATACACAAGTACCATGCTCATGAATCATAATCAATGTTTTGTTCATTTAAAAATCATTCATGTGGAAAATTTAACATCGCGATTTTGAACTATAAAACTATAATATGAAAACAGTACATGTTTAGCTACTTATTGTATTTTAATAAAATAAACATTTTTCAAAAATGAATTTGATTTTTGACGGTTATGCGAATTGCACTTATAAATGATAAAATTAGTGGTTTACAGTAAACTAAATTAAAATTGTAATAAACTGTCTAACGTTATTCAATCAGTTTATCGATACAACATAAAAACGCATTGGCTTACAAATAATATAGTTTTAAACCATTCGTTTTTTCACTCATTCGGCCTATATTATAACATGAGGTAAACTACTAATTTAGAAACTCTAAAATTACAACTGTTAACATTTTGACTTTTATACATTATACTAATGATATAGAAAGTGTAGATATTTCACTCTAGAACTTCCATGACTGACGTGGAAATATGATACTGAATTTAAATTACCCGGCAATATTACAAAGCACTTGACCCACTATATAATCGAGTGACATTCAAGTACCAAACGTTGGGGACGTAACAAACTAAGAACACACACACACACACACACACACACACACACACACACACACACACACACACACACACACACACACACACACACACACACACACATATATATATATATATATATATATATATATATAATATATAATATATGTAAAAACGGTTTTAAGATAAATTAATTTTGTTTCAATTGTTCCATAGGATGCATTTATGCCTGTATGATAAGGAATCATTTCAACACACCAATTAAAATTTTAGATCCACATCAAAAATTTCATATCATAAAATTGTAATAAAACCAGTGTATGTTATAATATACACTAACTATCATTCACACTCAATGTTTTATTTGTTTCTCGCCTGTGACCATGTAAGGCTAATTCCTGTCTACCACACATTATGATACATTCAACTATAGGAATTAAATGTCTTCTGTTTTCTTTTATTTGAAGTTTCCTAAAAAAATATGTTTAATAAATTTAAAATTAATACATAGACTAATGAGAATATTATACAAACCTATCACTGTCTATTTGTTCAATTATGCTTTTCTCTCTTTTCTCTAATATGTTTAGAAAATGTTCTGCACCTAATGTAGCATTTATATGGTAAGTTAATTTACAATGATCTTGAAAAACCTAAAAAATTTAATAATGAAAACAATGGTTTTTAATAGATACTCAAAAGTCAAAATAAATCCAAAATATACAATAGGTATTTTTATTTTAATAACCTTTTTAGCTTTTTTCCAATTATTAAATTCTCGCAATACAAGCTGGCCAAGGGGTTGATTTAAAGCACCACCAGTTTTTGAAAATATAACACATTTTTGACAAAATACACCACTTTTAATTTCTGAGTACCTACACAAGCCAAGGAAATTCATCAAACCATTTTACTTGGAACTTTAAACCTCTTTTTTTATTATGCTCTAATATGGGATATTTGTACATCTTTGGTGGTACCCAAACATTTTTAAGCACCTAAACATTATAATATATATAGTTGCATGTATTTACAAGCCATAATTTACAAAAGGCATGTACACTATTTATAGCATTATTAATAAATGGTTAAATAAAATTAAAATTGTCATAGCAAAATAGCAAATATATCTATTAATTAACTTACCTCAACTTTTTCTTCATCAATTAAATGGCGGCCAATAAATAAAGCAATGTCATTATTTCTTACAGTTATACCAGAACCATAGTTTCTCTTGCTCATGCAATTTGTTATAGCTTTGCAGAAAAAAGAGAAAAGTAAATAATTCTGGTAGAAATAAATAAGTTTATGAAAAATGTCACAATTGTACCCAGTCTCCCCTACTCTGAATTGTAAGCGCTCAAGATAAGAAAATTAATTTTAAGAAATGCTAATCGAAAAATCAAGGCAAAGGAAAGCTAGAAAAATAACTATATTCATTTGAGAAATAAAATAAAAAATAACTTACATGTGTATCATCATGGCTTATTTGTTCTTCATTGGGTTGTTCAGTAACATGAATTTTCCTGGGACTAGCGGTTTAAGCCACATTAGAACTCTGTGAATTATCACGTTGAGGTGAATTTGAAATTTTTCTTTTAAAAAATTGTAATATTGATGGATTTTTATTAGAATTATCCATAATTGATTTATTTCTTTATTTGAGATGTAAATTCAAAAAAACTCAACAATAAAATAAATCGGTAAATAATAAGACGCATAAACAACCAACAAGAATTCGTAACGCGTAAGAGAAAATGTCAAAATGTCATACAATTATACAAATAAATGTACAAAAGCGCAAGTCGCAATCTGTTAACGCCATTAACGGTTTAGAAACATAGATAATAAATTCAAAATTGTAATATCAATACTTGGAAGCCGCCAAATAGATAGATAGTATCCACGATTATAGATACACCTATATATAGATATATCTATAATCGTGGTAGTATCTCAGAATAATATGGAATTTCCAATGGTCACTTGATCAGCCATCAGCCACGAGCCACGAGATATGTATCCGTAATTTGATATGAAGTTAGATACGTGTATCCTTCTTGGTTACGAAATAATGAAAACGAAATAATAGAAAAAAAGTTTTTATTTCAATTGGGATGTTGTAAACAATATGTTTATGCAAAACTTTTTTTTAACCCACGGCCCATGGGGGAGATCTATCCCCCATATCCCCCCCGTAGATCCGCCACTGAGAACTACAATGATCCTCGTTGTTCATTTCAACTGACTGAATAATAATAACATTAATAATTAATGAGAATAATAACCTCACGTTGTTTCGCGTTCAATTTTTCAGGACATCGAGAAAGTGTTCTTCCTGCTATTGCTCCTGGTCATGATAGGCGAGTTCTTCAGCGCTCCCGCCATCACTCTGGCCGACTCCGCGGTCATCACGCTGCTGGGCACGGATGCCGACAAATACGGCCACCAGAGAATGTTCGGCTCGCTGGGCTGGGGCCTGGCCATGTTCTTCGTAGGCATAGCGCTGGACCACTCGACCGCGTTCCCGGACCATCCGTGCAACGGGCCGCAGGACCGGGAGAAAAACTACACCATCTGCTTCGCCACGTTCTCGGTGCTCATGGGCGCCGCCCTGATCACTGCCACGCAGATGAACTTCCGGTACGACGATACGGCCGAAGAGGAGCACACGGAAATGACGGTGGAAAAGGGGACGGTGCCCACCCGGGATGATTATCTCCAACAGGAGCTGGCTCAACAGTTGAACCTGCCGTCACTGGCCCCGAACGCGGCCGGTCTGCCTCCGCGGCCGCCTGAAATCTTGGAAGGCACCGGCGGAGAAGCGAGCTTAAAGGTCATTTGACACTGCGTGTGAGGTTAACGTAATATAACGCCCGTTGTGTTTCAGACTAAGATTTTCGCTCAAACCACAAAGAAAATCCCGGAATGGATCACGGTTTTGAAATATTTCGCTAACTTGAAGTGCGGGTCGTTTTTGTTCGTGTCGTGGTTTATGGGATTCGGTATCGGGCTGATATTTACGTTCCTGTTCTGGCACTTGCAAGTGAGTGAAACACCGCGTATATTTCGCGTGTAAAAAATAATGAAATTCTAAACCGTGGACTCGGTCCGATGTTTTTGCACATCGTTTAACCAACGGTCCGTTTGTTTAGGATTACGGTGGATCTCCTACGCTTTTCGGCGTCGCTTCAGTCATCAATCACATATCCGAGATATTCGCTTACTTTTTCAGTTTTAAACTCATCCGTCAAATGGGACACGTTAAAGTATGATTACTTGAACAATATTATTTTCCTTTTTTCATTTTGAATCGTGTTAATCGACTGATACTATTAGGTTTTGTGCTTGGGGCTCGTGGGAAACATACTGCGTTTCTTGTACATCTCTTGGCTGAAGAACCCTTGGTGGGTATTACCGTTCGAGTTCATGCAAGGTAAATATAAATCAATATGCATGCACTGATTTGATAACACAAACAGTGTTTATTTAAAATTGTACGCTTCTACCCAACTACATTTTCTATTGAATCACACATTTAAATGTTATGATTATCATTGAACACACAATAAATTCGAATTTTTTTTTTTTTTTTTTTTTAGTAACTATTGATTTTTTTTTATTAATTTTTTTGAATTTTTTTGAATTAATTAAAAATAATTAAATAAAAATGAATTTCATTAAAACCAAACTATATAATTCCACTAACTTTTTGTTCAATTAATGATTGGTTTTAACACTACGTAACTTTGATAAGCATAATTCAATTACGTATACTTTTTATCGAACTTTCGTAATACATGGTTACATTAATAACAAATCATTATTTGTCTACAATGTAAGTCCTTAAATATTTAAAATATACATTATAATCTATTTGAAATAAGTTTACATTAGTTCGCGCACGCACAGTTGAACTTAGTAGGTACGTTGCCGGACCCTCATAGTCGAATCATTAGTTCTTCTGAAATACGCACGGCCTCGACATATTTTCATTTGTAACAAGGATTACTCTGATCATTCTGAAAGGAATGTGTGATACGAGATATTATTGATAACTGTGTTTTTGTCACATTTTCAATACTATTAAGTGAACTTAACAGTTGTTCGTTTGTTTTTTTTTTTTAATTTTCATTTAAGATTCTGAGTGAAATATAGATAGAGATGAGTATTGGTTTTACAATGATATGTTTTTTTTTCTTTTATGTACGTATCACTTTTTTGGATTGTGATAATACTCTGAAAATGGTTTCAAACAACTCTATTGATTAGAAATTTAATCACGTTAGTGCTATAAAGAAGTCATTATTTTCTATTTTCTATAGTTTTCCTAAATGGAAGGAAAAACTATCGAAAAATTGAGTTAAAAACAATGAAAATTACTGTATACGAGATTTTCATGAAATTAATTAATTATAGTTTGCAACAAATCCAAAAATATTGGTGTTAGATACTTTATATTTTTACCGAATTTCAACGTGGCCCTAATAAAGACTTGAAAAAGTTTCGAAAACGTTTCATGAGGGCTATGTATAGAACTATCAAAAATTGAAAATATCTCGTATTTTGGAAATTTGTATGTAATACAATTTTAAATATTAAGGCTTTTTTTATACACCTTTTAAGTTGACATTTTGACGAAAATTATTCATTTCTTGTAAATCAGCTTTATTTTTCATGAGCAAACTTATAAAATGTGTAATTTTTAATCTGGTAAAAATTGTCTTAACCAATGAATAATATTGTCACATTATTCTTATCTATAGTTGTATTTTCATAAAGCTTAACTCTGAAATTATTTTGACAAGCATTTAAATTTGAAATTACGGATGGTACTATAACTCTTTTTACGTTAAAAATGTAAGGTTATCATACAATTAATGATTTTTCGTTATAAGATCTAAAACTATATACAAACTCTTTTTTTAAATAGTCTTATTCACATTCATATTTTTATGGTAATTGAAAGCGTGAATTTTTTTTTCTTTAATAATTTAGAAATGTCTAAATACGGTGGCATGGAACATTTTTACAATTGAGTCGAAATGCATTTTTCGTGTTATTATTCTAATAATTTTGAACTTGAAATTTGAAAATTGGATTTATTTTGTATCATAAAATTTTTCTTTTTTTTCGAAAACTTAATTATTAGACGTCAAAATAAATTATTAGTCGCGCTTTGCTCAGAATCGATATCCGGAAACAATGATTTATCATTGATTTCAAATCGGAATAAAATCACACTACATGTCTCGTTCACAAATCATAAAAATGACTCATCTAAAGTTCTTTAAATCTATCCCCATTATTTATGTGAGGGAGGCGGATCTCGACCCCTTAGGAGTAAAAAAAACGTTATTTTACGTTTGAATAGAAATTTATTATAAACAATAAAATCTTTTTTGAATTTGAATAGTACGATTATCAATTAATAACTCTAATAGATATTAATATTTTAATATTAAAAACGCATTGATATTTATAATTTAGAATAGAAAATGTATTTTAATATACGTTATCATAATTGGACCCTTCGCATCGCTCGGAATATGAAAATTATTTTTTGCACACACACACACCCATACACACAGAAAACTTTGAAAACCCTCCTCCGACGTGACCCGTAACGAATCGACGTCGATCAATGACGTCATGACGAACATTCGTTCACTCGTGAATCGTGATAAGGTCACGTATCACACGAGTCGTATCGTTGCATCCGTCGTTTTCCGTCGTTACAGGCATCACCCACGCGGCCGTCTGGGCGGCCTGTTGTTCGTACATAGCGCACAACACGCCGCAACAGTTGCGGAGTTCCGCTCAAGGCGTGCTGCAGGGCATCCACCACGGACTTGGCAGAGGATGCGGCGCGGTCATCGGTGGATGGTTCGTCACGTACTTCGGTGAGTCTAGGCGCGCGTCTTTACGACGACGCGTCGCGAAACGTCGCCGGTTTTTCGAGTGTAACACCCGTCCGCGTGCTCATAGGTACCACGACCACGTTCAGGGGATACGGATTCGTTTGCGCGCTCGTCTTGGGAGCTTTCATATTCATCAATTTCTACCGGAAGGACACCGGGTTCGTATCGGAACTACCTGTTGCCGAAGATCCACATCAGGTAACCAATCCCGTCGCCGTTCATTCGTGTTTTTCATTCACACGTTCTACTTATTATTATTATTATTATGATTACCAGGGATCGGGACTTAAAGCATTTGCTTATTTTTTTTGGTTTGTCTTAAAATCTAGCAAAGTGCTATGAACGCTCATGTAATATAACAACGATTTTAAATTTGAAAGTGCTTATTTTTGCTCATTTTATTTGTTTTAGAAAAAATTGCTTTTAACTAGTTTTTTTCTGCTTTTCTTCCATATTTTCTAATTAATGATGAAATGACGACGTGGTTTGATAAACATTTTTATTTTTTCAATGTTTACTTGTATTACAACTCCAACTAGAAATATTTGTTTACCTTTTTATTCTATTTCCTCGTAGTTGATATACCAAACTCGTATTTTTGTTTGTTTTTGTTATCTATTTGCCGTGTCGATCGTAGCTGGCTATATTTTCAACGTAACGCATTTACGTGGGCATTCCCAACATTTTTGTGGTTTTAACAATTATATTTTGATTAATGATTTATATTTTAATAATTTTTTGATTTATTATATAATGAAATGAAGACAACTTTTTAAAAAATCATTCTGTGTTTGTGGTTTAAAAAGTCTAAAACTATATCACTAGGGCACAAATACCTATTTTTTAATACAAATGATTGGAAGATTTTGAGGCAACGGATTATATATTTTTTTTGTTGAAAGGGTAAACATTTTTGATTTTGCTTATTTTTGCTTATTTTAATATTTCTAAGTGCTTATTTATGTGCTTATAATGAATAATTAAAATACTTTTTTTAAGCACTTGTTTTGATGATTTTAAGTGCTTTAAGTCCCGAGCCCTGATTATTACTATTACGGACCTACTCGAACGGTATAAACTCGTCTTATAACACTCGAACTCATTGGCTCATCATCATACAATTTGATTACATCGTACGAAATATCATAAGACTTAAATGCAATAATCGATAAAAACATGTTTATACGTCATATTATATGTTTCTACTAAACGGCGAAAATTATTCAAAACAACCTTTTTTAATTTAAATTTAAAGCTAGTTTATAATAGTCTGACTATACAAATCAGTATAGGCTTTTAATAATCTATACGTAAATAAAATGTTTTATCATTTTTTAAATTACCAAAACTATTCAAACTTTTAAAAATGTTTATGGTTGTTGCTATACATTGTCACAAAATCGATGTATTATTATTGTTTTGTTAGTTGTCGTCTAGGTTACTTTTTGTATAACCAGTGATAATTAATTGATATTTAATTTCGATTCAAACATTTAAGAACTATTGTAGTACAAATATAAAAACAGTTGTTGATAAATTATATATTATTTCATAATGTATGTTTTGTTTGCATATAAATATTATCATTCGATATTAAATTAAACTATTACTTTACACATAATATATTAAAATGCTGAAAACTTTAAAATGTTGTCCCTTAGGGAATATATTTTTAGATTTTTTGACAATATGTGTGTACCTATATATTAAATTTTGTTGAAAATGTTGTTGGAAGACACTATACAATTCAAAGTTACATAATAATTTTTTTAGCAAAATACTGTATAAATGAAATATTGAAAAAAATTGTTATTTTTAATACATTAATATAAAAAGTAGACCAAATATGAATAGTTTTTTTTTTTACGTTATACCAAAACCAAACTGCATGATAGGTGCAATGTGTGTAAATCAACACAAAATTACATGTTTTATGAAATTATCAAAATTTTCAAATCCTTGAAGTGCATTTATTCCGTCAAAATAAGTCTTTAGTTTCTATGCAATTAACAATTAAAATGTAACAAAAAAAATTAATATTTTCAATTTAATTCTAAACAAAACCTACATTTGCAATAACTGTCTTATAGCAATTGAATACCAAAAGGTTTATTATTTTTAAGGTGGCCGAAGAAACTGCCCATTTAGCACCCCATGGCGTGCCTAGTAATCCTTTGCCACGGGGTTTGTCGAGCAATAAACTACAAGATTTGGCATCAGAAAATCATGGATATGGTGCCACGCACACGTCTGGTGGCAATTTGAATATACCACAAGGTTTGCAAAATTACTTTGAAAATGTATTTTAAAAGATTTTGGACATAAATAATTAGTTACTTATCTTTATTTCTATCATACTTTATGCATTATTTACTTATATATTCTAAAGTGAACATTTTTAAAAGAGTGTATTAACTATGAATTACAATCTCGCCTTTTTTATATGTTCCTAGAAAGCAGGATACCGAGACATCTTATTAATTATTCAATCCCTGTGTCTTGGAATCCTTTGATTATTCTGTAATGTTGTTTGAAGCATATTTTAAATGATTCAAATTGAAAAAAAAAATAGCGATGATCTTATACGTTTTATTTCATTTATCATTTTGTATAATACAACAAATCGTTTTTTACAGTACCTCATATAATAATATAATAATTGAAAAAATAATCAAATTATTGACAAAACATCGGATGTTTCATTTTTCAATCAGCTTCAAATTTTTCCTATTTCAGTAAAAATTGAAAACTCTCTATATGGTTTCATGCTAGTATGAATATACATAAGATACTATTAAATGCTAATCCTAAATTATGTACAAGAGCTCTTTCATACGCAAATTTATTGATTATTATTATAATTATTATAAATTTACGGAATATTACAGATTGTATATATTTTATTTTCACAATAAATAGTAAAAATATTGTTTAAATTATTGGATTATCGCGTTAGATAATCCCGAGACTAATAATTATTTACTGACCAATGGTTTTAGAACTTAATTAGAAGCTAATATTCGGGTATAGCATTTTGTTATCCTAAAATATTTTGAATATTTAACACTATTTTAAGTGATACTATTTTGAAATTATTATTTAATCATTTCGAATTAAAATTTTTAGATTTTTCATACAAATCACTATTGAATACTTAAGCATCAGATATCAGTATACTATAAAGATCTGCGTAAATAATATCGTTTCTAATATTAAATAGTATATTACATAATATACTGTGAGACCAAATAGATTGAATTGGATTTGGTTTTGTTTTACTTTCATATTTTATATGTGATAGTGAAAAAAAAATTCGATTAGGTTTTAACATAAAACAAAAATAGTTCCTCATTTAATAATAATCAGAATTTGTTTATCTGATGTATTCACACATTATAAATATATTGCAATAAAATACTTAACGACCATCAGATATTTCCATAATTAATATTCAACTTCATATACCATTTTCACATAAATTCCATTTATATTAAATGGTTCTATCGTAAGGTTAAAATTTAATTCAGAGTATTTTATTACTTAGTATTCTAGTACATCATGATAATATAGCATATACGTTATTAAATTTTATTTTTTTTTTAAATTTCATTGAATAATATAACCGCGTTAAAGTTTTCATAAAATAATTTCAAAACCCTTTAGCTTGTAAGCAATTACCGGGGTAAACATATTATTTTTGTTACAGGTGCTACAAATCCATTTAGACAAAACAATGGCTATCAACAACCCATTAATCACGGAACTGCGGCGTACACTGACGAATGTATTCAAAAACAATATACGGTATGCTCGAAAACTACATAATTATGTTATATTCCTACCCCAAAAGTGTGATACACTGATAAATTAATATATTTATCCAACTCTATGACTTCTAATATATTTATATTTCTTTGGGACATGACCGTGATTGTTCATATTATGTGTTGTGTCCTAAGACGCAAATTTAGTATCTAATAAAAAAAAAAAAAAAAAAAAGGATAAAATATTTGAAAACCCGAGTTTGACACTCAGTGAACACGTGTTATTTCAATATGTAAAACTCTCTTTGTTAGAATTCACTTTCACCTCATAAATTAATGACAACAACCAGCGTTATCTATCTGGTACCGTGATTCTGAAAAATATTGTAAAATCTACAAATAATTGCATGAAATATCCTCCCAATTTTGGTTTGATAGTCTAAATCTATACAGAAAATTCGTAACTTAATCGTTCGGGGACGAAGGTGAATAAATCAAATTAAGATTCAACGTTTCAAATCACAAAAAAAAAAAAAAAAAAACTATCATATAAAAACGGTGATAATCGAGAATCCTGGTACATTGTTAATTCTATGATGACTGACATATCTATTTATCCATTGTACGGTAAATAGCGAACGGTTACCATTTTATTGATTTGTCTCGTGTTTTTCAGATGTGTAATGACCTACAGAAACATTCCATTACATCGGAATTGATGAGCCCGGAGCCACTTAAAAGAAACACACCATTATACCAATGGTAACGGTGATTCGAGCGCACGCGATTTTTCTCCATTTGTTCTTTTGACGTCCTGTCGAAGAAGCGTTTTTTTCTTAATAATGTTATTGACGCGAGGAGCAACTTGGCGTTGTTTTTTCCTGTTTTTAGTACCTAACCTAAGAGTAATAAAACAAGTTCGTTATTTTATGATTATTATGAGTTAGCAATAATAATTATGAAAAAAAAAAAAAAACTAAAAATAAATTAATTAAAAAATAAAATAAAATACACAATAACTTTTACTTATATTGGTATAGCGAAAATAACGTCTTTAGCGATTTATTTATTTACCTATTATTTTTTTCGTTTAGACCCTTACATAATATACCTACCCTATACCTATATATATTTATATATAAATGTATTTATATCGTTGACAAAAGTAATATTGTTTATGTACGACGGGGGATCGCGCATAAAAATCCCTCGTACCGAAAATGTTATTGGAATTGTATGCTTTTGTGATACGATTAATTTATTTGATGTTGTGTTGAAAATACTACTATTATTATTATTATTATTATTATTATTATTTGCACGAATTTAATTGAATCATATCAAATAAAGTTTGCACGTTTTATTTGAAATTATTAAAAAAAAAAAAAAAAATTGTTGACACGGGAATTTCGACTTCTATAAAGAAACAAATATAAGCCTTTGATAATTTTACGACTTTCGTCTATCGTGTGTACGTACGTTTGTATGGTCTGAACAAGTTACGATATAACATCGATCGTCAACAATAAAATATTGTAAAAGAAATGAAAAGGTGCGATTTTTTTCTCATTCGTCGACTATAAACATATTACACTTTGATTATTAGAATGTTTCGTTAAAATATATCGAAATCACGTAAAATATATCATTGGTATTCGTATTAAACACACAGTTCAGTGTAGAACTACGTAGTACACACAATATTGTTTACCCATATAATATTACGACGTAAACGTATTGGCGATATTATACGTCTTGTGTTAATACATTTGATTTATGTCTCAAAACGATACTTACATCTTGTCCGATCAACATGATCTGATGATATTATGATTAATACATAGAACATTAATTACTTAAATTAAACAAATTTATTAAATAATATTTAAGGATTTCGTTGTTTACGTACGCTTTAATGAGAAATATTAAAAAAAAAAAAAAAAAACGAAAATGTTGTTACAAACATACAACTATTTTTCAATTGTTTTATAATAATTAATGTCATCAAATTGTTGAGTAATTAACAATAGTTTTCCTAAACATTAAAGTGTTGAGTTGTAAATAAACGAAAATATGATATATTTGAACATTTGTGTTCATGATTGATTATCTTACAAATGTATACATTTTATTGAAATGTTTAAATATTTTGTTAAATTTAAACAAGACAATGATTATCATCAGTATTGCTATATTATTTCAAATGTACTTAAACAATTAATATAATTGTAAAAAAAAAAATATTATTAAACATGAATATTATACGATTGATGTCATTACATTTTTACATGTTTGTATACATTTTATTATGTAAAGGCGTATCTTTCAAAACAAATAAATAGAGTTGAATATGGTTAAACAATTGTTTTAATATATTTGAAATTAATAACACCACTTATTTGTGATATTTGTTTGTTAAGTACTTAAAAAACATTTGAAATTTTAGTGATTTGTATAAAAGAAATTATTACATCACTGATTCACAATTTATATTAAATTAAAGATTAATATCTACTTAGAAATATGTAATAATTATGATATATATATATGTAGAAAGTATTATCAATTTAAAACAGAGGTTCTAAAACTTTTTTGATTCAGCACCTCTTTATTGAACTAACTACCTTCTAACAACCATTATAGAAACCATTTTTTTCTTTTCCAAATGTAAAAGAAATAGTTTTGGTTTCATTCTTATTTGATATTTAGGTTTTCATCACAAAAATAATATTGTCTTAGTTCTAAAGACAGAAATCTGTGTTTTTAATTTAGTAGAAGAAGCAACTTTTCTTCATATTTAAAAAACCATCACAATTGTTATTCATATTTAGTGACGTGTTATAAAGTTTGAAGTATGTTAAATTTGTTTGAAAAAAATAATGAAAAAATTATGAAAAAAAACTTTTACAAACTATACTATTCAAACTAGTTTTGAACGTATTAATCGATTTATATAATTTTATATTTTTTGAAATGATAATGCTTTTTGACACCTACCATTCTCATGTGGAGCTTAAGTGTTCATAAGAAAAGGTATTACAGTCCCCGATAAGAAACACTATACCCACTAAAACCAACGCCATTTAAATTATCCGCGAAAATCGTAGGAATCTATAAATGTATTTAAATTATGTCCATTATTAATTATCTACTTTTGTAAATAATTAACTGATATTTAAAAAGTATTCTTGTGCATTCATCAGTGGAAAGTTCAGTGCTAGATTTCAGTGAATTTTCAAAATCCCTGTCGATAATTGTGTAATGTGTTTGACTGAATTGATCAAAAACCTAACTAAGACTAAAAACAGTCGATTACATAACAATGTCATTACATTAATGTTTATTGCTATCCGACGACCTAGATTTCTACGACGATCGACCAATGAATCCAACGTAACTGTTGAAGACGCCTACTTTAAAAAGTATTTTATTATCGTTTCCAAGTCGTTGATTCGAGATTTAATGTCATGACGTGTCGATCAACAGCAGGCTGTAAAAAAAAAAAAAAACAGAAATCCGTTACTGGCTGTTAAATGTTGCGGTAGAAACATTTTGTGGTATGCTAAATTCAGCTAAGTATTGATACAAGTAAAAATGTATATTAATGTACGTATATATTATATTTCTCCCTGTATACTAGCTATAACATGACACCTACCGAGATAATTTGACAAATGTAGTACGTTTTGTTCTATTCAATATTTTTAAATTAATACTTTGGTACTGCATTACCGTAGGAACGAATGATTTTTATATTTTTATATCTGGAACCCCAATTTTAAAATATTAAATTTTATTCTGATAAAAAATGAAATTTTATTATTCACAAAAAAAAAAAAAAAAAGAAGCAAAATAGTCATATTATACTAAACCAAATTATTAGAAAAATGTCGGTAGTAAAATATCTTACTAACATTACGTAATTAATTTATTATAATTTTTCAAACTTTATAAAAAGGTGTATTAAATAATATTGTATGTTCAATAATCTACTATCAATGGGTAATATTGATTTATGTTTTCAAGAAATATTAAGTTAGGAATTCTTGATAAATAATGTGATTCGCATTTTTGGAAAACTTAAGAAATTTTAGAAAATTAACAAATAAAAAGTTTTTAGAATTTTAATCATCAAAGTTTTTCTAAAAATCAGATTTACATAATGAGTGTTTTGATTTTCAAAAAAAACTGTTTTTAATTATGAGATTCAAAACTATTTTTTATTTTTTTATTCATATAATAGTTATAGCGCAATAATATAATATAAAATAAATAAAAAAAAAAAAAACTGAAAAATATTCAAGAGAACAAATGTTATTTTATTTTTAAAATCAATCTGGTATATGAGGATACAGTTTATTATTACATCTTTTATAGGGCACAGTGTGTTTAATGAATAAAGTGCTATTCACACTTACAAAGACATTTTAACTCGCAGTTCCATAAAAAAAAACATTAAATTTAGAAATACCAAATGTAAAATATTTCATTTTCGATTCGTTTTATTTTCATCAAATTATTTTAATTGTATCGTGTTTATTCGTATTGATGAGAACTTCAGTCAGTGGACCTTGTAATCAAAAAAAAAAAATGTCTTGCGTTAGTAGGGAACAGTGGCTTTTGAATTTTTCTCATTGACTTACGCACTCGAGTGTGTCCTTCACAAGACAACGAAAAGAAAACACCTCAATGAACGATCCTTGGAATCGAATATTATAATATTCGTAAATTTTTTCAATCACTATTCATAGGAATTCCGAGCGCACTCTTTCTGGTAAACGGTATCCAGCATTTTACTTTACTCGAACAATGGCCGCATGACATTATGAAAATAATAAAGTAATGAATGGATTCTTCGTGGTACTAACCAAAAATTTTCGAGAGCAAGTTTCAAAGCTCTGTCGTGCAGATAAAATCTGTTTTATAACATTGACATCGGAAAATAAACTACGCGGCTTGCAGCTTTCACATGTTCATCTTATTTCTTTGAGCTTTGAAGTTATTTTAATGAATGTGGAAACGTGATTCGCCCGACCGGGAAACATTGTACCGGTTAAAATCTAATTGTGTTGTGCAGATAAAAACTGTTTTATAACATTGGCATCGGAAAATAAAGTACCCGACTTGCAGCGTTCACATGTTCAGCTTATTTCTTTGTGCTTTGAAGATATTTTAATAAATATGGAAACGTGATTCGTCCGACCGGGAAACATTGTACCGATTAAAATCTAATCGTTTAATTAAACATGTGTACCTACCTGCTCGTGCGAGAAGAGTAATAGTACGAGCATGCATTCGCACATAAACGTATTCCTTTGCCGGGACTTTTTGCTACTTTTCGAGAATAAATTAAACATAAGCATACGGTTGGCAGGTTGGCAGGTACTTAAACTTTTATGAATTTAAGAAATATTTCAACAAGGCTTTTCCTTTCCATAACCACTTATGAATACTGTTCTAGTACTTGCGGTACTTGGATAAATATTTATTCGTGATAGTATAAAATATTGAACCACCAGTAACCGTGCGTTACAAAAACGTACTTTGATATATTATTATTACTCAGTGGGTACGTACGTTATATTTTATTTTTTGACTAAAAAGTAATAATAAATTGTTTCGATGGCTCAACATGAGTACTAAACTTAAATATTATTCATTTTTATCATAATTTTCTATTTTTTTTTTCACACAATGTATTATTACAAATAATTAAAAGTTGATTCGATTTAAACTTAATTTGAACGGAAGAGAAATAATAGTAATATAAAAGAACTTTATGTAATTTACAAAACTCAAAATTAAATTTATCTTTGAAATGAATAAAATTTTAATGTTAAGATATAAAAAAAATCATTAAATAAAACTAGCATAACCAAAATTAGAATTTATTTTTAATTAGGCGTTAGCTTTTATTCTAATTAAACGTTATGAAACAATTAAATTGTGTACGGTAAAGTTTTAAACACAAATATAAAAAACAGTCTGTGTTAATTAATTTACATAATTATTACACGATTACAAGTTATTGGAATTGAAAAAAATATAATTAAAATATTATTTTTATTTAATACAACCCAAGACCCAACACTATGATCACTTTGAAGTACGATATCGAGCAAAATTTCATTGTAATATGTACCGTTCGTATATTTTCCTGTTTTAGGATAAATTATAGGTTTTTATAATGAAAAACTTATGCGATTTGTAATTTTCAGTAATTAATTCTATTGAAATATATTTATACCAATAGGCACAATGAATATTTATCTATCTGCAAATTCATTGATAGGATAAATCGACTTACTATGTTTATCCTCATTTTACACTTAAAGTCGGAATTTCATATGAAACAATTCGACTTCATCTAAATTCTAACTTAATGTGTGCAAAGAAAATCTCGACTAACAGTGTTTGAAATTGTTTACAGTTTCGTCCGTAAAGTATACGAAATAATTCACAAAGCTCTATATTTCGCCTTAAAGTGAAAATTTTGTTTTTAAACTTTTGTCAAGTTTATAATAAAGTAAACTTGATATTTGGTATCGGGCGTGGAATTTCAAAATTGTTGCCTTATTTAATTGGCACCGTGACCAAATTTCTAAAACACGAATCCAATGAAAATATCGTTTACCAAAAATGAGGCATGTTTTACCGTTTTTTTTTTTTTTGCTCACCGTTTTGATATTTTTTCGGCTTTAACGCATCGATAAGACGAAATTCCCGATTAGTAGAGAGGACGAATAAATTGTATTCGAACGAGATCTTCTACCCGAAAAAACGGTCGTAGAACAATCATCGCGAACCAACAGATCATTCACTTCATTCAGCATCAATAATTGTCTCGTCGTGTGTTCATTTCGGACGTTACTTTGTTTGACTTGTCAAACGTCCCCGTACACATGCCCAGTGGGTTACCGATATGGTGGTATGACGGGCAATGAGCCACGTACGCATAGACGTAACTAGAGCCATTAAATAGAGTGGGCTCAAGCCCATAGTCAAAATGTTTAACAGAGGGAAGGGGTTGATTGACTACCCTCACTCTTAATAAACAAGAAAATACATTGATATTATGAATACCAAAATGTTCAATAAAGAAATACAATTTAAAATATTCGTCAGCAAACTACATTTATTATAAAATAGTATTTGTTTATTATAATTGCATTTTTATATCTTTTTCTGCAAATTGGTTAAGAATATCATCATTTTTTAATTTTGTTAGATAATTCTCGTTCAATGTTAAGAATAATTAAATTTGTAAATCTGTTTTGTGACATATTTGACCTTAAATATGTATTAATTCTCCTCATTGAGGAGAACGATCGTTCACACGAAGCAAAACCAACAGGAATAGATAATGCGACATGCAATAATTTGTAAACATTTTGATATGTGTCATATTTAACAACAGAATGAAGTATCTCTCCTTGAGTTAGAGCTTCACAGTTAATTTTTTTGCTTTCCAAACATTTTTTGGCTACAGTAAGTTCACATTTTAGATCAGTTTCTTCAATTTGTAACAAAGACTGAAACAAATATTTTAATGATAAAGAATCAAACACAAAGGAAAAATTGAATTACAAACCTTATAATGATTGATGAAACAGGAATCTTTTTCATAATGAAGATCTAAAAATGTGTCAACTGACTTAGCAAATTTTAGGCTTTCAGTAGAAAATCTTATTTTCATTTTCATAATTATAGCATCAAGTACCGGGAAGTAAGCATTTAACATCCAATAATCTTTGACAGTTCTTACACCTTCAATTACATTTTGATTATCTTCTGCACCTGTTGTAGTTGTTACTACAAAATTACTTAAGGAGCTTGGTTCTTTTCTCTTTCTTTTTGAATCTGAAAAAAATATGATTACATTTTTATCTTTAGTAAATAAAATAATCAATAATAATTATGATACAAGACATACTACTTTCAATATCTTTATTGTTTGCTAAGATTAGATTGATATTATGTTTTTTTGAAAATTCTTCAATAGATTCCCATGAGTCTAAAAAAGATTCAGCATTTCGACTTTTTTCAAATGTTTGAATAACTCCCTCGATAGTGTTAGCAGCTTGGCCTAAAGTTGCTGTTTTCATTTGTAGTTTATTACTCAAAATGTTTATAATATTCAATACAAAGTGCATAATATTTAAATGAACAACAAATTCTCCTTTTAGAAGAGTAGCTAAGATACCTAAAATAAAAATAAAAAGTTCCATATTAAATATATACTCCAAATTAAACATTTTATAAGTACCAAGAATTATAAATTATTTACCTATAGCTGTAGTCACATTGCGGTCATTGTTTTCATTTATTTCTTGTTTCAAAACATTGACAACTGATGTATAATTAACTATTACAGCTTTGCAATTTGTATGCCTACAAACCCAACGGGTATCACTTATACTTGATAATGTAACCTTTTTAATTTGTAAATTTGTTTGCATGTCTTGAAGTTTCTTATTCTTTGATGGGGTTGAAAAATGAACATAAATAGCCTCCAACCCATTAAACACATGTTTAGAATACTGAAAATGTGTTTAAATTTTATAAATCCTATTAAATAATATGTATTCAAATTCCAGCTACCTATTAACCAAAACATTGTTTATAATAGTTCTTTTCATACAATTACTCATGAATCATAATGTTAATAAAATAATTGTGATACCAAATATAATTTTGATTAATATTACATATAATTTTAATAATATAATAAAGGTATTAGTACCTTCACATGTTTGCACATATCAACTACGACAATGTTTAAACGGTGTGCCATACAATGGATATAAATAGCATTTGTATGGTGTTCTCTAAGTAAAGTTTGTACTCCGCCTTTACAACCAGAAATGACATTTGCTCCGTCATAAGATTGAGCTATAATAGGAAGAGTATCCAATTTTGACATTTTTAAAAAGGATAAGATAGCATCTACAAGTGAAAAAGCATTCTGATTTTCAGATACATTAATAAATCCCAAAAAACGTTCGTATACATTAAAATCAATGGCATATCTAATAAAAAGAGACATATTATGTTCCTGCTTATGACACCTTAAAAATATGAATGAGCAAAAACAATTAAAATGATAAATAATGGTCTAAGTATGATGATAATAAGTTTTATTACCTAGCTTCATCACACATAATTGAAAAATGACCAGCTTTTTTTACTTCAGCTCTAATCATACTATGAACATTTTCTGCACAAATTTCAACTAGTTCATTTTGAACTAATGCACTTGCATAATTTCTTTCCTTATTAAATATTTGATGAAAGTCGGGAACGTATTATCTCATCATTTTACAAAGTTCAATAAAATTTCCTAAAATAAAATTTAAAATAAAAACACAATGTAATAAAACAGTAGTTGTATCATAAAAATAATAATTATTATAAATAACAATTTTCTTTGTAACAGGAACAATTTTACATTTCAAAGTAACAATTTTCTGTGTTAAAGTAACAACTACTTTTAAGCTGAAAACAACAAAATTATTGTTATATTTACATAGTTTTTGTTACTTATAATTAACTCTTATTTTTTACAATTATAACCATGTAGATATAACAAATGTTTTGTCGGCTCAGGAGTGACAAGGATATTGTTAAAACAATGTATATTTTTTTTGTTTTCATGTATGAATTTATTTCAGTGCATGACCCGAGAAGGCCCGTCGAGAAATTACGCAAATTAAATATGTAAATTACCATTCGAACAAATATTAAAAATACAATTATTTTGTTTAAAACACCCGTACTCTTGTAAAATTAATTACTAAAACAAATTGATTATATAGAATGATGCGCTTATATCTCATAGATTATTTTCTCTGATGGTACGTCGACGTCGGCGATATTTCATAATAGTTATTGTGGAACGAAAAAAACAACGAAAAGCTCCGCAATCGTATATCTTAGAAACTAGGCGAGCGAATTTAATTATTTAGGACAGTATTTCTTCTAGTCTAAAAAAACCGTACTGATTACGGTTCAATTTTTTATCTTATGAAAAATACAGCCCGGCTACAACCGCCGTCATTACTCGATAATATTGCGATCATTCTATGTTTTTTCATTTGTTGATCGTTTTCGGTTTCGTACTTTGCCGTGAATTGTGAATAATCATGTAATCCAGTCGAAAAAGGACCGAGTGACTATGAGAAGCGTAAAAAAAAAAAAACAAAACATTAGAATTAGAAAAATTAATCAAACTGCATAAAATCCCCTTCGGCGTGCACGATCCCCCGGTATCCAAACGTGTTTTGGAAAATGGTAAAATAAACAAAGAAAACCACGAAAAAAAAGAACAATAATTGTATGATTTCAAATTTCAACACTCGATTCAAATAATTACGACGAAAAATAAGTTAGCGTTTCATAATTCAGTTTGATGTTACCAAATAATCGGGTTGAGACGAGGAGCAGATCAAGTCGTGTTGGACGTGAGACAAGTAAGACTAGATACGGATTTGTCAGTCTTGGCGGTTCGTGGGTAGTGACGGCAAGGGTGTGGAATGTATTTGTCGGTTTGGTGCAAAAGGCCGATAGCAACGAAAATAAAAAAAAAAGATTATCAAATAATAATTTTATTGAAATTGTATTTTTTTTTTTTTTTTTTTTTTTTTTTTAATAAATCTATCTCTGTCAGTGATCCGTCAACTCTATTTTAATCTATCTTATATTTTTGCAGTTCTACTGTCTAGTAAGAACCGATAATTATCTCGTTACTTTGTACAAGTATTTATAACGCACAGAAAAACGGATGAATAATATGAAATAAGGTTTTTATGCATTTCATGTTAAGACAATATTTTCAAGAAAAAGTACCGTAAACATTTTTTTGTTTAAATTGTCTAGTGTATGATTGATTTCGTTAAAAAATCGTTGTTGATATGCTGAGATTCTTATTACAAGAACATCAAAACGCTTGGTCGAGGTAAAACATTTGTGGGGTCGTAAGGTATCATAATAAGATGCATTCATTATTCATAAATATCGAGAAAATGTCGAGAATACACAATAGAATAATAGAATGCCCCGTGCTCTTATTTCCCGGAATTTCTACAGTAATACCTTCTTTTTTTCTCTCTTGAAATGGGTTGTTTAACATTAGTCTAGCCAGGTGAATAATTTGCACTGGCCTACTTGAGAATTCGCGTCGTTATTCAAAAGCTGAAACGACGTCTCTGATTTCGTCGATCATGTATGTTTGTCAAAAAGTGGGTTAATTCAACCGGCATTTTTGTTGATTAGGTACCTACACTTGTATTAAGTATTCATCGTTCACAAGGATGTGTGTGTGTGTGTGTGTGTGTGTGTGTGTGTGTGTGTGTGTGTGTGTGCGCGTGCGTGCACGCGATCACTGTCCCATTGCCTCGCACCCAGTTGTCTCGAGCACACATTCAGTCGTAACACGTTCATTACACATTCAACAATTTTTAACAATACGTCTTTTCGTTCTCAGACCCAAAAATCATAGTGCAAAAGCGTCGTGTAGTATAACTTACAGTGTGCTTTAAATTATTAACCATGCGTCTCGAGCCCTTCCACTTGATTTATTCAAAGTTAATGAAATCGTCGTCATTCGGCGTGGCAAGCGTTCTCTGTAGTATTTCTAATTACGAATCGACACAATCTCATCATTGCCGAAATCGTGTTGTGCTCGACAATATAATCATTACGTCACATCGAACAAAATATATATGGATCGACCTAATCTCGAAAATGTTCTTAGGCGGACAAATAAATCGTGATTAATTAAAGTGTTGACAAAATACGATGATTGAAGAGTATTTTAGATCTAGGAATGGAGATGGAAATATGGCGTTTTGTGGTGGATATAAAAATAATTGAAGGACCGCACTCTGATATGGCTTTAATGGTGACGGAGTAAGAGCCAAGACGGAAGATGATTTAGGAAAAAAAATACAAAATGCCATTGAAAAAACTACCGAATGCATTATTATATTTTGCTCGTCAAAATAATACGAAATCACATGAAGAGCCGTGAAATGTTTTTTTTTTAATTGTTTTTTTCTCAATATTAATCTTGACTTAGTTGAATAATTCAGTGTTGCAAAATAATATGAAATATAATAGTTTATTATTTTATAAGCTACATGTATAATAATATGATAATTATTTAATATAATTACGTATTATCGTATTATGTTAAACATTTACGTGAAAACTTTAAGGAATCGCATAAAATCACAAACATAATAATTTAATGCTTCAATTGTACCATACAAATAGATAATAATAGATAACTTATTACGTTTGGAGTATAAAATAAATTTGTTGCCAAGTCAACATTACGCATATTTGTAGACTTAAATACGTATACTTATGACTTCATAAACCACACGTATTGGTTCGGTATACCATATTTATGTACCGACGTTTTCAGAAAAACGTTCCGCTCTAGTTTAGGAAAATAAATATATGGTTTTCCATTTAAAAATCAATATTTGAGATTTAGTAAACGGCACCATAATTTTGAAAGAGTGTGAAAGAAGCCATAAAATATTATACAATGACGCGAAATTCTGTAATATAATCAACTTAATCTTAACAGGTAATTGCTATTTCGAAATAAAAAATTACCTTGTTAACTTATACACAAAATATCGCATTTTATTTTTCCAATGATTTAGTATGAAAGAAAACAATGTCAAAAGTTTGAATAATATTATATTATTTATTTTACGCTTTAACCAAGGTGATTATTAAATATCTTATTAGTTTCCTTTCTTTATAACGACCATATTATAAAATATAATTACAAAACGGGAGGTTCAGAGAAATATTATTGTTTTAGTTTGTATTATGTATAAAAATATTTATTATAGTTACTTTCATTATTACTATTATTATTATTATTATTATTATTATTATTTTTTTTGTAATTGTATTAAATATTTTCATAAAAGATATCAAATTTAAAATACATAAATTATGTATTTATTCTAGTCTTATAAAATCTATTTTATTCCCTTTTGACATTTTTCAAATTTTTAAATACATATCATTCGATGTTATCAATCAATATCAAGTTTACTCGTGGGTTACGTTTTTTTAAGTACCTATTATATTCGTATTAGCAATCGATAATTATTTTCGAAATTTATCAACAAAACAAATCACTTCTCATATTATGGATTTACGATTTCAAAACGATTTAAACTTATTCGTACCACAGGTAATATGATATTTAACGATTGCCATCTCATAAATTGAAGTTAACATTATTTCAAAACCATTTTGTCCACGCTGATGCGTTTCCGGTTTTTCGTGGTCCATCCGAGCGTCTAATTCGGACGAAAACGGCAATTTCGAAGGGAATAAAGTCACTTGAACCATGTATTTAAATGGGAGAAAACGGGCGGGACCCGTTTCGCCCAAAATCGACCTTTCCCGTTTCGCCCACAAACCCATTTCGCCCAACGAATTTTTAGTCGTTTAAAAATTAAGTTGGCAATGTTTTATTAAATATTATTATATCCGAGTATTTATTTTTAGTATATACATTAATATATAAGAGTTTTCAATGCTTTATCGATGACAAGTATTTATCTTGACTCTTACTATCGTAAAATGTCCTAATTTCCAATTGACGACGAATGCGTGTGAAGCATTTCACTCAACTTTCAATAAAAACTTTTATTCCGATTCTCCATCTATATTAAATTGGCTTAATATCATACGGAACGATGTTCAAACTGAAACGTACATAAAAATGAACAGCATAGAAATATCAAATAATACAAAGGACAAAACAGTGATGGAAAGACAAAAACGTAATGAAAAATTAATAATTAAATATAGAAATAAACAAATGACTCGATTTGAATTTATCAAAGCTATGTGCAAAAATTTAAAAAAATGATATCAATAACTCTTAATGTAATCTTATAACAATATAAATGATGAAGTAAATTAATATAATACATTTGTGAACAATTACAGATAAGGTCTGTATGCAAAATATATTTTTGGAGAACAACGAGTTTCGCCTCCTCGTGGTGTTCTCTGGGTAACGCTAAATGAAACTCAAATATCATAATATTTAATAAAATCATTGCCAACTTAATTTTTAAACGACTAAAAATTCGTTGGCCGAAACGGGTTTGTGGGCGAAACGGGAAAGGTCAATTTTGGGCGAAACGGGTCGTCACCGAGAAAACTAACAGAGGCGAAATATGTACAAATGTGTACGTGATTTTTAGATTCTGAGTGAAGCGAAGGATCTAATGGTTTTACAATGATGTTTATTTTTTTTTTTTTTTTCTTTTTTTTTTTTTTTTTTCTTTTTTTTTTTTTCTGTAAACACTTTTTCGTATAGAAATCCTTGTCCAAAAGTTTCGTCCAGCAACTCTTTAGATCCAAAATCGAACTGAGATGGTACTTTAGAGAGGTCATTTTTCCAAAATCTCCATAGTTTTTCCAGTAATCAAAAATAACGATCGAAAAACTGAGTAAAAACGGTAAAATCGGTAAAAATCCGCCGTAAACGAGATTTTCACTGTTCAGATTTTAGGTATTTAGTCATAAATCGAAAAGTATTGAAGCTAGAAACTTGAAAATTTTATCCAATATCAAATACATACTTTTTTATATTGGACAACATTTTCAGAACAATTATAGCACTTTTGACTTAAATATAGAACTTTTAATTTACCAAATTTTTTGAAAGTTTTTATGTAATATAATTTCAAATATTTGACAAAAAGTTCTGAAAATTTAATATGACCTTACTCATATACCTACCTAATTATCCTAACAAAAGTTCAAAAATCGTTAGTCAGGATTTTTTTTTATACACGTTTTAACAAATTCATATAAATTCGTATATGAATATCGACTGTTTTTACGTTAATTTTCAACTTAAAATCTGTATAAATCTTTTTTGGTGTGTCCGATCACATTGAAACTTGGAATATAGATATAAAAACATGTTTCGAATCTTTTGGTAACAGAAAATTTCTAACGAGTTAAAAATTGAATATTTTATGAGGGTTTAATAACGAAAAATCTCACCAAAAATCAGACAAATAACCGAAAAATACGTAAACAGTATATAAATAATATATTATATTACACTGAAGCTTTGCTCAGAATCGTTTTATACTAAAGAAATGAGTCATCATTTCTTTAAAACTTAATACATTCATCACCAATATCTTGTCCGAGGTTAGGTTAGGTGATCCCATGATAGAAAGTGCTATACACTCCTCACCATTATCTTGTCCGAGGAGCGAAGCGACGAAGGACGAACTTCCACCACCATTATCTTACCAGCTTTTTTACAAACACATATTATTATTACATGACCGTTTTGTTGACTTTAATCCTTGTTTTTCCAACAGACGAAATTAAGGGTTTCGTGGGAACAAGTACGGAGTCGGTAAATTGCGTCCCTATAAGTACGGTCATGGTCATAATATACTATGTGAATTGCGGCCCGCGTACCTTTAAAACATACGTGAATTGCAGCCCGAGTATTTTTAAAACATACGTAAATTGCGTCCCGATCACGTTCATCACCGTTAGTTGAAAAATTTAAGTAAATTTACCTCTTGTACAATTTAAAGCTAAGATTATTATCAAGGGTATGTTATAGGCTATTTTATTATATTTTAATTTTAAAGTGAGTTATACGTTTTTAAGATGTACAAGTAATTTACAATTACTACTCGTGTGTTAAGTATTGCCAAAACATGGTTTGACAAATGACAATAACCTCCTGGAACTTAATTTAACAAAAACTTGCTTTATAAACTTTAGTATAAATAAATCGTCACCCATTGATAATAATTATCTTAAGCCTCATCAAAAAAAAACTGTAATGAATTTAGTATAAATACAGTGATTGCTATTAATAATGACAGTAGATGTAATTGCACTACTATATTTTATCCAGTTCAAAAAGTAAAATATCTAGGTGATAGATGCTAATCTAAAATGGCAAAATCATATTATTAATACAACTAGAAAGATCAGATTATACTATAAATTTAAAACTCTTAGCAACATACTTTCACCCACCACAATGAGACCTACCTACTTATATTGCATATAATTATAAATATTATAATATTATAAAGCATAGGTATATTACTAATCAACACAACAATTGTAAACAATGAGTATTTATTTCTTCATTACACTTGTATGAATACAATTATCAGGAATCATACATGGAATAGCCGTCTCCTTCAAACATAGTTTATAACTACCTCCTGGTTTTAAGTCATAGTCAGACTGTACAAAGTGTTCACTACAAATACAACTATTTTTGGTAGGAACAAACCCTTTCTGACGTATAGCAGTAATCCACAGTTGATCCTTTCTGGATTTTTTAATGGAAATCTAATGGGAACAATCTTATTATAGTTTTTACATACCTAACTAATAATAAGTTTACATAAGATATAACAATGTATAACTTACGAAAAAAAATGAACTTTGCTTCCTTTCAGTCTCCTATTGACACAACCAGACACAGAACAAGAAACCATCATGATGTTGAATTACTTGAATTGCACTTTATAGTTTATAGTTTATAAATTATAATCGAAAAATTGTGTTTCAATCCGAATCCATATAAAAAAATAACTGATATATTATAAAACAACATTTTTATATTATATCTTTGGTTTGAATCACAGAAAAATTATATTTCATGGAATAATATAAAATGTCATGGATTAATCAATCATATTTTGCGCTGTTCGCATAATATGGATTCTAGACTTCAATTTTATTCGTTGAGTCGGCTATCTAGTTGTTTTATGTATCTGTGGTTGCTCTACAGTTTACAGTATTTTTTTTCAATCTAATAAAAATGGACGTTATGAAAAGTGAAAGGAATAAAACGTTGAAAATAGTTGATGGTTTCAAATTTCGTTTTCATAAATTTCTAAACAATGATATTCATCGATGGTGTTGCACAGTTAAAACGTGTAAGTATTTTTTGAAATTTGATGATAATAATATTTGTATAGATAGTTTTAAGTCTGTTATAGTTATAGTCCTAAGTCTGAAAAATGGGAAGGAAAATATTGGTTTTGTGGAAAAAAGGCTTAGACGTAATTTACATATTAATAAGAAATAGTTAGATAGGCATATGAACAAAAATATACCCGGGCCACAATTTATGTATATATAAAATATACCTGGGCCGCAATTTACGTATGTATAAAATATACCTGGGCCGAAATTTACGTATGTAGGTATAAAATATACCCGGGCCGCAATTTACATAAAAAATTTGAAATGAGACGCAATTTACAGAGACCCAACAAGTATAAACTCGTCATTAACAGTAGGATGAACAAATATTAAACATTTTTGCATATTTCATAACACAGGTATTCTTAACCTCACGGACAAGATATTGCCTGCATCGGTATATTGCATTTTTAGATAAAACAAATCATTTTTCGAGTAAAACGATTCTTAATTAAAATTCTGACATTAAACGGCCGTAAAAAAAAATCACGACCAATGTTTTTTGAATTTTTTTTTCAACATCGTTAATTAAGTTAATTAAACGATTCATAACTGAAATTCTGACTTTAGACGATCGTAAAAAATAAAAAACTTAATCTAAATCTTAAAAAATAACTTGGCCGTGTTGAATTTTCAGGGTTTTAATATCAATAATGAAAAATGTCATTAGTTTAGAATATATATACATATATACAATCTACATACATTCATACACACACACATATACACACACACACACACACACACACACACACACACACACACACACACACACACACACACACACACACACACACACACACACATATATATATTTGAAAGTTTAATATTTAGCTCATAAAAATAGTCAATTTTTTCAAACATTTATCAAATATGTTTACTATTTATGTTTTCTATTCATAATTTTTGGAATAATGACTTAATACATTTTAAATAATTCTATGGAAATCTATTATATGGCTCAATTTAAAATTTTTACAAACAAAGCCATATCTGATCTTGGTGAAGTTAAACTAAATTCTTGAATAATTTCTACTAACAAAAAAGTAGTCCCTGTAAAAATGAATGAAAAAAAAACAAAATAAACATTAATGTAAAACCAATTGACTATTCTTCCAATACCTAAAAAATCACACGTGGAAATATTATAAAACTATTCATGTATTTAAAATGCAGTGTTTCGAGTGAAAATATCGATTAATATCCAATCTGTTTGAAAATACCTGTGTAATTTTATTATTTTGATTACTTATTTAGGTTACATTATTTATTTTTTTTCCGGCATTTTACATTAATCCTTCTATTCATAAACATTTTAAGATCGTATAATGGCCTGTTAAAAGAAAAAATATGTAATTAATGGTTTAAACCAAAATATTTTTTTCCATCAAGATTTAATATATTTATTATATATTTATATCTGTTAAACTCAAAGAGTCATATTTCAGAATCTCATTAATTTTTACTGACCTTTTTATATTGATATTTGCTTTAAAAACACGATGAAATATTAAGAAAAAAACTCACTTTGGAGTTATTAAACATACTTTTACTCGGAAACATTAACTACTAAACGTTATTAAACACTAATAAATGTGATTTTAAATTAAAAAAATAACGTTAAAGCACTAAAATCTAATAAACGTTGGATTCTTGATACTGAGACACTATAAAGAAACTAAATTTCAACAGAACAAAATTATTTTAAAACATCTTTTAAAAAAAATAACCGATGTCTTGTACTAAACGTCCCATAGCGACCTTAATATTAAACTTTTAATAACGATGAAATTGAGCACTTCTATAAACCAAATGATTTTAAATAAACTAATGACCCCAATATATCCATCGAACTAGACCATTCGAAAACATTTCTGAAAAATCTACGTCGACGGTTAACGTGAAATGAGTTTCGAAATGTACGACGAGAGAGAAAATCCATGGAATCAAATATATTATAACATTATAAACGAGAAGTGTCGTGACGATATGATAAATTTCACAAGTATTTCCGACGTAAAAGAGAGACACTTTGCAGTATATAATAACAACAGTATCATCAACGGGTCGTGACGAATTGACGTATTGAAATTGAACGTGCATTTTTTATCTATCGCGAAATTAAGTTTTCACGATTTTCTCAAAGATCGCTGATACACTTAAAGACGTTATAATAAAACAAACAAAAAGTACGTACTTCGCCTCATGGGATATTCTTCGCTCCTCGGACGGGTCGATGGGGATGAGTATATTGAATTTTAAAGAAATTTTATATCATTTCTTTAGTGAGCAAAGCTTCAGATATAAAACATGCCATTTGAAATGAACGATTTCTTTAAATATATACCTATTTAAAGTCGAAAATTGACGTAAAAACAGTTTATTACGTAATAATTGCATAATAATTTTATTTATGACATTTTTTTCAGTATCGTTAGAGAAGAGTATGAGTAAACTCGTATTCAATTTTCAAAAGTTTTTGTCAAATATTTAAAATTTTATTAGCGATAAACTTAAAAAAAACAAGGTATTTTCAAAGTCCAATTTTTAGCCCGAAAATCGTCAATTTTTTTGAAATTTTCCGAAGCATGTAGTAATACGTCAATAAATTAATATGGTGGAAATTTCAAGTTTTTAGCAACATTATTTTTGGAGTAATGGCGATATTACTAAAGTTGATTTAATGAAAGTGTCGTTTATAGGGAGTTTTACCGTTTTTGGTCCATTTTAGGCTGTTTTTCAGGTCGCCTGGAAAAACTATTGAAATGAGAGCTAAGAAAACCCTCAAAGTACCATCTACATCGAATATCCGATCTATAGAGTTATAGAGCAGTTGGATGAAACTTTTGGACTGTGTTGAGTTGAGCAAAAAGTGTCTCCAGAAAAAAGAATAAAAAACATAAAAATAAAAATAAAACATTATTGTAAAACTATAAGATCCTTCGCTTCTCTCAGAATTTAAAACAACTGAAAACATTGAAATCCTCGTGGTACGTGACCCACCCTGTATACACAATTAACGGCGTACAACAAAAACTGAGTACGTATGCACACGCACACGAATATTTTTTTTTACGTTACGGATATGGAAACAACACTTATATTATAAACGAGAAGTGTCGTGACGATATGATAAATTTCACAAGTATTTCCGACGTAAAAGAGAGACACTTTGCAGTATATAATAACAACAGTATCATCAACGGGTCGTGACGAATTGACGTATTGAAATTGAACGTGCATTTTTTATCTATCGCGAAATTAAGTTTTCACGATTTTCTCAAAGATCGCTGATACACTTAAAGACGTTATAATAAAACAAAAAAAAAGTACGTACTTCGCCTCATGGGATATTCTTCGCTCCTCGGACCCCAGTCCCAAAGGATTCGTTTTTTTTCCTCGACGGCCTGATGCGAAAATAACAGCGTTACGCCAAACGATATTATTTGCTCCTGCCGACCGCCGGAGCACACCGAACGATATGACGTCACGTCCCGTGTCGCATCCGATATTTTACCGACGCGCGCGATATAATACGGCCCGCCACTGGCGTCCACTTAACCGTAAGGCGACGGCGTGCTCACACGTGTATGTATAATGGCGTTCATTAAAACCCTAGACACGAGAGTTTCGAATTATGAAACACTCGAAACTGGATACGTGTGTTTTACGCTTTAACGGAACTTTGCGCAAAGGATAAACGAAAACGGATCACCGTGACGCGGACAACTTTTTGCGAAGTATGCAACGTCGCACGCATAGTACTATATGTTATAATATAGTAATAAGTAAAAGTAAACACGACACGATCAACGGTGACGCATTGCCCACGTGCAGTTCACTGTGTCGTCGTGCGGACGGTGTAGCGTTGAAATATTTACGGAGGGGTAGAAGGGCTAGGGATTCGAGAGCAGCCCCCCCCCCTCCAACCAAGAATCGAACAAAAGGACCCGTTACAATATGAGCAACTCCATGGATCAGATATTCTATGTAGAGTGTACTTTAAACAGGTTATTTATTCTCTATTTTCTATAGTTTTTCCAGACGTGGGGAAAAGCTGCCGAAAAACCAAGTGAAAACGGTAAAATTTACAATAAATAACACTTTCAATTTATGGATTTTTGTAATTTTGTCATAACTAAGAGAGTAATATAGCTAGAAATTTGAAAATTTCGCCATAATATATTGATACCATAATGTTACATAGGTACTTTTGACTTAAAGACAGAACTTTGAAAACACTTAGTTTCTTAAAGTTTATCCCTTATTAAATTGTTTATATTTCACAGCGACTTCTGACAATCTAATATTATCATAATCATTATACTTAACTAACAGTATGAAAAAAATTTCAAAAATCGTTAGTCAGGTTTTTTTTATAAACGTTAAGAAGAAATATTACTCGATTTTTACGGAATAGAGTGTTTTTATGTCAATTTTCAACTTAAAATACAAAAAATTGCTTCAACCATTTATTATTCAACTTTGGACACATGTAGAACTACATGTTTGGAATCTTTTGGCGAAAAAAAATCTCTCATTTATCAAAAAAAAAAAACTTTAAACAGGTTCGATAAAAAATATATTCCTACAATCAAACCCAAACGGTTAAATATGTTAATGATATATTTTTTTTTATATTGAAGCTCAAAAACGTTTGACTGAAGAAGTGAATTCTGACGTTCCCTTAAAATTCAATACACCCCTCTACCGTTATATTTCCCGAGGAACATAGAATACTCCACGGTGCGAATTACGTTCTTTTTTTTTTTCGTAATGAATTCATATCGACCGTATTGTCCGTTTGTCATTTGTTACAAAACAAAATTGAGTTTTTCTTTGAGAATTTTATAAAATTCGCAAACCCACTCGCCCACTTCTCCCGACAAACTATTGGAAATACGCCGCACAGTACAATAAAATAATCGGAATCGTTTACAATGTACATCCGATCGTCATGTCGGAATGTACGAGAAATGTCGACACGCCCGACGACGACGTAGGAAAAAACGTGCGAGTCTGCACTCGATGTACGTAAAACGCTCGGAACGCGTCGTTCACTCGTTATTGGCATTTGTCAGGTATTCGCAGTCGATTAATTACCCGTGCACTTGTAACACCGTGTTCAGGAACTCGTTTCGCGAGATCGTGGGCGGATTGCATCGGAGCCGCCCCGTATGCAGTCCCCGCGGTTTTTGTAACGAGGAATTCGAAATTACTCTGTGAATATAGTATAGACGTATTTAAATTTGTACCTATAGCTATGTATATATACAGGGTGATTCAACAATTGTGTTACAGCAATCTCGTCGTATGAATATTATTCGGAATGAAATTTACGGTATACACGTTTATTTATTCGGATATATACGTATCCAAAGCGATGAGAAAATTTTATATTTTATAAACACGCCTTCGGGGGTTAATTTTGAAGGTTAACTTTTTAAAGTCGAAAACGTTACTATACATATGTATTTTTTTTTTTTTGCCAACACAAGGCGAAGATATTTTTTCAGAACATTTTGTCGATCGAAAAACATTAATTGAGGCAAACATCTAATTCTGAGAGCGATTCAAAGTTTTCAGAAATCGTATTACGATCACCGTGCGATCCGTGTGCGTTTGCGATACGTTTAACTCGTACAACGCCACAAAATGTAAAATCGCTCTCTTCCCTAGATTTTAGGTTACGTGTTTTTCGACCACTGATATTAAGTAAAAAAATATTTCCACTATTTATTGACAACAAAAAAAAAGCATAGGCTCTCGTTTGGTTTTCAAACTCAACTCCCTAAACTGCCCTATGATGCTATACACAGTCAATATATTTATATGACGTTTACTTGTCGTTTTATAGATTTATCTGAATAAAGAGACTTTTGCGGTATACATTTTACTCCATTTTGAATATTTTCACATAGTAAAATTGATGTGACGCAGTTGTTGGACCACCCTGTATATGTGAATTTCGTCCGTTCGGGTTTAATTAATCTTTTCACGGGCCCGAGCCATGTCCAGTTAATGAAAGTTATAAATGGTTTTTATCCGCCGACCGCGGCCGCCCCGAAACAATTAGAACACCGTGCTAAATGGATAACTTTTAGCGGGCGGACGGACAAAAATACACCGTCGTGAACACTGTGATTTTTACTCGTAGGACAGGGGTGGCCGACTGGCGGCCGCGCGTGCCACTCGCGGTACATTCGATGTTTCGAACGATACTCTGGGCGTCGTCGGACGAAACGACGTGTGGTTCGACACGCGATGATATTCGATTTTGAAATTTTTGTTTTTTTTATTTTATTTTCAATTACATCAAAAACGTCAAAGTCGTCGATATTGTTCCAACGGAAATTTTCACAAAACAACGATAATGACAATATTATGAAACGCAAAATCATAACATTATCGTCGATTAAATTAACAAGATGATATTAATTATTATTACCTAAGTGAATGAAATGAAAAAATATCGCCTCCGTCGCAAAATAATTTCCCTCCGTGCGTCGCATAACGTTTGATTCACATCAAATTGGTTGTGTACGTACCATAACAAAGCCAGTTGTATTGGTTTTGCCGCGTGAGTGAGTTTACTTTAAAGTAACGGACGAACTTTAATGACTTGACGTGTTCGAAACTGCGAAACTATAATGAAATATTAATCGAAAAACAAATTCGGCATTTTCGTTAAAACTAAATCATCACAATATGATTATTGTTACAGAGTAGAATATTCAAATAATACGTTTTGAACGTAACAATTGAATTTTATTACAATATTTGTATTGTACATTATTTAAATTTGAATTGAACTCAGAAAATACATTATAAATCTACGGCCGAGAATTCATAGGCGATACTGAAATTTTACTTACATTATATTCAGCTCTGCTAAGTAAATATTTTTCATTAATTCACAAGTGGTATTAATTATAAAACGATCCGAGTTTTTTCTTATCTAAGATTTGTCTAAGAACATTTTAAGTATAAACGGTTTTTTTACAGCAAAACGTCGAGGAGAAAATGTATATTCGTATTCTCATCAGCATGGCTATCATTATATTATCGTTATCAAAATATAATACTGTTAATCTCAGTGAATAAATGTATTATAACAATATGGTTGTTGGCGACACAGAGTGTTGATTTGCTATAGCGCTTTTTATCGTCGATATCGTGTTTACTCTGTATAATACAGAAAAAGTTGGCCTATCCTGTTCAAGTATTTACTCACGCCTGGCGTTAGCAGAATCGTAACATTTTATCGTCATACCTTCCGTGTTACTCGTCTACCGTCCTCGTACCTACCTCTATGCCGCTCACTGACACGACACGGAGTGACCGTTTGTAATTCGATTACGTTCACACGACACATCTATGGGATCACGCGCACGTGTGATGATAATTCAATGTTCGTTTTTACTGAGTTCGTGAACATAGACTTTGATCGATGAGGCAAATTTTGAAACGTCAGATGTTAATTTCTATAACGATAAGAAATGAATCGTATATTATCATTATTTATGTTACGTTGACGGAACACAGCGACGTTTTTAAGATACCTAGGTAGATTTCGTGTTTTAGTCGGAATACTGTGCCTCAAGCTCAGTGGCGTTGCGAACATATTTTTTCGGAGCAGTTGCCCCAAAATATTTTCGGCGGGTGTGATCATTTTGTCTGGCTGTTAAATTATTTCATGAAAAAACGTGTGCTACCTATTACCCTGTTGGATTATTTGGACACAATGCATACTGTAAAAATTGTATTGACATTTATGTTCTAGTGAAAAACAATATGTTAGGTAATGCATGTTTTCAGAATTGTATGTGTGCGTGGGTGGGTGGGTAGCTTTGTTGTTGGCCTCTATAGGTAAAATGTTCGTGACGCTACGGCTCAAGTTGATAGAACACTTGAACATTATCATAATGATTTTCTAATAATAAAAACAATATATATATATATATATATATATATATATATATATCAATAGTATAAAAAAAAAAAAACCATCCATCATTTGAGTAAAGATTCAAATTAATATGTAAAATAACACAAGCTGATATTGAAGTGAATTTTACTTCTTTGTAAATAAATAAATAATAAAGAAAAAACAATCATTATCAAATAATATTTACAATATTATCTGTCGGTTAACGATTATTGACGTTCGACTGTTAATCTTAAATATCCATAGTGGGTACGCATTACAATCGTAAAAGTATCGAAAACACGATCTAATTTATTATTTAATCTTTACCTCGTGGGAAAAGCGCATTATGCAATTATTTTCGAGGATAAAAGCTCAAAATATTTACGGGACGATTCAAAAAAAAAAAAAAAAAAAAAAGACGAAAAAAACCCGGTTTTTAAATGTTTAAAAAACGACGGTATATCCGTGTTGAATCCGATCTTTATAGTACCTTCACGAGTAATAAACAAAAGTTTCGCGAGCGCGATGCGCTCTCGGAAGGTAAACGCTGCGATCGGAGCACGTTAAAAGCAAGAACACACTTACGTAAAACCGTGCTCGCGTTCGCGTCGCGAGTTTAACGATCCGCGCGCGCTAGACTCCTCATTTCCGTTGCTATCGGTCCGTGCGAAATTGCCAAGCGTGTGCACGCCGTGAGCCTGCAGAGCACGCAGCGCGAATCCTGTTCGAGAGTGTATTCACAACGTTACGTGTAAACAAACAGGGCTGACGATATTACACGCGCTTCAGACAACAGAACGTCATCAGAGATTATTATTTCGATTAAAAATATCGATCGTGCGGCTACTGACGACTGTAGTGAAACTAATACGAGAGATCGTGGGTAAAACCGTGTGTACGCCAGGCATGTCGAACACACGAGGCCCGTTGCAAATTTTTATTTTTTTTTCATCGACCCTGCACGGCTATAAATACTAATGGGGCAGAAATTCGATAAAATCATTGTTAAAAAAATAAATTATAAAATCGTCATCTCGTGTCAAATCTATGTCGGAATAGATTTATTTTCTATAACTACCTACGTGTATTATGTTGATTCCCGGCCGATAAACCATTTTCGAAGTACTCATTATAAGCAGAAACAATAAGTGAGTAATTGAAGAAGCCTTCACTAATATTGTCAACGACGAATCTAATCATTCGAAATCCTTTGAGTCTTTTTTTTTTTTTTAATAATATCTTTCTCTTTAATAATTTATTCAATTTTCTTTTTAATTCAAAATTTAAAATTCAATTGAGAATTAAAAACACGTATTTACAAATAATTGTATTGTATGTCAGTTGAATTTTTAAATGATAAAATTAAAAAAATTATAAAAAACGTTTTTTTTATTTAAACACATTTTTAAAGGCGGTCCGCATAGTAAACAATCAAATACATATAGCTCAGTAGATATTTTGAGTTTAAAATGTCGGATTCACACATATCACTGAGCGAAGAGTGCTAAAAATTATTGAAAGCTATTTTGTTTAAGAAAGAAGACATTTTTTTTAAATCAAAATAATATTCAAAACTTGTTGTTCTATCTGTATTCAAAGTTTCAGTATGATTGGATAGACAAATTTCTTCAAAAAATTTTTTAAGTTGAAGCTTTAGGTGAAAACAGTTTATTAGGTACGTAAAATTGAACAATAATTTACTTAAATGCTTATAACAAAAATGCTGAGACACGATTTTTAAAATTTTTTCAGTATCATTAGAGAAGTGTATGGGTAAATTCATATTCAATTTTTGGAAGTTTTCACCAAATATTAAAAACTTTATTAGAAATATTTATTTTTTTAAACGTGGTATTTTTAAAGTTCTATTCTTAGCTCAATAATTCTCAAATTTGATTGAAACTTTTTTTAAGTATGTAGTAATACGTCGTAATAATAAATGATGAAAAGTTCAAGTTTCTAGGAAAATTACTTCAGGAGTTTTGACAAAATTACTGAAGTTGATTTAATTAAAGTGTCATTTACGGTGAATTTCACCGTTTTTCTCGGATTTTTGGCAGTTATTCCCTTCACCTAACAAAATCACGACTGTTGATAGGAGAGAAAAATGAACCCTTAAAGTTCCATCTACATGCGATTCCCGATCTATAGGGTTTCTGGACCAAGTTGAGGCGAGCGAAAATTATCCGGAAAAAAAAATACCTAGTAAACATCATTGTAAAACCATAAGTTCGTTTGCTTTTCTCAGGATCTAAAAATTAAATTTATACATTATTGCATTTACTATTACATACATGTACGTATACGGGTAGATGTTATTATTATTAATCATACAAATCTAAAATAAATAAAATCCGTTTTCTTTGCTTGAATCGTAAGTCAATCGATTTTTTTTTCTGTATCGACTACACTATTTACCTCGATTTTGATGTAATTATAATCAATACGCTAAATAGTAGTTAGGTACATATTGTTATTCATCGTAATAATAGTTAATACCGTCATAACTTACATTATTCCATTGTTTATGTGATTCAACCAAGTCGTGCATACACTTCTCGTGAAGTAGATTACGGTCTGATTCGATTTTAAAATAAAGTTTGTTAATTGATCAAAGTCCAGAATTCTAAAGATGAATATCACAGCTTCACGTCTAAAACATACAGCAGTCTCACGAGCTTAAACATTTAGTTCTACCAAGTTTGATTTTTTTTTTTTCGTCGTTCTGTAATTTATTCTAACTTGAACATAAAAATATATTTCAATTTCAGCATGATACAGGGTTAAAATTGGGACAAGAACGCTTGAAAAAAGATATCGCGTATGACTATATTATGGTTAAAGAGATGTAAGCGTTTAATACTAAAATGAAGGGAGTTTTGTAGTACATTTTTGCATGGTACTCATATCTTTCAATGAACTGCTTTGAACTTAAAAGTTTAAATGCTTAAATCTTTTTTTTAATGAAGATTATACCAATCGGTGCTATGATGATAACAATCTAAGAATAAACACTTTATTTAAAAATTATCTAAAAATGTTTGGATAACAAAGACGACATTTTTTACCAGAAAATAAACATCATTGTAAAACCATTAGATTCTTCGCTTCACTCGGAATCTAAAAAGTTAATAGTTCGTTTAACGTAGTGTTCATTTACCTTTGAACAGTTAAAACTCGCATTATCTGTCAATTGGAATTTTTTTTTAATGCCGTATAAAGAGTTTTTATTAAAGACGTTTAGATTCCGAAGAAAGCGAAAATCATAATTTGATTACAAACATACAGTCGAATCAGCTTATTACGATGCCGTATATAACGACATTCCGGATAAAACGATGCTCAACCGTGTATTTGGTTTGTTTTATATCTCATGTGCAGTAATTTTGGTCGGATATAACAATGTCGGTTATAACGATAATTCGGATATAACGATACTATTTTGAAATGAAAATTGGCTTTTTTATTTACCTATAACAATAAAATGTATTATATTATATAAATATATGAATTTATGTTTTTTGTTTTTTTTTTTTTGTAATCACAAAGTTATATCTGAGAAATAGTCCAGAAGTCTCATCAGAATCATATTACTGGTGTTATTGCTATAAGTGCTAAAAAATGCTTTTAAAATAAATTAACGTTCATCAAACTGATAAATCAGAAAAGACTTTTTTTTTTTTTTAAATTAATTTGCTTTTATTGGAAACATTACAGCAATGTAATTACATACAAATAGACTTTTTCAAAACGAATATTGATATTTTATTTTATTTTCATACAACGGTTTTTAGAATATATACCCACTCTGTATAACAAAATGGTAATAAAAAAAAAAAAAAAAATGTAGACGGTACGTAGACAATACTTACTTTATCATTTATGAAATAATTTTATAAACATTAACTAAATCGTAATCGTCGGCTTATCAAATATCTGGTTATTTTATAAAATTAAAACATTTCACACAATATACATTGCACAAAGACAATATCTAGCGAAAATAAACTCGACTCGAGTCAAACTGCGGTTTCAGATCAGAACACATTTTTTCTATATACCTATAACCGTAACGCTATGTATACATTTTATGGTCTACAAGGCGAATAAAAATATTCTTCTGAAAATTTCTGACATGACATAGGAGAATAATGTGATCGACATTTGTCATGACGTCACCGTACGACGACAGTTAAATCCTTCAAGAACAATATTGAAGGGTAACATGTCAAAACGTGTTATTGCCAAAATTGATGAAATCGAGATAAATATTGATTCATATGGTAAAACAATCAAGGAATTCATTTTTGCCTGTATTTTTTTTCATGTCCGTTTTTTAAGGTGTAACATAATGTTTGAAAAGTTGGAGTTTTTTCAAAACGTGGTACTTTCAACCTTAATTTTTTTCAAAATGTATTATTTCCGGAAATAGCACGTTTTGAATCAAACTCAAAGATAAATATTTAAAAAAAAACTACGTATAATGTATATTAATTTGAATTTCATTTAAAAAATAGATTTTTCGTAGTATTTTTAAAGTGTGTTTTCTGAAATTTGACATTTTCGGCAATAGCACGTTTCGACTTGTTAACCTTCAATTTCAAAACACCACGGTTTGATTTACCGTTCGCTGGTGTTGATTTATCGGCGACTACGCGGCGCGAGTGTGTGCACGAGTGCGAATTTCCCAACATAATGGTAAAACCGAGCACGACGAGCGGGTTTCGCCGCGTGGGAACTTCCGGTAAGTTATGACACGTTGTTTGTCCGATCGTCCCATTTGTTCTCGTCGACACTCCGGCCGAGATTAACGAGAAATCATAGTTCTCCCGCGGACGGCGCGTGGACGCCACCGCTTTGCCGCAAACGCCTCGTCGTGCTCTCAGTTGATTTTCGGTCTTTTAAAACAATTATTATTATTATTATTATCGTTGTCGTCGGCCACCACGCGGCCGTCGAGGGGGTGACTACTACGCGACAAAACTCGATTTACGAGGTAGGCGCCGATTCTGATTGGTGCTTACCGTAACGGCAGAACACCGGCGTTTTCGGATGACGACCGGTAGTTAAACTAGCAATTGTTAAGGGCGGACAAAAGTGACCTTTTTTCAGGCCTTTGATATTCTACCGACAAAACTTCATCCGACGTGGTCGACGAGTCTGGTGATCCGTTTCGTCGACATTGTAATATCATCAATTACTCCAATGACTTAACATCGGCTGAAATTATCGTAAAAGATTACGATTCGCCAATAATTATTATGATACGATAATATTATGGTATTAAATAATACGGGATTTTATTCAAAACTATGCAACTATAAAAATCACTGAATGAATGAAATTAAAAAGTCGATCCGTCAATATTTTCAAAAATACAAGATTAATAAAATGGACAGCTTAAAATTTCGCAAATATTATAAAGTAAAAATCTCAGTAATAAACTACTTTAGTTGATACCATTTTGAATGCACTCCATCTGTGTAGATGATAATATATCGATTTAATGCAAATTGTATTCAACGGAATATTTTGATACGTATATTTAGAGATTATTGATTTTAAGAAAAAATGATTTATTTTATAACACAATAGGATTTCGATACGTGACTTAGTGACAAGTATTTGTATCATTGTATGCGAATTTGTTTTAATTTTGAATAGATAATTTATTATAAGTTCACTACATTGAATTCATTTATTGCAATTTACTTTAACCAAAATACACTGCAATATTTAAATGTTTCAAAAACAAAATTTATTGTATTATTTGATAAAAGTAATTATTTCAATAATAATCTGATAAAAATTTAAAATTCATTAACTCAAGAGTACAGCGATGTTATCTATTGCGACTGACTAAAATATACAACTAAAATCAGTAGAAATCGAAATTTTGACTTAAACAATATATATAAATATTTTTATTAATATGTAGTAGGATGCTGTATTTGTTTTAACCAGTAGAGCATACAGAACCTTATAGTTATTGAATTTATTTTAAAAGATTATAATCGATTAAATTTCTAAGGAAGGAATAATTTAAATATGTATTTTTTAGTCCAAAACAATTAAAAATCATGACCATGACCAAGATATTAAATATCATTGTATATTTTGTAATTGACATTGGTTTTCAAAAAATATTTTTTTTACTACTTATATTTAAATCATTGACACACACTCACAAATATACATACATTTTATCTTCTGTACATTAAAGTTAAAAAATCATAAAAAATAGGTCATAAATCTTGTTTGAATAAAAAATTTAGCACGCTAGTAGAGGTATTCCTTGTCTGTTTAATTTTATCCCTATGAATAAAAACTAAAAGTAATGCCCTCACATCTCGTCTATGAATTATCAAAACTATGAATTTTACAGGCTCAATCACATCAATGAAATATTAAAGCCATGAACCAAAGGTCACGTTTATAAATAACTAAATAACTAATAATACCCCCCCCCCTAACATTAACTGAAATGAAACAACAACAAAATAATACTAAAGTGCAAAAAAAAAAAAAAAAAATGAAAACATTTTAACAAGTTAAAATTAATTTGGGACAAGAAGCCAATGACAATGGTGTGGGTACTATAAGATATTCTAAAAAAGGAGTTGCTCAGAAAATAATCGTGTGAAAATTCCGTCGTGTTTTTACCACAAGTTAGCCAAAATCGATAGTGCATATGGAAAGACTTATAATAAACATTCCTCCAGAAACATAGGTTTGACACCCGATCTATGGTACAGAACTATAGATAATATATGGTAATGTTTATAATAATTCTTACAACGCGAATCTGTTATTTAAGCATTTTACGTACGACAAAAATCAAACCGTCTGACGAATATGCGATGTAATAATAAAATATCCGTTTATTTTGATTTTTTTTTTTTTTTTTGCAAAGCAATCTTCTCGAGAAAACATTAGCGTCGTACTGTTTGACAGGACGACTTTCTCCCTGTGCACTCATAGGAATATGACAACAATAATATCAACTAAAATAATTTATTACACTCGGTCGTCGGTGCGTTGTTTCCTCGGCGCGCGCTGCAAAGTTACTTAATGTTGTTTATGCAGAGCACACGCACACGCACGAAATCATTCACACCGAGTCTCGTGGATTATTGTACGCGTAATATATAACAGAGAGAACGTGGTGCGGATTTGAATACACGTATTAAATCACAATGGTAACCAATTATTTTACATCCAAATGTTCGCGTCACAAACAACTGTAGGTACATTATACGAGTATACTTGTGTTATATACAGAAGTGTGTGTGTGTGTGTGTGTGTGTGTGTGTGTGTGTGTTTGTGTGTGTTTGTGTGTACTAGACGTGCATATAGTCAGTTACAACGTGAATACGTATCTGAGTGTGGGATTTCACGTGACTCAAAGATTTCGTTGTCAAATTCGTCTGCTTCTGTTTTTGTATAAAAGTTTGAGTATAATACCCTTGCAGATATATCTGTTATTGACGTAATGATATTGTTTCGTTATAGCTACGACTGCAGTCACGTAGTACACTTTCTTAATTGATTAAATAATATGATATTAATATATATATATGTTAATGGAACGTGTTGCAGAATTCATAAAATATATATTGGATAAGTTATTATGAGCTAAACACATCAATGTTATGTAGAGGTCACGTCGAATGACACGTTTCGAAAATGATGTGAAAATATTATTACATTTATAAGGACAGAAAACAAATATGAAATACCTCGTTATTTTCATACGCATTTGAAACGGAGTTGTGATATGTTATCGCGAGATCTAAATAATACACAGTTTTCGATTATTCAATGTAAAAATGATGTCTGTCATTATTATCTTAGCATTGATTTACTTTCGCCAGCGAAATCTGATGACATTTTACTCGTTCAATCTTTTAATTGAGTGACTTATTGTAATGATAATAAATAGAACGGGCTGCATAAAATAAACGCTCAGAAAGTTATGACTTTAATTTATGAGCTCGAATAATTTCTGAATTAAATAACTAGTAAAAATTTATCACATAAATACACACACACACACACACACACACACACACACACACACACACACACACACACACACACACACACACACACACACACACACACACACACACACACACACACACACACACACACACACACAGAAACACTTCGCCCATTAAGCTCAGTTTGAGAAAGTTTTCAAATAATCGGTTTAGAAATCGTTCGTTTTATATAGTAGAAATTTATTTGGACTTTTTCGTAGTTTAATTGGCAAGAGATTCGTCGAGATTTAACTAACACAATAATTTGTACACCTCAGGGCAAATAAATTAGTTTCAATAAAAGCAATAAGTATTTTGAGACGTGGCAGACAGCGATTAGTAAACCCTAAAATTTACTACATAAACCCAGGTTTAACAAATAAACAGGATTTAACGCCAACACATGTGTGTACTTTATATATATATATATATTTGTATAACGATAAATGTGATATGTTGAATCGTATTTGACAGTTAAAAGAAAAACAGAAAAAAAAACAGTCGGTTGCGAATTCCTAAAGGGACCGTAATATCTAGTGGTTTTAACCTCGACTTATGTAGATAAATCGATATATCCGGATTTCCTCTAAAGAGTAAAATTTAGTTCCCTTCAATGTTTGACAAGTGGCTATAATTTTGGAAATGTTGCAGTAACAGATTTTAGTGCATTTATTGAAATCACTACAGGAGTGCATTATATATGTACTATATGATATAATGTATTACCTATACAGGGTGAACCAGATCTATTTGACAAATACAAGACATTTTTCTATTCATTAGTTTTAACTTTTATTATTTTTTTTTATTAGTACAATAGTCCTGCACTATAACATCGTGTAAAAATGTATTTTGATTTTTGGAACTCTAATCTTGAAATTTGAAATTTTACTGTTCATTTAGAAAAAAAAACCCCAAACAGCCATTACGCCATTTTGTAAACAAGATTCTTAGAAAAAATCAAGATATTAAAATATATTTCGAAAGTAAGGTAATTCATTTATGACGATTTTTTTGTATTTTTTCGAAAACGTGAATTTAATAGTTGAAATTAATGTTCGTTCACTTAAGATAAGTCAGTGATTTCGATAAAATTTTCTATGAAATCATATACTTGATTTAAAAATATTATTCTGTACGTGTGAAGATATCGATGTGATAATATTGAAAATTCTATCATTTATTCACTACGCATTTAATGATACGTTAAATAACAAAAATATTGGAATAAATTGAATTTCGATATTTCATTTAATTAATTTTGGTACCTATACAATATGAGATAAAATAATGTGAAATACAATATCATTGTTAATTTTTTCGCAAAATTATAATAATCGGAGGAAATCAAAGAATCAATCTTTTTTAGTGACATAAGCACTAATGTTTTTTTATAAATCCTTTTCACAAAATGGCTATTTTTAATTTTTCACTGAACGGTTGGTAACATTCAACATTTTTAAATTTGAGTTCTCAGAATAAAAAAAAGCTTTTATGTGCAATTTCGTCGTAATGTATAACTCAAATATGAGTTAAAGAAAAAAAAAACAAAAAATTATTTTTATAAAAATTACGATAAGAAAAAATGTATTGCATTTGTCCGAAATAGACTCACACTAGAAAGAATTAGCGCGGCCTTTTACAATTTTTGAAAACAAATTAGTTTACTGACTTTACATTTAAATAAGCAGTATAACTGATTTTGAAATATTTTTACTTTTTACGTATTTATCTTTTTCATATTGAAATTATTATTAATTTGAGGTTTCGTTCGTTAGGTACAAGTAATATGTAGAAAACAATCAATTCAACCTCGACAGTGGTGTAAATTAATGTAAAATTTGAATTTTCAACTCAATACAATTTATATTTAGCTATCAACTTATGAATATCATATTAATTTTGTAGCCATGATATTTTTACTCTGAAAAAAATGGCACCAATATGACTTTATTGTAGTATTCAACATAATGTCTAGCATATTGTCGTGAACGATATTTAAATGTTCTACGCAAGTATTTCAGTCATTTGTTCTAAGTATGAGTCTTCAACGAAATGCGTCGCTATCACAACGCACAGACGAATCTTAAACTTATTCGGTACATAAATCAGATCGTTGACAAAATGTAAAATAGCATTTAAAAATTAATTGGTTTTCAACTTGTTCTAAAGATCATTTATTATTTATTTTTAATTAGTAAAATCAAATAATTATTTACACATGTAATAATAATTATAATATAAATCATGATTTATCAACAACTGTAATTACTATACACGGCGTGGGAGTTCCAACACACGGGGTTATTCGGCTTGTAGTAAGTAAATATTGTAAAAGGTCGGTATTATCAATTTGATCCTTTACATCGTATAGCCATCGTGTTCAAAGTGTTCTCCATTAATACCCAATTAGGATTTCAGCTTGCCCGTGTCCCGAACAATATTTTTTTCTCATCAGAGATTTGCCCTCTGGCGGGAACACAATTATTTTCAAATACTTTAATCTCCAAAACAGTAATTTAATCCGTCGGTTCATCTTTGTACATAGATTAGTGCGGTAATTATAAGCTCTGTAATGTATTTAAATACTGCGAATGATTTCTCAGAGAGCTTAAATTGCAATCAAAAGGTGCGTTACACCCGTCACTCCACCCGATCGTCACGTCGCCGAAACCGTTTTGAATTAAAATATATGACTTTACCGACATTTCGGGCAAAGTTAAAGCGTATTTTTATGAATGTTTACGGCCCATACCTGGGCAAGTTAACTGGTTAATTATTAAATTGCAGTGTCTTTTCACGCACACAATTTCATTAAATCACGTTTTTATTTCAAATTGAATATTTATGATGACTAAAACCTTTTGAAAGAGATTTTCGCTACAAAATGACTTTAAAGTCTCGTCAATGAATAAATTAAATTCGGCTTATTTGGATTTATTAAAATTGAATGATATATATATATATATATATATAATATTTTTTTAAGTGCTGTTAACAAGTTTGAATATTAGAATAAATAAGACAGAAAATTCGAGCAAAGTACAGCGTAGAAAATAAAAAGTTTCTCCTTAAAAGCATTTTGATTCGGAAGTGACGTTAATTTTTTTAAATAACACGCAAGAGAGTATGACATATTATGTTACATACTACGTAACACGACGTGACTAAATATTTTTTATTTTATCGTCGGACTCGAAAAAAAAACATAAAGTTCAGTGGAAACTCGATTAGTTTTTGAAAACGTACCACGGAAAATCCGATATTTTTCTAAAGGACTCCTACCGTGAAACGGTTCGGTCACAAACAGCTGATTAAATCACGGTGGTCGTTTTAAAATATTGTCGCGCGTCGCCCATCGTGTCGACACGGTCGACTCGGCGGACGTGTTCGGCGTTCGTCACGTCCACGCGAGCGGTCCGGGCGCTTTCTAATTTATGGACATTGTTTTATCGGTATAAAATTTATTTAATATTGTCGTTTGATTTTTAACACGATTAATGAAAAAACACGACATTGCGCGGTCACGTATGCTCGCGAGTCCGCGACGATGATAAAACACCGTCGTCGAAATCATAAAAGGGTTGATTATTATTTACCGTCAATGCGTTGTTAATTCACAATAGGCAGGTACTCAAAATAAACACCGAGATTCAACATTTATACACCGTATTATTTTATCCATTATTATGCGTCCGAAATTTAATCCAGTGCACAGTGTTAAATACATTTCAAGGAGGTGAACAGTTCTCAAGAATTTTGTTCGTCTCCTATCCTATCTTGTTGAACGTGAGAAAATAAATAATTGTTTAAAATGAATAAATATATATATATATATATATATATATATATATATATATATATATATATGTATTATATATACATGCATAAAGAGAGAGAGAGGGGGAGAGTTTGGTTCAACTAATGTAATATTATATCATCACTATGTCATTACCAAGGAAATAAATCTAACTCGGCGGTTTACACTTAAAAAACTTAGTTTTGTAGCGACAAAAACTATGTATTATTGTTTACTTTTTAAGTGTTATTTAATAATATCCAAGAACACAAACGTTTCCTTATACCTAAATTAAATATCGTTATTAAATAAAAAAAAAAAAACTAGAAAGCACGATACTAATAAAACTCTTGGTCTTTTATTTAGGTCTACCAAATCGTTTGGTGATATAAACTGTCTTAGAGTTCTTTTTTGTGCCTTATTACGTCCTATTTTGGAATATAGGTCCATTATATGAAATCCTACTACGATCTCTCATGTACAAAAGCTTGAACGAGTACAAAGAAAATTTGTTCGTTTTATAGGTTATAAAAGAAGGCTAACGAATAATATTGATGATGTTTCAGTTCAGGGCCTACAATTTGATTTAAAAATTGATCCACTTTTAGCCCGTCGTAATATATCCGTCGATATATCCTTCTTACATAAATCAATTAATGGTATCATATCTTGTCCTCCTCTTCTGGAATGTATTTCGTTTCACGTACCACAATTCAACGCCCGTTCAAGTCCAACATTCCATATTAAAACACACCGCACTAACTATGGACTAAACAGTCCACGTAATAGACTCCTAACATTAGGAAATACATCAAATTTTGATTTTTTTTTTTTAATAATCTGTCAGATATAAAACTTCGTCATTCAAATCACTAGTCTATCCAAATTGTAATAATTATATTCTCTTGTTTATGTTTGTTGTTGATCCTACGTACCTACAACATTTATATGATATTATCACACTTTCAAATCATTTTTTTAATACGACATCCTGTAAATTATATTATCAATCTGTACTCGAGCCTACCAGGCGTTAATTCAAATAAATAAGTAACACTTTTTTTTAAATTTGTATCCTACATAATATGTGTTGTATTATTTTGTATCTTTTAATTACCGTTTTATTAATGTACACTGATTATTCACTTTACCGAACACCTCGATATTGGATTGGCATCTCTCGTAGCTCAGTTATAAGTCAAGTTACCGAGTCTATAGGATTATATTTCAGTTTATATGATTATAAAATATATAAGTGCAATAATGTCGTCGAATAATTCGTATTGTATTAATTTCATCTCTCGTAGTGCCCGCCGTAGAAAAAAACGTATTAACTTTACGCTGTTCGTTTACAATGTGAGGTGTGTATGTGTGTGTTGGACTGATGACGACAATGACTACGACGATGAAAACTCACTGCTCGGCACGACACGAATTTTCGGCGCCTTTAATTCAATTATTATTTTCGATTATCAGCGGTGACGTCTCGCACGGCGATCGTTCCACACGACACACGCCCGTTCGGCGAGGTATCCGTTTACCGTCCGTGTACTCGTAACACGCATAATTATTATAAGGTAGGTGTAATGTACAATAATAGCAGACGGTACGACACGGAGACGTAATACGTATAATATATTATTATGTACGCACGCGTGTTGTATTGACGAATGTACATAATACACAGACGACGTGCACGCAATCACCGTGACATTTCAGATTACGACCCGACGGCGACGGCGGCGGCGGCGGCGGATGAAGTCGATTCGCCCGTGGATTTGAATATTCATCGTCGGCCGCGGACCGCGTGAACCGGTGTGGTACCCGCGGTTGATTTCGGATTGTCGTGTCTCGGGAGGAAGGAAGACGCGCGCGATGTCGCAGCACGTGCATAGTATAATATTATTGTCGCCGGACCGCACAGTGCGATGAAACCGATTTCTAGCTGGCCGAAAGTAGATTTTTGAATCGATTTCCGAAACGTTGATCGTGAAATACGTTTTTACTCGTGAAACGCGTCGTCCAATATTATATTACCGTATTGGTAATGATTTCGGGTGACGTATTCAAGACTTAAACGACGTGAACTACATAAAATCACACGAAATCATTAACTAGGTATTTAGTTTCATGAATATAATATTTGACGTTTCTTTTTGTAGTTATAAATCACCGCGACCCGTTTAATGTCACTAAATTTTAATTCATACACATATTCGCTCGTTTTGAACACGTTTTTTAATTTAAACGAAAATTAATGTTATTTATTTATTTTATTTATTTTTTTTTTTGTGAGAAACAAATAATGAAATTTCATAAAATATTACGTATTAAATGTTCAATAAACTGCCAATCAAAATTACTTCATAATATTACCTCTACTAAACGTATTATGTTTTCAAAATAACGGTCACGTGTTTTTAATTCAACTGGTTTTCATTTGACTGTACTTGTCTATGCCTCTACTCGCCCACGCCGGTAGGATGTAAACCAGTGATGCCCAACCTTTTTTTCTTCGGCGAGCCACTTTGGTAAACGATTTCTTCGAGCGGGCCACCAATTAAAAAAGTCCGAATAATCTCAATGTCAATCTAATAATATAGTTTTGTAAGTTTTGTTACACATAGTAGGTATACAGTGCACGTGTAGGACTTGTTTTCCCATCTTTTATTGACTATTGAAAATATGACGGGATTCAAAAATTAATAACAAGAATTGTGTTTTGTAATCATTTTATTTTTATTTGAATATTTTGTTTTACTTTAAAAATGTTTAACAGGCCACATAGAATAAATACATCGATTGTTTTACACGTGCAGTATTAAACTTTATGATGATGTACCCGACGAGTGTGGAAAAGTGGTTCGATAAGTTTGTACGCATCGATACGTTATATAAAATTTATATGTAATATAATTACCCAATATCGAAACCGGCGGTATTAGTCGGTACGAATTACAACACAATGTTGATGTTAGGGAACATTTTCGATTGGCGGGATAACAGGTGATGGAGTAACGTTTCCTTGGCGCCCGATCAGAGAAATGTATTTTTCCGGAGGTACTTTTACGGTGCGAATTCTATAATAGACGGGACGAATCGAAGTACAACTTTCGAGTTGAAAAAAATTCTGAAAACTGAGTACCTAGGCCATAACGTGTCTCGTGTTCATATTGTTTTTTGAAATCATAACTCGGCTCACGATAGGCTTGAGTTGTAATATTTTTGAGTCAAGTACAGTGATGTAAACAGGAAAAAGCAGGCGATGCGGCTGCGTCGAGGCGTTGATGTTCAGAGAGGCCTTGAAAACTGTTGACTCGAATCGAGTATGTTAGCGTTCGTTAAATTTATTTCACACCGAGTTAATCCGTCATTGACGTACTCACTATCCCCCATTTATGGACGAGGTTATTGCATTCACCCTGCTCCGTCCAGTTACTCACCAGACCGTGTTTGTGGCCAGGCGCAGGCAGTCAGACACGTCGTACAACACTGTCAAAATTTGATAGAGGCATTGATGGACTTCACGAAGCCGGGGAAGAAGCCAGAGAATGGCTAAAAATCTAGATCCACGCTTATGAACCAGCAATCAACATTTAGACCCTCACTTAATTAATTTAAAAGATTGACTTTGTTTTTTAACCCCAATTTGTTGACTATCTTTGTTGCCATTATGCGATTTTTGTTATTATTTAATGTTTTTTTTTTATTTTGTTCTTATTAATATCGTTGCTAAATATGATTTCACTATTTTATATATATATGTATACACACTTTTATATATATGTGCTCACTGGTGATTTCTAGTGGTCTAAACGATAAGAGCGTCTGGTAAAATATACGCGGTAAATGTGCGTCTATTGTGGCCATGACGTCAGCTTTGCAATAATTTTCATCACGCGTTTGTACACATATAATAATATATGACTATATTATACAGTCAAAATGTATATATTAAAAGTCGATATCGCACATCGAAATTTATTATTATTCAATGCGAACCACTGCAGTATATCGGAAGATGTTTTCCGAAAAGTCGCGGTACTTTTTTTTTTTTTATCATCTACGACAAATAGTGCGGATATCGGCGATATTCTCGGGTGTGAAAGTCCGTCGGTGCGGGTCTGAGATAAGAGCCACACCCAGAACGCGTACAAATAATTCATTAAGGATAACACACGTCTATGTGTGTCACCCGCGACGGGCAAGCGTGCCAAAAGAGATCAGGAGCGATCGTATTTCTGGCTATAATACCAATGTATAATGATACATATCTGTTATCGAAACGTACGTAGACCAACTAAGAATATTGAAAACATTAAATATTACATAATTTAGTTGAATTTTTCATTTATTTTTTACTCAATGGTATTACCATTAACGTTGTATAATAAAATGGTAACAATAGGTTAACGAACCGGTCTACAGAGCTACCGTAACGATTTCCGTGGAACCTCTTAAATCGGTTAAATTTATTGTAAACGAGATTTTCACGAAATTAATTTTTTTTATTTATTCGTCATTCAATAACTAAAAGCACATTACTCTGTTTTTATTTTTGTTTTTTTTTATATAAAAATCTTATAATTATTCATATTTTTTTTATTCCGGCTAACATCGTATTATTGTATTGCAATTAGATTAATGAAAAAATCTGACTTTTCCATATCGCAAAAATAACTCAAACCTTAATCATTCGGTTGTTCTGGTTTTCTTAATTTTTTTGTGGGCGTCAGATTCCCTGGACTCTACCTGCAGATATGGTTTCGAGCATATGGTGTATAATTTTTATGATATTAGACGTTTATACGTACAGTACGTCACGTGACGGTCACTATTCGTCGTCGAATCGAACGAAAGATCTACCAACGTAGAATACGGAAGTTTTGACGACGGGTCTGTTCGGAGACATAAAACTCTGCGAGAAAAAAAAATTCTACGCGAAAATCGTTTCTCACGTCGTATATACCTGTGTGTTAACCGCGGTCGAGCGTAATTGAACCACACTCGCCATCAAGAGTGATTTATGGCCGGGCGAAAATCGATACTTTTTCATTTGCGGATTTTTCGTGTTTGCTTTTTATTGTTTGAACGGCGAGGCGACCGCGGCAGTGGTATTTATTTTCGCCTAATTTACTGGCTTTAAAAGATGACGCTACCAACGGTGGGGTAGGTATCCGACGATCGACGGCACCTACACGGAAATCACAAAAGACAAAAACAAAACAAATAATGATTTAAAAAATAAATAAATTCGAAAGAAAATTCGATTTGAGTTTTTGTGTTATTTGTCGTAGAACACAACATTCGTATACATCCTACAATCGGGGCCGTATTCGGAGTGAAGCAAGTGGGCTTGGGCTAGGAGTGCGAATCCTGTCTCCGTCAAACATTTTAAGCGTGATACATTTTTTTTTTTGTGATTTTTTTTATGATTTATATACACATGACAGTGGCATGTCCTATTAAATACGATGTTATAGTATAGTTCGATTGACAACGAGTGATGTTAGATTACGTGATAGCCTCTATTATAGGAATCTACTCTTAATTAGTTGACGATTCGCTCTCAGAATACACTTTTAACACCTCCAGTTACTATTGCTTTGCGTGCGAAAAATTTCAGCAAGCTGAGAATCATTAAACATTATCGTCTTCGGTCAACAATCGATCAAAATCGTCTAACAAGCGTGGCCTTAACGTCTATTGAAAAAGACATTATAATATTATATAGTCGCACGAATTTCATTCGACTGCGTCGTAGACGAATTCGCTTTTGTATAAAAGCGAAAAAAGTATTTTTGCGATAAAGTCTGTTCAAAATATAAATTCGTTTAACCGTAATCCATAACGTACGCACAATATTTTGGTTTAGTGTGTTTGTTATTTGAGATTAAATTTGTCAGCATACGGAGGCGGGCATTTAAGGCTAGTCTTTTGGCTCTGACGAGTTGTGCCCGAGCAAGGCGGCGATCAATGATTAGGCCCGAATATTTTACTGTGAAGGGAATTAGTATATTATCGAAAGGTCCATCGGCCTCGGTGATGTTCTCGTTCGGCGTTCGACTCGCGCGACGTCGCGGCCGGACGGCGATCGTCCCGGTGTCGTCGGTCGCCCGCGAACGGACCGACGGAACGATCGGTCATTACCGGCGACCGTAGCCGGTGCAGTAAGCGTATTGGCGCCGGGCGCCGGGCGCAAAACGTCCGTCGGACGATAATTCATCACACGCGTCGTGGTCGCATTAGGTTCGTCCGTTACGCCGTGCGCCGTTCGCGTCGTCGTCGCCGACGACGGTCCGCATCCAGGGCCGGACCGGGTCGAAAATGTCTACCGGGAAAACAAAAAAAAATCATCCCATTTAGGTGTGCCTATAAAAACAACCCTTAAAAAAGCTGGTAAGTGAGATGATGGTGGTACAAGTTCGTCCTTCGTCCCTTCGGTCCTCGGACAAGATATTGGTGATGAATGTATTAAGTTTTAAAGAAATGATGACTCATTTCTTTAGTATAAAACGATTCTGAGCAAAGCTTCAGTGTAATATAATATATTATTATTTAAATACTGTTTACGTATTTTACGGTTATTTGTATAATTTTTGGTGAGTTATAATAATTTATTAAATTGTGTGTAAAAAAAAATCCTGACTCACGATTTTTGAATTTTTGTTAGGATAATTAGGTAGGTATATGAGTAAGGTCATATTAAATTTTTAGAACTTTTTGTCAAATATTTAAAATTATATTACATAAAAACTTTCAAACAATTTGGTAAATTAAAAGTTCTATATTTAAGTCAAAAGTGCTATAATTATTCTGAAAATGTTGTCCAATATAAAAAAGTATGTATTTGATATTGGATAAAATTTTCAAGTTTCTAGCTTCAATACTTTTCGATTTATGACTAAATACCTAAAATCTGAACAGTGAAAATCTCGTTTACGGCGGATTTTCACCGATTTTACCGGTTTTACTCAGTTTTTCGATCGTTATTCTTGATTACTGGAAAAACTATGGAGATTTTGGAAAAATGACCTCTTTAAAGTACCATCTCAGTTAAATTTCGAATCTAAAAAGTTGCTGGACGAAACTTTTGGACAAGGATTTCTATACGAAAAAGTGTTTACAGAAAAAAAAAATAAAAAAAAATAAAATAAAAAAAATAAACATCATTGTAAAACCATAAGATCCTTCGCTTCACTCAGAATCTAAAAAACATGCGTTTTCATTTAAAGTGATTGCACATTATTTCGAGAATTTGAATACTCGATATTGTTATTGAAAATTGGTTTGTACGAAAAAATGTCGTAGTTTTTATATTAAAATACATATTATTATGTTTAGACACTAAAACGCACATTTATACATATCAAGCGAATTTGTTAAGGTCTGAGCTCTTTTGCGAAATTGTGTCGATCATGATTCCGTTGTCCAATGCCATCAAAATATTATCAGATTAAGCCGACACGAGCATAAATGATTTCAAATGATCTTGACTTAATGGATTTCTTATTCTATTGAGAGTATATTTCAATTTCGAAAACGTTCTTTCACAAGCTACTTGTGTTGACTACAGTGATAGAATACATTTGTATGCAAAACTAAAGATAGTTATTTTTACGTATTACATTTCAAGAGCACATCACGACGTTTTGAATGCCGCCGAAGGTCTTATAATATATTTTTTGAGGAATTTTCTCGATATTTTGTCGCACACGCGTGTCCGACAGTCACGATCCGCCACTGGACAGTTTTCCAATACAATCGCATTAGATAATGCGCCTGTATCTGTCGACAGAATGAGCATTAACCGATAAACCTATAAAAAAAAGAAAAACGGCCCTACGAGTGCAAGCGGCCCACCGGAAAACTCCCGATATCCCGCCAGTCCAGTCCGATCCTGTCCGTGTCTGATCGATATCGTTACAGAAGAGTTTTTGAAAATCACTCGTCGCCTGTTTTCAAAACTCGCGACCGTATCGTCATCGTGTACCACCGACGAGCGGTATCGGGTTTTCGGCACAGAGGCACGTTTTTATGTCGGGCGGACGGAAGAGGCGTGAAAATAAGTAAGCTTTACGACCCGAGACGTACGGAATCGTAGAACCCTCAACTGTCGGGCTATCGAAAAAGCCGAATCGTAAAAAAAAAAAAAAAAACTATGATTTCCTAAAAAAATTGCAGAAGAAGTAAAAAACAATATTATATTCGGGACCACGAAAAATGAGCGTTAGAAATGAGCTACGAAAAGTTGTTCGTACCCACTGTTGTAGCCATTGGTTCTCAACTTTGTACCGTCACGCTGCCGTTCGTGTCGTATTCACGGGCATGAATAATGAACTTTTAGTTTGCTAATTTGATAACCACTTTAGAAAAATAGCCGCTTGGCGCACGACGGGCAGCGATCATTTTTCGTGCTCGTGACTATACTTTTATGCTTCAGGTAGATAAGAATAATTATGGTTTAGAAAACATTTTCATCTACTGACCTTAAGGCGTCTAAGACATCGCACAGCGAAATTACGTCAATCATTATTAAAACAAAAAAAATATCACGGAGTTTTTCAAGTGAGTTTAGTGTTTGTTTAATTTTCCATAAAGTTGTATCGATATACAAATGTAATAAATATGACGTGTAACGTATAATTGTAAATCAATACATTTTGAATTTGAATAAATAAGGTGTTTTTTTTTTTTTTTTTTTTAATATTTATTAGTAAGTTAAAAAAAATCGAGATTCCGTTTAATCCGAATTTTCGATAATCCAGATGGAGTCCGGTCCCATCTAGTCCGGTTAGACTGTACTGTATAAGTATTTATAGTAAAGAGATCGTTAATTTATAAATCACGTAGTCTTAATTAGCATTAATTTTTTTAATACATAATTATAAACCAGAAAATAATATATTGAAATAAATTACGCCAAAATTGAATGACCTTTTAATTTTTTTTACTCTATATCTTATTAAATATTCATGTTCTAATTATCGGCCACTAATAACTTAAAATTACTGAGCCCGGCAGTGTACACACACACATGATTCATCTAATAAGTATGTTAAGTAAGTTTTACTTGCAATGATAAAAAGGAGATCACCGATTTAGATGGGTTTTAGTCATCAAGTAAAAATGATATTAATTTGTCGAGGAGTAAAAGTGTTTTCACGTATCTTTCGAAACTTAACCCTGATGGAAAAAAAACAAATTTGACGATCTCAAAATAATAAAATAGGTACTATGCTCAACACGTCCACCACCTCCGATGGGCACGTCATCGTACTGACATAACCATTGCGGCCACATAATAATATTATATCAGTATGCATGCGTTGGTTTGATTATATCGGCGTATCGCGCAAATCGTTTGTAGATTTTAATGCCCTGACTATTGTGCAATACGTGCGTGCGTGTGCGTGTGTATGTGTGTGTGTGTGTGTTACATGTAACGTGTAGATAGACAGGGTTATTACGCGACAAGTCAGCAAATAATAAAATCGATTTTTCAACTTTCTGCAACACACAAACCTGTTACGTTAGGGGAGTTCTTTAAGACGCGAGTGGTACTACAAACCGTATGAAACGGATTCAGAGCACGGAAAACGATGATTTGAACCCGATCGATAAATCTTTTCGTCGAACGAAAATAATAAAAAATCTAGTTACCACGAAAAAAAATGTATGACTTATCGCTTTTCATTCGTATAAACGATTGTTGCGAGATTACGTGTTTTACTAAATTGTTTCAATCAATCATTCGTTAAATACTTTTAACGGCGAATTCAACAGAAGCGGATGGGATAAACACACACGTAGTTATACATTATGATTTATGGATATAATTTGATTGTACGAATTGTATCGTGTCACACGGATCGTTTCCGAAAAATCGGGGTTTTTTTTTTTATGGGCACGAAAAAAAACGTCAAGGCGTACAAACAAAACCGTATAATTTGAAGTCAATGAATCTCGTGTAGGTATGTAGCCTTTTTTCAAACATAATACTCAGGGTGTTCACGAAGATTGACTATAATGCTAATGACTCCTGTAAAATCAACGATTTAGATAACCGTATAATAATATTATAATGTCAATCGTAATTTAAACATTAATAATTTTAATAGCTTTAAAATTTATAAAACATATATTAATAATTTGTTATAATATTGCATAATTTTTATTTTTTTTCTCTTTTGTAATCTGTTTTCATAGAATCATATGTATATCATCATATTATAATGCTTATTGTTTATTTGATTATATTTATTGTTGTACTTTAGTTTAGAAACTCTCTCCTCTCGCGCAGCCATTGGCTTTAGAGGAGATCCATCATAGTACATTAAATCTGTATCTTTATTGTAAAAATGTCGATGGTAAACAAATAAAATTATTATTATTATAATTATTATTGTTATTAATGTTGTGAAAAATTACCATATTGGAAATTTCGATCTTAAAAAACAAACAAAAAAAACATTTAAAGTTTATTGCAATGTACAGAAAAACTCGCTTGCTATAGAAACGAATACGGCCACAAATCTGCTGATCTAAACCGTAAACGCTAATATTTTTCAAACGATTGGCTCTATAGTAGAAATTTAAGCGCAAAAATATGTAAAAAGTAGATTTCCGTTCAAAATATCATATTAGAAACAGAGATTATCGTCAAAGAAAACTAAAAAAATATGGTGCCTTGGTGTTGAATATTTAAATCTTTTTTTTTTTTTATAAACGTGTAGTTCTATCAGCGTTTCAAAAAATTATAAACGGAGAGAAACACTCGAATTTATGCATCACACAAAGAGTTCAATTTTCGAGGAACACCTCGTAGATAACATTCCCGAACACCGCGTACCGCGGAATCGCTGAACGAATTAATTGATCAGACTTTTTTTCTCGTTCTACTCTCGCCAAAAAACGTGTAACCCGCGTGTAGGTTTTTGGACTTTGGGATCGTTTCCAATCGGATTCGGCGCGGTGGCGGCGACGGACGGTCGCGGGTCATTAGTTTTCGCATACGTTCCAAACGTAATGTGAAACGTGGCGCGTGCGGTGCGCGAATCTTTCACCGCGGCGCGTGGGAGGTGGCGGCGACGACGACGACGACGGCGGTGTGGCGAAAACGAGAGAAAAGAAAAAAGGAGAGAATTAAAAAAAAAAAAAAATGAACGAAAAAGAGAAAAAAAAGCGCCCACGCTTCTACTACCGCCATCATCGCGGCTGGCGATGAATAGCGAAAACAATCGATTCGACCGTACGTACTATTCGCGAGCTGTTGCCGCACACACGTCGTCGTTCTGACCCACGAATGCGAGCGTGTGTGTGTACATAAATATAGAGGCAGGGAGGACGGGGGATTTGGACGGACGCGAAGGAGAACAGACGAGTGCAAAAAGCACGAGACGAGAATGTGGTATACGAGTGTAATATACACGGCACACACACACGGTTAATAATGATAATTTCGATTTCCGAGTGAAATCGTACGGCGGCGTGACAACACGAACAGTACGTCGACACCAGTAATAATGATAATAATAATGATAATAATAATCGTATAATGTTTAAAACACACACACACACACACACACACACACACACACACACACACACACACACACACACACACACACACACACACACACACACACACACACACACACACACACGACTACTACGTGCGATACACATCTGGCGAGCGAATGATTTCCGAAGAATTGGCCATGTGTGTGTAAATCGGCGGATCGCAGGTACTGTGCGCGTGTACGTGATCGGTTTATTGAGCCGATTAATGGCGGGCGGTGACGACTGCACACTGAACGGTCGGTCACCACGCCGCCGGTCCGGGCCCGTTATAAATGTTTAATCCTCCGACGAAGCCGACGCACTTTCGATTTAACGTCCGAACGCTCTTGACCGACGCGGCGGCTACGACCACTACGACACGTGCACCACGACCTACAACAATATACGAGCCACACACACACACACACACACACGTCGTTACGTCCTAGCTGTTGGGCGCACGCATTCGACGATCACATTGCAATATAGTGTTTACAGCATGGCGTTGACAAAACCGATCGCTTTTGTAAGTATAACATCATCATCATCATCATCATATAGATATAGTGTGTTTTCCGTTCAACCCGTAACACTGATTTTTTAGGTTTTATGTTTATTTTCAAAATTACGAACTCTTTGTAATTTTCGTGAAAATCTATTTTTTTTTTTAACCGTGTGGTGTTTTAAGTTTTTATTATTTTTATTTTCTTAAATAACAATTTTTAATTTACTGGTATGATAAACGATATTTTCATGAAATTATTCTGATGTTTAAACTCGTATTATTAGACCAACAGTTAAAAAAAATGTTGAAATTCATAGTGTAAGGAGGCAGGGTATACTGGTAGTACACTTTTGCGGCGACCTATCCTTCTCGACTCCGACACTAAACATTTTAAATGCTTATAATATCTCTTAAATCTGATTAAAAAAAAAAAAAAAACTAATTAATTTTTTCGTGATATTACGATGTTGTCACTTAAAAAAACATCTTCAGAACCAAAAAAATGTATATAACAATAGAAATAGTTGAAAATTGTTTTTTTTTTTGCGTAAATGTAGAGTTCGTGACGTTATAAATTAAAAAAAAAAAAAAATAAATAATAAACCTTTAGTCACTGATGAAATAACAGAGTAGCGTGTTTTGACGGAATAGACCGTGTAATATTGTTATCAAACCATTTGAGTCATTTACCAGGTGTGGTGTGTACACCGTACTCGGTAAGATCTACGCGTCCTAATGGATTGAAAAAATTATAAAACGTTGGCGGCCAGCGATCGTTGGTTTTACGGTCCAGGCCGTTTTCCTATCATAATAAAACATTTAAATCGCATTCGATTTCGTCTATATCGCACACGAGACAATATTGCAATATTGTATTTCGCGGGTTTCCAATATGTTATTTAAAGGCGGTCGGTCCGACGACTCCGGCACCGGGTGTGTACCCTAGTGCGTTCGTAATGCATCGACGCGACAACAACAATAATACAAATAATATATCGTTCGACCGACGACGCGACGGACGGTCCGAGTCACCTGCGCTCTCATCCGGCCGGAGTCGTCCACGTCGAACCATTGTCTGTTAATTGGCGTCGAGATAAAGTTGATTATGACAATTGATATTTATTCAATGTCATTTTCACTATCACTTGAAGACATAATCAACACTTTTTCTTTTCACGTCATTGTTGATTTTTTCTTCGGTTTTTCGCGGCTGTTGGTGTCTAATCGATGGCGTGTACGGATCGGAGCTAGTAAATTTATGAGATCCTCATTCACGGTGACACAACACATTTTTCTGGTACGGTGCTCCCTGAAACGTCTGAAGTCTTTATTTCGAAACTCTCGTGCTCGAATATAAGAAAATAATTTTTTCAATTTTTTTTATCTACGTAAATTTCGTCCCGTTTGTTGTACCATTATGATAATCTCTAATGTGGTTTAATAACGATTTCTAGTCTCAAATTTTCTAGCGTTAAGATTACTCTTACTTCGAAGAAAATAATAAATCTGAAGGAAAGTCAAATAGTTATTTCCCTTATCAGCTAAAACAAAAGTGACAAGAATTTTTGAAATATTCAGAAAAAATGATTCTAATTAAATATTAGACCTGGAAAAAAATGCCATTCATTACAGACGCACGTGGTTGCAAATAAAATTCTTATGAATAAAAAGCTTGAAAAATATACTACTACGTGTGTATAAGAAGCGAAATCAAGCAATTTATACGCTAGATAAAAAACGCAATATTCATGGTTTTTTTAAATAATTTATTTAGCTATTATTTGTATTAATGTTTATTTATAATTTGAGCTGTATACTTACGTTGTGGCTCGGTATTCATAATTTTACCGAGTTAAACACTAAACTGTGTTATTGTAATATGATTTATGACTATTCGTGAAAAATAACAACGCGAGAATGTGCACATATTATTTATTTTGATTTTTTTTACATAACTTGAATTTATCATTTCATATAATTACTTTACTGCCGTCGACGATCCTAATTACTATGACTCATTGTATAAATGAATGTAGATAACGATATTATTTTCATCGATATCGAAAACAGTTTAACTTTATATTTTTGATCGCCTAATCGTACATTTTCGACCACTGCGCGCCGCCGTGACATGGTTTTTATTTTTTCTTGTCGACCGCGGATCGAAAACCGTTTCGATTCAATTACAAAATCAAAATGCTTCCGGTCCGCGACCCACGGGTTTCCGTCGCCGTTTGGGCAAACGATTCGCGCCGTCGTCCCTCAATACAGACGAACTATTGGAAATCCGAACGAACATTGTTATTCCGTCGTCACTTCCGGTACTCGTTCATTTTCATATTTTTACCCCGTCGTTATGGTATTATACCGTTCTAGCGTACGGCGTCGACAGCGGCAGCAACAACAACAACAACAACGACGAGAAAATAGAGCGTTTATGGTTATATTGTATTTTTCAGCACATACAAACATATTTTAATCAATTTCGCTAGAACTATATTCAATCGTACGAAAATATAAACTAGTACGCGTTTTTCATCGACTTATCAGAAGTAACAAAATAATAATAACAACAATAATAATAATAATAATAATGATAGTAATACGTACAAAATAACCGTTTTCCAATATTGAAATCGAATCTTTAAAAGCTTACACGGACACTTTTTACTATTGAGGTACATACGCGTGGTTTGACAACAGCAAGTGTGGGCGCACTCGTCGAATTATTATAGTCGCAGACATATAACACACGTATACGTATGTACAAATATCGTCACACGTATTATGTAGTGTCGTCGTTTTCTCGAAATTGATTTCTCCGGACACGGCGAGTACATGTTTTAATAAAAATCTTAACAAATACGTTTACATATTTTATGCATTTTATAATATATTATACGATCTAACTCGACAGTAGAAAAAATAAAAACTAAAAAACAAAAATAAATAAACAACATTCTGTCGTTCGATGAAACAACTAGGATTCGAACACGAAAATAACCGTTCGATTGAAAATCATATTTAAAACACTCTTTTATCGTAAAAACTCGTTACATTTATACTTTTTTTTTTTTTTTTTTTTTTAATAAAATAAACACTACACACATACACATTATACGTATGATGGCTATCACACGCGAAAAAACAGCGATTGTTCGTGTAAAATATTAAAAATGATTCCACACTGACGTCGAAACAGACCACCGACGACGACGGGGTTCCGTTTATTTTGACTACAAAAATCACTATGTCAATAACGTACATAGAGTTTTACGTAATTATATTATGTAGAAGACGTGTTTGCGCCTAAATACCGTATTATCAGTGTTTATACGGAGAAACTTCGATTGCCCACAGTACGAGAATCAAACAACATGCAAATACTTGGTCGCGCCCCGTAACATAGCGAATCAATAAATCCGACATCTCGGGAAAACTTATTATTTCTACATCTATCTGGGATGGACACAGATTACATATACTTACTTACGTAGAACTACGTCGAACTCGGCTGTTGATGGATGATGTTTATTACATGAAATAAGCCGTTTCATCAAACTACAGTCGGTCACTCGTGTTACTTTTACTCGATGACATGTTATTTCTGTTTTTCAAAAATTGTCTGATACTTGCGAAAATCGGGAGTAACGATATTCTAAAGATTTTACTTATTGTCGATAGTTTTAAATCAGGAAAATTTAATGGAAAAAAAAAACAAAAAAATAAATGCCGGATAACTCATGTTTTACCGCGCGACGTTGCCGAATTTTTTGATTGATTCAAAACGTTACTGAACGCAAACGAAAATCGTAACGTTATATTTTTAATTGTACGTGGCGAAAACGTGGGTTTTCACAGAGGCGCAAATACTGTACATGGGCGCAAACACGGCCCTCCTAACTATAGTTATATCACTAATTATAATAATCATATTAGTCACAATAATGACAGCTATATTATACATACATATATATATATAATATTACAAACACAAATTTAATGAACGCACATCGTTGCCCGTCTGTAGTCATCACATGCACTTAAACTTGTACTGTCGACGGAAAAACTTTTCGGGGGATCGAATAAATTACGCTCGGCTGCAATGACCGAGAGTTTGGTAACTTATTTTCTCTCTCTTTCTCTCTATTTCTGCTTCCCTCCTCTTCCTTTGCCTCTCACTCGTTTTAGACGCCCCAAACCTAGTCGGCGAAATTCAAACGTAAGAGTGCACAGTAATCGCGTTGTGAATAATCCGACGGTTAGAAGGTAAAAAGGCTTGCTGCAAATTCTCGAACAGTTCTAGAGGATCGAAAAAGGTCGTGCTGTTCAACACGATTTGTTCATCAGCCCTTTACCGCTCGCCACAGTGCTGCCGACGAAACAACCAAAAGTAACGTTACAATGAAGTGACTGTAACGTTTACGATTGTGTCCTTAAAACGGCGTCCACGCCTTTGAATAGCCGTTTTTTGCCCTCGCGTTCAAACCGACCGGTCGACACGAAAATATCTGTTTATTAGTTTACTTATTTATGTATAACCCAAACGGGACGAGTGGAATAATAACAGTCGGTGTAAGAGCGAAAAAGTTACAAATTAAAAGTAGGGTCACGGTTGGCGGCGTGCATAACGCGGAAAAACTGGGGAATTTTCGAGAAATTCAGAGATAGCGAATGAATGACTGTGAAAGGAGTGGAAGTACGAGTGAGACGCCGCCGGGATGATTTGAAACGTATCCGGGACGGGCGCGCGGGCGGTTCGGTATTGTTTTTAAGGAGACTGAGTGAGAAAGCGAGTTATGCGGAGTGTCTACGGTCGGCTTGAAAAAAATATTACGACGATATCGAGGTCAGAGTCGGATCGATCGACGTACGATATCCATATGATCGCTCTATCAAACAGTATGGGGAAAGGCCGGTTTTGGACGGGAAAAAAAAATAAAAAATGTGGCTCACTCGCCCATTTACCTTCTGACCGTCGAGGGTGATATCATATTATAATAACGGGCGATTGTAAACTCTCGCGATTTAATTGACTTGTCCACTCTCCCGATGGTAAACTATCTCGGGTCATTTCCCAACTAGCCGAAGGAAAAAATTTCTAAAACAATAATATTATTAATGATAATTACAAAAAATAAAATAAAAACATTATAAAACCAACGAATATTTGGTTCATCTCGTGGTATACAATATGGATTATGTAAAAGCTTAATTAAATACAAATAAATATATTATTACAAAACTAGAGCAATTTTAGAAAAATATCAAAAGATGAGACGGAAAATCAGTTAAAATCGCTATATATATATATATATATATATATATATATATATATATATATATATATATATATATAAATATAAAATACATCGTATTGATAATGGTAATTACAGTGCCAGTGTAGCCAACTCACTACTCAATAGAGTTCACACGTTTCCTTTGGGAAGTAGTGAAATAGACCCGGGAGAGTTTACATGTTTCCTTCCGGTGATGGCGTACACGATTCGGTTGTTCAACCTCTCATTCGGGCATTTGTATTATTATTATTTTTTTTTTTTTGAGTATAACTCACCAGTATGAATACGGTTTGACGTAAAATGTAAAAACGGTATGTGCACAATTTTTCATACGACCCCCTTCCCCCAATTGAAAATATGAGTGTAGGTTCGCCACAACCTTCGGGTAGTATTCAAGTGACGCAGGAGAGTTTACCGTATGATCGGTAGAGTCAAGGTCCATTCCCACTATTCCGTGCCGGGTCCGGGCCGGGCCGTGTCATTTTTTGGCCCGTCCGGGTAGCCCGGGTCTCCGTATTCACACTGTTCAGGGATCCGTCCGGATTCCGGACAGCCGGGAGTCCGTTTCCATCGGCCGTATTTGGCCTATCACTCCTCAGTTGTTACTATACATCTAAACCATGCGTACCTAGTTATTTTTGTTGCATACAATTGATTTAAATTTAAGTAATAAAACACGATTAGGAGAAATGATTCGTATCGCTTAAGTTTGAAAGTATATAATACGGTCGCCCAAGTCATAAAGACTTGAATGATTTCCAACTGTTTCTATTAGTTTTTCCGAATCCATTTGTATTGTTTTATAAATTTTTAACTCAAATAACCAGCTACGACAGCTTTTTGATAACGAAACACGACGAAACCCAGACACAAGTCCTGTCACCATTCACAATGGTCACGACACGTCCAGACTGGCGTAAACCCATCCGGTACCCGGACCCGGACGGACAGTTGTCTAAAACAATATTTTTTCGATTTCTTTCGGCCCGGAATAGTGGGAATGAACCTTTGACCAGCGCCCGTGATAACGATTGGTAACGAGTGATAATAACGCCGATACGAAAATAACAATATGTTCTGTGCACACAGGCGTTGTTGCAGCTGACGGCCATGTGCGCGTGTCAGAAGTTCGGGGTGGTCTACCGGAGGCCGGTGACGGCGCCGGGCGTCAGAGCAGCTCCGTCGGCCAGGCAACAGGCGCAGCCGTCGTACTACGACGGAGGGGCGCAGACGGCGGCGGCGGCGGGTGACGCGTACCAACTGCAGCAACAGCCACAGCAATTATTGGCGCAGTCGGCCGGCGACCCGTACTACCACTACTATCCGCAGCAACAGAAACAGACGCTGGAGCAGCAGCAGCAGGCCAGGCTGCAGCAACAGCAGCTCCAGCTCCAGCAGTTGCAGCAGCTCCAGCTGCAGCAGCAGCAGCAGCAGCAGACACAGCCGTCGTCGGCGGGCGCGTACTTGACGCCGCAGCAACAGCAACAGCAGTACGCCGATTACTACCAACGGTTGCAGCAGCAACAGCAACTGTTGCAGCAACAGCAGTTGCAGCTGCAGCAACAGCAGTACTACCAACCGCAGAAACCGTTGTTCAGACCGTCGTCTTCGGCGGCCATACCGGTGAACGAGGAGCCGGCCGAGGGTCCGCAGCAGCCACAGGTAGTCGGTTACCAGCAGCAGCAGCAGCAGCAGCAGCTCCAGCAGCAGCAGGCCCTTACGTCGTCGTTGACAGGTGGTCAACAGCTGCAGTCGTCCGGCCTGGGAGTGCTGTACTCGTCGGCCGCGGACGTTTCGAAATTTCAGTTTTCCGGCAACGGCGTCAACTATTCGTTTTAAACACTGAGTTTTGTTTTTGTTTTTGTTTTTTTTCTTTTTTAACGTTTTTATATTATTATTTTATTATTATTATTATTATTATTATTACAATTAATTTTTATTTTTTCCACATATATATATATATATTTTTTTCTTAATATCATTTACGCGTTTGCTCGTTTCTTCCAAAACGTCAAAACCGCGTAGGCGTGTCGTAATAACGCGTCCCGGATCTCGCGTCGAACGCGTCCGCGCGGTCACGTCGACTTGACTCCGCGACCGCTTCACGGCATACCGTCCTGCACCGTGTAAATGGAATTACGCGCGGCCAGTCCCTCCATCGACACGGTCCTGGTCGTCTGTTCCGCGGTGACTTTTGTCCTTTTGAAGTAGCTCCGGATCCTCTCCTTGGTACTGCTGCAAAACGGACGGGCAAAAAGATTCATTATTAGGGTATGCGCGCGGGACGACCGTGCGCGGTGGGACGCAGGACGGGACGGGGGAGCGCACCGCGTTTCGGCGAAACGTGCAAACGGTTGGGCTTTGTGTGTCGCGTCACAGACACTGCCGCAGAATCCGTCACCGACGACACGGACAAAGGGACCCGTGTTAATACCTCGAAAACACGAGCACGTGCACACACACACACACACATACGCGCACGAATAAATATTCGTAAACTTATATTAATATATATATATGTACAGTCGTCTCTCGGTAATTCGAACCTTGATAACTCGAAATGTTCGATATCCCGAATAATTAAAATTCCCTTTCAAATAACAACCACGTTTAATGCTTAAGTAATCTGTTGTTAACTCGAAATTAATTTGACAAGTCTCGAATTTTCTCATCCAAATTTAGAATTTAATTTCAAATAGTTTATCAATGCGATTATTTTTCGTGAAACCCGACCGTTATAGTCAACTACACATAACGTTAATTGTAATTTAAACCTCGATAAATCCATGCAATAGATACCAGTTTTTATTTTCGACGTATTTCGCACCATGGGGTGGTTTTAGCTCCTCACGCCGGATGCTGAGGATGACCGTATTGTGTTTTAAAGGGACGATCGGTCATTTCTTTAGTCGAACGATTCTGAGCAAAGCTTCAATACAAAACATATTGTATACATATCGTTTTTGGTTTGATTGTCAGTATGTTTTTTATCATAAAATCTGTTTTAAGTTTTCTCGTTTGGCTTAGAAGATATTATTTTTTACACAAAGATTCAAAACATGTTGTTCTATCCGTATTCAAAGTTTTATGATTAGATAGACCATTATTTTTTTAATGAATTTTTTACGCTGAAAATCGACCCGAAAATAGTCAATTCCGTAAAAATCATATTATAGTTAATATCGTAATATAACAGTTAAAATCGTATTATACTTAAATGCTTATAAAAAAAAAAAAAAAAATCCGACTAAAGATATTAGAAAGTTGTCTAGTATCGTTACTTCAGCATGTGAAATTATTGAATTTTCAGAAATTTTCGTAAAATAATAAAAATTTTATAACAGATAAACTTTAAAAAACGAGGTGTTTCCAAATTACTATTTTAAGCTTCAAAATTTTTGATTTTTTTTTTTTTTTGAACTTTCATAGAGTATATAACAATATCAATTAATTCGTTATAAAAATTTCAAATTTTCTAATTTTTTTGTGATATGATTAGATAACTTAAATTGATTTTGAGAAAGTGTCGTTTACGGCTGATTTTACCGTTTTCACTCGATTTTTCGGCAGTTTTTCCACAAGTCTGCAAAAAATTATGGGAACCGCTGGCATAATGAAACGACCAAACGTGATAAATAATATGCGCGGCCGGCGACGGGTTAAACCTATCGGACCGACGTGAAATCACGGTGGACCGAACGTCGTCGGCGATTGGAAAACGTCACGTCGAACTAATACCGTCGTGTGATAATAATTAACTGTGCACGTGTGTGCGCGTATGTGTGTGTGTGTGTGTGTGTGTGTCTGCGGTCGTGTCAGACAGATGACGACAGTGTGAACTCGTCCGTGTAGGACCACGATTTCGGTTACCGCGACGCAGTCCGGCTACGACCGCATACCGTACGCGCACGTATTTCGCTGCGTCGTCGCCGGATCACGTCGGCGTGACGTGTCGATTAATAACGAGACTGGGCGTCCTGCGGGCCTCGCGCTCCCGTAGTCGTCGTCATCCCCGTACCTGTCTGAATTCCACGCGACGAACAACAGCGGGGTGGTCACCGTCGGCACGAACGCCAGCCAGACGCATATCATGAACGTCAGGTCAAAGTGCCGGCTGTTCTCGTACGTCTCTGACACTTCGAGCTTCGCCAATCTGCAAAATTGATTCGTCGACGTGAGAAAATGAAAAAAATAAAAAAAAAAACGACAGACAGAAAACGTACTATACAGGGTGTCACACGAACGCACACGTCCGTTCGCCATATACCGTGTAGTGAAAATAAAATAATACATATATATATCCTGTATCGACAAAAGGTGTTGGAATTTTGTTTTTTTTTCACGTTATTATTATTATTATTTGACTGGCCAGGCTATAAACACTACAGTTATTGTTTATGTTTTTTTTTCATCAGTCATTAATAATAATATGTTTGAGCAGAAATTTAAAAAAAAAACTTTTTTGTATAATTTTATGATGGTCGTTTTATTGAGTTTATTTCCCTGATAATTTTGACAGTTGGACTTTTTGATTTTTATCGACTCGAAGATTTTCACTCATTTTCCTAATAAAAGACATGAATCGAAAAACCACGAGGCTTATGAAAACGACAATTCATAACATGAATAAGTTGAAGAAAGTAGACTGTGTGTTAGATTCACACACGTCCGTTTGCCGTTTACCCTGTAGTTATAATAAAAAATTTACATCCTGTGTCGACGAAAGGTGATCGAATTCTGTTTTGCTTTTTTCACGTTATTAATATTCTTTGATTCGCTGCAGGCTATAAACACTACAGTATTTTTTTTCCATTGGTTATTAATAATATTTATGAGTAGAAATTTAGAAAAAAATAAAAACTTTTTTGTACAATTTTATGATGGTCGTTTTATTGAGTTTATTTCTCCGATCATTTTGACTGTTGGGCTTTTTGATTTTTATCGACTTGAAGATTTTCAATCGTTTATCTAATAAAAGATATGAATCCAAAAAACCAAAATTCATAACATGAAAAAGTTCAAGAAAATAGACTGTGTGTCAGATTCGAGTCTGCAAGTTGAAAGGGCACAATTTAACCGTGTGCACAATCTAAGGAGAGAAGTCGCCACGGGTACGTCTTCATGGGACACCCCGTATACAGGTAGGTGTACCGACGACGTGGGTGGGACACGTCGACAACCTGAAAGTAAACCATTATCGTCGACGGAGCGGACTATATAATATCTGCGACGGACGTTTTTCTCGTTATTCCATGGAACGCGCGGTTCTGGTCCGCCGAACGGACCGAAATTGGTTTTCAGACGCGTCTGGGCGAAATTGCGGCTTTCTCGGAAGGGTCGCCACATCATTATACCGCGCGCTATTTTTTTTTTTTGCATTTATCACACGTGGGATACAACAAAACGGAAACGATCGATCGCAACAGTCGATAAAAGTAATGTCGCGAGCGCACAGCGGTGCCGAATATTGGAATATGTAAACACAACGTAATAGCGTTAACCGACCGATCGACACGTCGTCTGTTGTACGTATACATTATAATATATTGTAATAACATGTTATTTCGCAATCTCAAACAGTCGATTGCGCGTCGTATGTAAAAAAAAAAATAAATAAATAAAACAGAAAACCTTTTGATAAAACTTTTTACGCGTCACGCCTAAATTTCAAATTAAATTGCCGTTTTTCAACCCCGTGTGTTGTTCCGGCTGTGTTGGCGCGCGTGCTTATGTGTGTGTGTGCGTGTGTCCTGTGAATGACGTGCTTACAGTCATCGTTCGTGTTTTTTTTGTTGAAAACACACTAACGAATCGAAGTGTTTACACGTGTCCGTGCGGAATGATGATTACGTCTACGCGGGCACTTCATTCGGGGGGAAAAGAGGACGTTGGGTTAGTAAAACGCTTTTTTTTCGCAGTTCTCGTGAAAATAAACCGAAAAACCCCGTGCGGTTTTTAAATCTGACGTCGAGTAATGAGGTTTTTTTACGGAAGCTCATCAGGACCATTTTTTTTTTTTTTTTTTTTTTTGAAAACGTTTGCAATCCAAGAACTTTATTCAAAATTCGTTCAGCTACGAATCTCTTAAAATCAAGAGAACGTCCACTCGTGCAAACGTGTAACAGTTATTATATCCTGTTGATTTGTCACGTATATTAGCTAATGCCACTGTTCATACGAAAACATAATACGTTTAGCGATTGATTCGATTGAACGCATCTTGTTACATTTCAAACGGGAAAGAGAAAAACTATGATGTCGCCTGTTCGTGGGTTGCAGACGATAATTATACAATGGCCTACAAACGTATCGGCACTAGGGCTGTGCGATTATTTTTATTAATCGATTATAATAATCGATTATTCGATTAATCGATTATTTTTAACGAATGATAAGTAATCGAATATTCGAATAATCGAATAATCGAATAATAATCGAATAATCGATTAATCCGAATACTATTTGAGTATTCGAATAATCGAATACTATTCGATTATTCGTCGATCGATTAATAATCGTACAGTAGTCTCAAAATATTCGATTAATCGATTATAATCGAAAATTATAAAAATAATCGATTATTATGGGAAAAAAATAACCGCACAGTCCTAATCGGCACGGACACTTAATAAAAAAAAAAAAAAAAAAACTTGAAAAATACAGTTGGTTTCTCGTATTACCGGTATTGTTGTTATTATTATGATTATAACACGGTAGTGAAATCCGGTAGGTAGCTTGAATTGTTTTCACGTGAAGCGCTTTTCGTCTTTTTATCTTAACCGTAAGAAACTGACGCGCGGCGTGGAGCGGGAGAACGAAATGATAGTTAATAAATCCAAGGATCGAGACAATAAGTAACGGAAGCGAATGAAAAAAATGCGAATAGTTTTACGCGCTCAAGCCCGGGGCCCAGAGCGTGTGCGGTGTAAGTTATGGACGTGATTGAAACTTCGGCGCGGAGAGTATTTATTGTGGACCCGAAAAAAAAAAGTTTTTCCCTCGCGCAATAACAGCGAATTTTTCCATTTTCGATGCGATCTTCCGACACACCACGCCATGTTTCGCGTTTTCATTGTTGTTGTTATTATTATTATTACTTATTTTTCTTTTTTTTTTCTTTCGGAGATTGAAAATATCAAAGTATAATCGATGCATAATATTAAAAATAGTTTTTCGACTCACCCGCAAAGACGCGCGTGGCAGACACAACGAAAAGTTTTTCTGCCTGAATATTCGTCGGTGATATTTTGTTTTTCATAAAACATATATACATCGTGTTATAACCACCGCAATAATGAACGTCTTTCCATACCCGCTCGATTTTCGACCGTCTTATAAAGCTGAAATTTCTCGTTTCGTTTCGTACGTCTCGGAGACGAAATTAGATCGGTTTTTTTCTTTTTTTTTTTTTTAACCACGGGTATACTGGTACCGTCACCGCACATTTCTGTCATCTTACACTCGAGCTTTTTCTTTTTTTTTTCTCGACTTAAAAAATATGTACGTTCACGATAAACGTTAGATAAATCGTATTACAATAAGTAAATAAAAATATTAAAAAAATAAAAAAAAACGAAATTTCCCGTGTTTTTTTTTACTTTTGGTTGTTTGTTACTAAAAATACTACGAAACGACGCTTTTTTTTTTTACATTTTATTCCATTAATATAACAATATCATTGTCATACCCATTCGGACGTAATTCTAACAAAATTATGTATCTTCTATACGACTGCCAAATCATTAGGTTACGAAACGACGTGCGCGGTTTTGAACGGTCGACGTAGGGAATTCGATTGAATCAAAATATAAACGACGAGAAAACATCGCAGGTCTACCGAACGATAAAACATCGTTTCCGGCCGTCGTCGTCGTGTGGATCCGTTTTCGCCGGACCAGCGCGCGCTTCTCGCGAGAACACGACTACTTTCGAGGCTGTGGAGACGAGGGGCACGAGAGACGTTTGAAAACGAGTGACACTATAAAATAAGAGTGGCCACTGACCAACATGACTATGTACGCCAGCCACATGTATTAATTAGATTATATCAAGAGCCAAATTCTTAAAAATTGTTCGGTAAAATTGACATCAATTTTTGGAACGAAGTATTCAAGTGAATCACTTCATTCAACAATGAAAATATTCAAGTCAAAATATCGTTCAAATTTGACTGATGATCATCTCATAGAATTGCTAGGAACTGCTCTTACATCAATTCAACGAGATCTTAAGAAGCTTACTGAAAAATTAGTGAGGATTATTAAGCGACCGATTTTATTGCTACTTTTCGTGTTATTTAATCATCAATGTTGTTTTGGAAATAAACAACGTCCGTCTTAATTTTAAACAATTTGAAAACAATATCGATACGTAAAACTATACGATTTTGTTTCACGTTTTAATTGAATAATATCTTGATACCTAATCAGATCGACTTTGATTTTAATTATAAAATGTCAAAACGTTTTTTAATATAATCACGTTAAATAGTTAGTACCGGCGACGTAAATATCAAGAGTGAATTAATTTACTCGGTACCCTACCCCACTCACCCATTAGAAACGAACTTGACGTTATGTGCGGTAGTGGCAAGCGAAAACGCATCAGTCATGATTTTGCCATTCAAACAATCGAAAATCATATATTTTCGATCGCATTAAACTGATACTCGGCCGTACTATTGTTTTCCTACGTGTTCGCGGATACTTTTATGAATTATTGATATGGAGTTAACAGAAAGTTTGAACGGAAAATCATCCGGTGAAATGAAATTCTGTTACGTCGCAAACGTATGCACCGTGATTTTACACCGTGAATCACACCGCGATTTTAGAAAGTTTGGCAACCTTACATTGCCAGCAGACGTCGCCTAGTAACGAGACCATGATATACTTATTGTACGTACTTTAATAGTTGTACGTTTGTTTGGAAAAAAAAACATTTTTAATCGTTCTATTCTGGGAAATGCCGATTATGAATTAAGAGTTTCCAAATTGTCTCAACACAACCGTCATAAACATCGTGCTAATTATTTTTCAATAAATACTTCAAGATAAACGAAATGAAAAAAAAAATATATATACATATATATAAATATTTTTTTTGATTCTCAACTTAAATAAAAAAAATCTAATAACGAATAACAATTAATTTACACATCTTTAATATTATATACATCTATATTTTTCTTTTAAACATATATTAGTATAATATCATCCAAAATTATTTGTATATTTTTTGTTTACTTTAAAACTGTACTCATTACCCCTCCGGGGTGTCAAATTCTTAAATAAAAAAAATAAAATATACATATATACCATTTAATCGAAATAAATTTCAATAAAGTTCTCTCAAACACGACGAAACGTAAGAAATTACCTCAAAATCATGAGCGGACACAAACACACGGCGTACGCGACGATCATTGATATTAAATATTTTTGCGTCTTCGACTCTTTGTATCCGTCGATTTCCACATCGTCAGAATCGCTGTTCGGCGATTGCGTTTCGTTCAGAGTTGACGGGATCCCAATACTTCTGAAAAAAATACACGTACAGTAACACGTTTGATCGCTATCCCTTCAATGTGGACTGTTATTTTCAGAACAATTATAGCACTTTTGACTTAAATATAGAACTTTTAATTTACCAAATTGTTTGAAAGTTTTTATGTAATATAATTTTAAATATTTGACAAAAAGTTCTGAAAATTTAATATGACCTTACTCATATACCTACCTAATTATCCTAACTAAAATTCAAAAATCGTGAGTCAGGATTTTTTTTTATAAACACTAAAGTTAATAAATTATTATAACTCACCAAAAATTATACAAATAACCGTAAAATACGTAAACAGTAATTTAAATAATAATATATTATATTACACTGAAGCTTTGCTCAGAATCGTTTTATACTAATGAAATGAGTCATCATTTCTTAAAAACTTAATACATTCATCACCAATATCTTGTCCGAGGACCGAAGGGACGAAGGACGAACTTATACCACCATCATCTCACTTTTTTTTACCACCCATTTTTCGCTCTTGTAGACATAAAAACAAATGAATGAAAATGGAGTTCATCTAAGAAGAAATGAGAGTAAGTCTTTCAGCTTTTCGACCATGAATAAACGATTTGTGTAAAAAAAATAAACAAGTCCACGTGTCACATTGGTTCCATAAATTCCATGATTTTTAATAATCCTGATACTAAAATAATATTACGCAATAATAATTAAAAATAAAAATATATCGCTAAAGTTCAATGTAATAATTTGATTTATAAAATAAAATACTGTGTGTATACGTATATTATTTACCTACATCGTACTACATATGTTACATACGTTTATACTTAGGCACTGCTAAACGAAACCGAAGTAATCTAGGGTGCCTCCGGATTTTTAGAAAATGACTAAGGGTGTCGTGGGTCAAAAAAGGTTAGGAACCACTGGTCTAAAACTATATGCACAGTGCGATATCTAACCGTATGAAACTGTAATTCACAACATGCTTTCTGCCAATTAAAATGCACTCGTGCTCATATTGTATTGAATGAGTGAGTAAATCATTTCATTATTATAATTATTATTATTTTTTTTTTTTGTAAACACGTACAAAACCGTTTTCTCCAGGCACCGGTGTGAACGTAAAATAACTAGAAGAAACAAATCGAACGGATCGCCTGACAGGTTAGAAAAGAAAAAAAGCTGGTAAGTGAGATGATGGTGGTACAAGTTCGTCCTTCGTCCCTTCGGTCCTCGGACAAGATATTGGTGATGAATGTATTAAGTTTTAAAGAAATGATGACTCATTTCTTTAGTATAAAACGATTCTGAGCAAAGCTTCAGTGTAATATAATATATTATTATTTAAATACTGTTTACGTATTTTGCGGTTATTTGTATAATTTTTGGTGAGTTATAATAATTTATTAAAGTGTGTATAAAAAAAAAATCCTGACTCACGATTTTTGAATTTTGTTAGGATAACTAGGTAGGTATATGAGTAAGGTCATATTAAATTTTCAGAACTTTTTGTCAAATATTTAAAATTATATTACATAAAAACTTTCAAACAATTTGATAAATTAAAAGTTCTATATTTAAGTCAAAAGTGCTATAATTGTTCTGAAAATGTTGTCCAATATAAAAAAGTATGTATTTGATATTGGATAAAATTTTCATGTTTCTAGCTGCAATACTTTTCGATTTATGACTAAATACCTAAAATCTGAACAGTGAAAATCTCGTTTACGGCGGATTTTTATCGATTTTACCGTTTTTACTCAGTTTTCGATCGTTATTTTTGATTACTGGAAAAACTATGGAGATTTTGGAAAAATGACCTCTTTAAAGTACCATCTCAGTTCAATTTCGAATCTAAAAAGTTGCTGGATGAAACTTTTGGACAAGGATTTCTATACGAAAAAATGTTTACAGAAAAAAAAAATAAAAATAAAAAATAAATAAACATCATTGTAAAACCATAAGATCCTTCGCTTCACTCAGAATCTAAAATCAAACGCCAGTTTAGCGCGAGAGAACTGAGTTTGGCCAGCCAGAAAGTCTCGACGCCAATCACGCGACGCTTATTAGGAATCAGGACTACACGAGTGTGTTCGTGGACGGACGAAATAATTATGAAAAATCGCGACGCTTACACGTACGTTTGACGGCCGTGAACGTTTAGAATCCGTTTACGCTGTTGCTTTGAACCTACGAAACGAGAACGGAGAGAGGCCTTTGTGTAGTTCGAGAAACAGAACGAGTCGTCCGCGGCGATCCGACGTCGGCGTTCGAATAATCGGAACGTTTGTCGTCTGTTTACGTTTGAACGTACCGGACCGATCCTGGACGCCGGATTCCGCGAGACCTTATTGGTTCGCGTCAAAGTTCACACGAGACAATTCCGCTATAGAAATTCACGTGTAACCGGAGAGATCAGTAGAGTCGTCGAAAGTTCGTTTCCGAAGCGATTACCGAAACTTCCGAAGCCTGACGTTTAGCTCACGAGTGGGTAGTGCCCCGTGTGGCAGTCGACGGGGTCAAGGTGTACACCGAGGTGGTGCATTTTTTAAGCAAGTGAAAACGACAGGTTTCCACGAAATTTTGTGCGATAGGAAAGTTTCTGGGCCAGAGCGTGAAAGAGCACCGGATATATAATTCGGATCCGTTTGGCATTGGAACGCACAACCTTCTGCAGTATATAACTAAGATATCTTCGAATAGAAAGCAATGATTTATCAGCATCGGATCAATGGGCAGTGTCGTCGCCAAAGCCACTAGTAGTATTAGTACAGCGAGTAATAGGTCGATCTAAAAAAAAAAGACTAATTAAAAATAACGGCGGCAGCGAAAAAGCTCCTCGAGGAACTCCAGAAATCTACTCGACGACGGTATTGAGTTGCAAATGAAAAATTAGTTTTATCTCAAAACACAATAGTATGTTTATTAAATAATTATAAATTGTTCATAATTGATTGACTGCACCTTTTTGTTTTAGTTTTGTTTGAATTCAAAACGGGGATTTTGTGACGGAGATTAGTTTATCTTTTCGACTTAACAAAAAAAAAAAAAGCCATTTTAATGCAATTAAAATGTAAATACTTAGATTTTACGTACCTAGTTATTCGAAAAAGATACGATTTTAAAATCTAAACGGTTTAAAGGCGATTTAGTACGTATTTAAGGATTTTAAATAATCTCGTAAATACAGCCTGCGCAGTGTTTACACGATTAATAATTTATTTACTCGTAAACTTTTTTCCTGACAATCTTATAATCTATTCATATTCTTCTGCCAACTAACATATTTAGAAGGAATCTATTATAATCGAATAATAATGCTTGGCAATCCAATTAACCACTTTTAAACTTAAAATGTATTGTTTATTTATTTATTATTTGTTTTTTGTGTAATAAATACTTTTTGTTGCGGTTATTGTAACTTAAAAAACGTTATTACACTAATTGTTCCATATTAAGTATAATTGCTTTTAGGTTGATAAATAATTATTGATTTGTATTTGTATAAATCTACTTATATACGTTTTATAAATAACACAATGGTTTTACTGTTTATAACCAACCGTAAAAATTAAATGTTACAATTTCAGAAATATAGAAATGCTTCAAAAATAAAACTTTAGAGATATTTTGGGAAAAAGGTTGTTTAGCGAAAAATGATTTGAAAAATAAATATTTTCAAAGTAAATTACGTAAATTATTATCACTGCACGTGTGTTAAATAAATATCAAACGTTATGATAAATTCTTTTATATGACACGACGAATAAATATTTTTCAATTCGTTTTCGAAATTTCGCGAATTTTTTAAACTCTACACAAAACACGTTTCAAATTAAACATTCAAAACGTGATTTGGTTCTGTATAAATTCGTAAAAATATAAACTATGAAAATATCTTACCGTTTTTAATTTTTTAAGAGATGAAAATGTTCCCCCCATTGGTATGAATAAGGCAATACAGTGTAAAAACCGCATAAAACGTCTGTAAAAACTGTTCGTTATTGTAATTATCATATACCTAGGTGAGCGTGCAATTGTCTTGTTTGTATATTACTACTTATGTTTTTTTATAATTTAAAAAAAAAAATACTAAAAATATGTATGCATAAATTGTGTGAATTCTGGTTTATTTACGAGCTGTTTACATTGTGGCACAAATTCCATTACTATTATTAGATTAACTTAGACGAACAAAAATAATAATTGAGCCTCATGAAATAAATAATTACAAATGACAAAGCAGTATGAAATATCATAGGAATTTTATAATATTTTACATCCTAACTAAACAAATCAAAATATACATATAATATGTAATATGTATCTAATCCATACTAGTCGAATATCATAACGATGTAATATTTTGGTGGAAAATGAAAAATATTTCACGGTAAGAGCGAGAAAACAAAATTTTAAATTTATGAATGAGTATGAGTTATTATTATAGAGTCTACATTACAAGTTTTACAAGTATAACATTTTGAAACCTTCAACTTCAGGAGAACTCGAAATGAAATTTTTAGTCATATTTCATGGAATACACATAAAATCAATACATTTTGACTATAATAAACATAATTAATGTATTTTAATTAAATTACGTCTTTAAGTAGAAAGCATAAATCAATATTTAAAAGGAACACGTTACTTTGAAAATAGACTTTTCTCTAATATTATTCTAGGTGTATGAATGGTTATAAAATATAGGTATAAAAACTTTTGAAAACAGTTGATAATTATTTGTATTTTATGAAAGCTAACTAATAATGAGTAAATCTAATTTACTGAAAACCACTTTCTATGGTTATATCAATTGTATCGATTTTAAATTTAGAAGTGTCGGCCACAAAATTGGAACTCGCAAACGTTAAATGTAATGTGTTAAATGTGTGTGTGTGTGTGTGTGTGTGTGTGTGTGTGTGTGTGTGTGTGTGTGTGTGTGTGTGTGTGTGTGTGTGTGTGTGTGTGTGTGTGTGTGTGTGTTTGTGTGTGTGTGTGTGTGTTTGGTAAGATACGAGCAAATGTTGCCAACTTTATTTTTTAATATAAATAATGTTTAAAATAATAAAACAAAATGTAACAGCGTACAATAAATATGAATATTTACCAACCTTTAAGCATAAAAACTTTTCAAATTTAAATAAAAATACGAAACTGTTTACAATAATTATTATAATGTAAAATAACGAGTGCTATTGTTATAAAATTTAAATTTTAAACCAACATTATTTTTATTCATAAATGAATAATTACTGATTAGTCTGAATAATTTTTGTTCTAATATTTATAATTTATATACTTAGCACTATTGTAGTAATTTTTTTTTTTTTTTTGATTATAACTTAACTTCATTATCACTCATTTTTGTAAATACTAAGAAAACAATTTTACGGAATTTTATTTACAGAAAAATCTTATCCAGCCCTATATTTTTGATTGGCTCACCACGGTAAGTATATCAAAGTATAATACGGTACGGTAGTTACGGGCAATATGCGTTTTGAACCTTGCCCGATTTATTCGATATAGCTTAAATTGAATAAATGAATATTATTTTGTATTTTTTGTAATAATTATTATTGAAAGACAATACAAATGCAGCATTCATGATTTGACGGGTCACACAAATATGAGCAAACTGTTCGTCCAAGATACTAATTTAGATTTTTTTAATTTTATGTTTTTTACCAAATCAAAACGTTCATATTGAATGGTTTCAAGACTAAATGAGCTTGACTCGATATGACTTCATTCGAGTTGTGAGCTGTCCGCTACATTAGCCAAATTAGTCGTTGAATATTGTTTGAAATACTTTGCAAAACTATTTTTCGCGTTCTCAAATACGGACACAATCTGGCACGAAGTAGTATAGCCAATTGTGGCTTCATACGAACTTAGTACCAAAAAAGTTTTTTTAAAACGGAAAGATTGCCGTGATTTTGAAATACCAACATACTAATTGAGTTTTGAAATTAAAATTTTAATACCAATTGATTCCATTTATATTAATTGACCGAGTCCTGGCCAATTTTCGTGGAAAAAACATTTGCCTTCGCATTTTTACAGACTTAGGACCGTCTATAAGAAATATAGTCATGGTTAAAAAAATATACTTCTATTAGTTTTGATAAACACCAACATAACTCTACAAATTGGTTGTTTTTAATTTTTTACCAAACGGTGCAGTAAAATTAAAAATTTTTAAATTTGAGTTCTAAAAATAAAAATAAACTTTCAACGCAATGTTGTCGTTATGATTTATAGCTCAAATATTGATTAAAAAAAAAAATCAAAAATATCTCATAGAAAAAAGTTATTGCATTATTTTAAGATACATAACTCATATTGTGTATGTGTGTACAAGTATGCAGGGCTTTTACTATGATGACGATACGCGGTATCGTTTCGTTGAAATACGTAATATCCATCTAGTACAGCGGTTCCCGATTGGTGGTCCGCGGATTCCCAGGGGTCCGCGTGTTGATTTTCGGGGGGCTGCGGCTCTGTTGTTTTGTAGTGATATTTTTATTTTATTTAAGTGAAATTATTAACTTTTAGTTATATAATTTCATCAACCTGACCCAAACAATACGTGGATAAGAAATCCATATTCCTGTGATATTTAAAAAATTGAAAATCTCTCTGAACAGGAACAAGATGATTTAATTGATTTTGTAACTAATAGAACGATGAAAAATATTTTCAACGATAAAAAACTAATTGATTTTTGGTTAATTGTTCAAAATGATCAAAAGCAACTTGACATTGAAAAAAAGTCTGACATTTTATCCCCTTTTGCACAATATAGGTATATAGATGTGAACATGCTTTTTCTACGTACTGTTACATGATAATCAAATATCGTAATAGACTTAATATTGACGCTGATTTAATAGTTAAAATATCAAGCACGCAGCCGGACTTTGGCGAACATATGAACAAAAAAGAAAGATTTCACTTGTCTCATAAAGTTTGATGGTGTTCAATCAAACAATTTTTTTTTTTTTTTTTTAGAACATTTGTTTCTATTATATTATGAAAATTTTTATAAAATTAAAAATTAATTCTTATTTAAAATAAATCGTACAAATAAATTTTTCATTTCCATAATAATAAAATAAAATTGAAAAGTAAGTATTTACAAAAAAGAGGTTCGCGGACCAATTTAAGCTATAGCTAGGGGTCCGTGGCTTCATGCTAATTGGGAACCGCTGATCTAGTAGTATAATGAGGTTGCGCTCAGTGTTTCGAATTCCGAGTTTAATTTAAACATTTTAAAATGTATGCACTCCGTCGGCGTATTATTATATTACTGCAGATCCCAAGCGCGAATTCAGTCGACATATTTTTTTTGGCTAATTTTCCACCCCCACGGGACTCGTTATGCACTATTTTCCAAAAAATCAATAAACCATCAACAGCTTTTTATAAAGCCCGATCACATTGTAGCTGGACATAATTTATTATTTACTAACGGCGTATCCAAAGTGGGGGGAGGACAAACCAAATTTAAAATTGGGGCAAAAATTCAAAAACACACTTGGATGCCCCTGTTAGAAATTCTAGCCACGGAAATTTTTTATTTACCAATAATAAATAACAGTTCTAATACCTAAATAATAATTTTACCACCTACGCAATTCGCTACCGTGCGGTTGTCGATTCAGTTTCCTTTGATGTTTACCGACTTTTTGTCGATCAGGATTTTTGTCGATCGACAAGTCAAATCGACATGAAAGTCGAACGTAATTCGGTGGCAGATGTCGAATCAACGTGTCGATCGACTGGTGTCGATCCAGTGTAATACCGGCTTTAGTTTACATTTTTTTCCCCCCTCGTCCATGCGTGGGATTCGATCGGCATGCCCACGTCGAGAAAACGACACCGGCGATATTATTATCATACGCGTTCAGTCCGGCCGGGTCCATTAGCCGCGGGTTGTTCTGGTAATGCGATATAGTGCCGGGGAAACGTCACGACGGCACGTGTTCAATCGATCATGACGAGGGGTTGACGTACGGTCTCGAGTCGACGGCCGAAGCGGGGCGGAAATGAAACACACGTACGCCCGTGACCATAAACGGCCACCGTCTGCCGGCGGCGGCGACGTGAATCGAAGGCGGCGCAGTTACGTGTGAGCAATCGGCGGCGGGCTCGGGCGGCGTGGGGACGAAAAGTACACGTCGCCCACTCTTCCGCTCGGACTGCGTATGGGGGGTACCTACACATCCCGAGCGGGTTGCGATTTCGTGTTTTTTGTCCGAGTCGCGGTTTTTTTCTCGCCCCGCGATGCGTTCGAAAAGGTGATAAATATCGTTTTTCAACGGACAAGGGATGTCTACGTCACGGATCGGTGAGCTCCCGGGGCGGGTCGACCGTAGTATTTTCCCGGTCGTCCGGCGCACTGTCCGCGAGCGGTGATTGAAAATCAGGCGTGATCTACTTTTCCGCCGAAATCGACTTTGCCGTTCACTGCCGATTCCGTTTACCGCCAGTACAATAATATATGTAGGTATTTCCTCCTCCGCAAATGTCAGTTTCTATATTTCGGTAACCCCTTATCACGTAAACACGTGAAGTTATTGATTATTGGCAACGATTTTTGAAATAACAAAAATAATTTGGCAATCAATTTTAATTAAATATAATATATGTTTTTAAAAAAAAAAACACATTCAACCGATACTTAAAATTAAAATTATTATAAATTAAAATTACATAGGATATCGCATGATGTTATTACAAAAACTAAAAAGTCTACATTACGATGTAAAAAAACAACATCGCAGTCAAACACTTATTTATTTTATTTATTTTTTTTATAGTTATAAATTTTAAAATTTTAAAAATGTATATTTCTTCCATTTTATACTGATCAATTAAATACTGATTTTTTTTTTGTCGTTTTGAAAATTGGTTCCTCTCTTTTCTATTCATTGAGAAAAACACGTGATTGTGAACATATTATATGCGATTAACTTTTTTTTTCGAGTTATCGACGACGCTGCCAAAAAATTATAACGACAGCGACTTTGATGAGCCAACTTCACCAGTTGTTAACCAGGGGTTATCAAAATAAAGAAACTGAAATTTTTGGTGGCAGAATATATACATATATTATTGTCCTGGCGGTAAATAGATTGGGCGGTATAGGGTAAGGTCGATTTTGGCGGAAAACGGTGATGTCCAAAATCAGACGAAAATCGACTGTCCACCCGTGCATAGTCCGTACCCGACCGAATCGTTTCAGGTATTTTACTTAAACTCACGCTTGACGGTTGTGTGTTCTTTACAATCACAAATTTACGAAAAACTTTGGTATTGAGAACGTTACGAATCCGCAATCTCAAAAATATAACTTGCTCCCGATTCGTCGTTAATCTCATTTTGAACGTTTAATACTTGTAATCGCAGCACACACACATTCGACTTGAACGTTACAGAAAACATTTTTCAAAAGAAAAAACATTATTAGCTTTGGACGCGAGTTTTATAAAATATATATATTTTTTAAACCCAATCAATTTGGATCCACGACCTGTGCACTGTGGATTGGCATTATTCTAATGAACGTGTTCACATCAAAGTACCCGGACGTCCCCGAGCGAGACTACAATATTATATGTAGTGAAGGGTGAAAATAACAGTAACAGTGATTTATACCAGTTGCTGCTTATGTAACAATTACAAGCTGTTACTTGGAATGATAAATAACAGTAGTTAGTAACAGTAGGGTTAGGTTATTGTTATGATCTTGCGCTGTTAACACACGCTGCTGCATTCCGCCGTGAATAACTTATATAATATCTATCGCTGACAGGTCAGTTTTTAATATTTGCATCGGCCGTCAGTGTACTAAAGCTCAAAATAAAATTAAATTTTTTTTTTAAAAAAATCGCGATTTTAATCATTGTTATCCGAATCAGAGACATAATGAGTAGAGGCTAGACATTTCACCGTCTAAAGTAGCCACTGGAAATGCGGCGAAGGGTGGAAAATTCGTGTGATCCCAAACGGCTCCCGTCGAAAAAAATTATACAAACAACTCTAATTGTATAATTGCAAACTCTACAATAGTTATTGGACATATACACACACCTGTCTTCCAAAACAGCCTACATAATAACTGCCGAAAATATAAATTGTCGAAAAAAATCATTTACGATTTTTCATCAAATAGAATTAAAATAAAATAATAGCACGCATAGACTATATAAAAAAATTGCGCATTACAAATTTACCCGATTTTTTTTAAAAATATTTTTATTTATACATTTTTTACATATTTTTATATTTTTTTAACGTTAAAAATTTAAAATTCATTATTATACCATAGGTACGATTTTTTTCATATGATTTCAATAATTTACATAGTGTACACCAATACATTTTTAACCACACCTCTTTTGAGACACTCCTAAGTCTGTATAAAATAAAAAAACCGAAGCCGTTTAGGAATTTACCAGTTCTTTTGAACTTTTTGGACGGGAGCCGAATGGGCTACGACCGGCAAGTTGTGACTTGTTAAAAACATTGATGATGTTAAACAGTTCAAGTTCCCATCACTGATATTATGAGTAAACTTTTTTTTTCTGTCAATAGTATACGGGCAAATATAGCGTTGCAAATATTAATCTTACGTTGTAAATCTCCCACTCGAATCCATCGATATTTCTGTTTGAAAAAAAAAAAAAAACTAAATAAATACAATTTTCAAGCCGTGCTCGTCACCGCCGTGCACGATATGTCATAATGAATATCGTGTTAAGTGGCATCAGTGTCAAAACGTGTCGTCGTTTTGACACCGTACTCGAGAGTTTCGGTTCTTCTCGCACGTCGAGTCTGCGACGCGGCGACGAAGCCCGTGGATGTTAATCTACGACGACACCGGAAACCCGATCGGTATTATAGAAGTAGTAGTAGTCAACGTATCGTCGTCGGGAACGCGCGCTCGGAAAACCCGCGTCGCCGCCGAGTCGCTCGAGCGACGGAGGGGGGGGGGTAAACTTTTGCGGCGTCGTTCTTTTTTTTAAAATCATTTTCACTCGAAACCGCACACGCGAGAGAGTATGATGAAACGAACGAATGACACGTAGAACATTGCAGACGGGACCGGCCGACCGACGACGTTGAATTGAAGGCGAGTCCCGAGGGTTTCGGGTGGAAATTAGCCCGATGTACCGACGCCGAGCTGACGTGGTTTTTTTTTTTGTGACCGATAAACGTAAAAGACGTTTTTAACTTCAGGTCAGTTTAGAGATAATCGAAACTCCGACGCTACTGAATTCCCGGTGTGGTCTAATAAAATGAAACCGAAAAGACACTCGGCCTTCCCGTCTACATGAAATTGACTTTTTCCAGTGTAAATATTGATCGTCGAATGTCATTTGTTCACGATGTTTTATTAATATTGATCGAAAACACTGAAGCGTCTTTAAGTGGTTGTTATTTCAAGGACAGAAAAAATCGACCAAATATACATTACAAACTGGAGTTCAGTGTTGTTTTTAGTACGGGTACCTGTTTTTCTCGTGGAAAACAATTCGAATTTTCATACAATATTAATGGGAGCTCTGAAACGTTTTATTTTGTTTCTTTTTTTCATGAAAGTGAAATAATTTCAATGATTAATTAGAAATTATTTTTTATACAATATATATATATATTATTATGCGAAAATAATAAATCGTACTCTGAAAAAATAAACGAAATTCATATAATATTTATCTAGAACAATTTAATTAATCTATAATTGAAGTACTTTATTTCTGATTAGTTTTCTTTTTAATTAAAAGACAATTAAAATCCCAGGTTATGTATCATTAGGTACACTTAATTTATGTCGGTATTCCCAAAAATAATTAATTTTTATAGACATTTTAAAATATTGTATGAAAAGAAATGTTATTTTATTTTTTTGGTTTTAGAAATGTTTAATGTGTGACTGTCAACATTTGTTAACTATTAAGAACACGCAATAAAATATTAAAAACAAAACGAATTTCTCATAGAATAATTTAGATGTCAGAAATTTGAATTTTTATTCTCATTTGAATTCTGATAAATGAGAAACAAGTTATTCGCGATTGAAATTAAAATATTTACAATGTAGAATCAATGCGATCCATTTAAAAAGAATAAATTATAAGATTTTTTAATTCGTTAGAACTCTCGAGCAAAATAATATTCTATATCGATCAAAAACCGTACATTAAGATTCGTAATGATATGCAGCTTAACCGTTGCGGGAGAAAACGATTTTCAAAGCCTAAGTACATTGCAGTATTTCAGTTTTTATACGTCATAATATTCGTTTTGGAGAATTTCTAGCGCGAACGACTCCGACAGACTGTCAATTTTTTGTTTGTCTGTCGTCGTAATAAACGCACTGCTGCACCGCCGATACGGTTTTCCTCGGGATCTACTCGACTTTGCGAACACGTCTCGTTTTATTCAACAATGAACACACTCGTAATAATAATAGCGCGCCGTAATAATGACAACCTGTAAGCCCCGTATGTTGATACAGAGCCAAATCCGGCCACGGATGTTCGAACTACAAATAAAAAACTCATTGAATTGTTAAAAACTTACAGTATAAACGCGTGTGTTTGTATAATAATAATAATAATAATAATAATAATAATAATAATAATAATAATAATAATTCGATCGCAGTCGTTGCCAATTTAATACAAACCGATTTCTATTGTTCACATATTCGTCTCTTTCAAAATTTTAATGCGAAATACGCATAATGCATTTTACGATTGGAAAGCCGGCGCCCGTTAAATGCGACGTTATTGGAAAGTAATAAGGCACTATGATATCTGTGTGTTATGTATCGGCATTAGAAGTTATAATACGACGTATTGATGAATGGGAAACAATTCGATTGAAAAACTAATTTAAACTATAATACAACGACCGATTTGTAGAATGTAGATGTGATTAAAAAAGTGACCCGGACCGCGGTCCGATTTCGACGTTTAATTTAATTAGCAGAAAATGATACGTCCTCGACCGAATCGTGATTCAACTTTGATTTTACAATCATTACAGTCTGTTTACAAAATAATATTTCAAAATAATTTTGATAATCGTTCCGAGGGGGTTTGGTAAATTGGGTCCCGAATAACCTTATCTCGGTAAATTGGGCCCCGGAAAAAAAGGTAGTAGGTAAATTTGGTCCCGGAAAAACAAAAGTTAGTAGGTAAATGGAGTCCTAGAAAAAAATTGTACGCTAGCCAATATTTCCATTTTCTAAAATTTTAGAAAAACACTTAACACAATAGCTGTATAATTGTGAAACACAATATAGGTTGACATCACGGACTAAGATAGTATCTTAGTCTGTGGTTGACATACAGCACTCTACTAAATATATAGTGAAATATCCCAAATATCGTTCGTGTGTCTGTGTGAAATCATCATCAAAATCGATGATAAATAATTCACAATACGACAGACGTCTATCTACGCTCTGCTCGTATTTACGTATTACTCGATTACTCGATTACTAACGATATCTCGTTTTTGGAGAATCCATGGTAAGAATAGCACACACAAAAACACACACACACACACACTATTTTATGTTCATCATTATTTTCAACAGCTAGGTAAGTCGGTTTATAGCAGGGACTCAACTTGTCTACTACCTTTTTAAAACCGGGACTCAGTTTACCGCTTTCAAAATGTATACAAATTGTCATGGATCGAATTTACCTAGCCCCGTTCCGAGATTGTAATACGTTTATTCGTTTTAGAAGTTTATTCCGTGGTGCTAACTGCTTACAAATTTTCTTTCGCCAATAGATTCACCAAACACATATTAAAACCCACGATTCAAATTGCATAAAGATTAATTTAACACATTGTTTCATACACGTGTTTAAAGTTGAAATCACGGCTAAAACAATTCATTTTACAATAAAAAAATATCATACTTGTTTTATATTTCATTTTTTCAGTTTGTAATTTCACGCTATTAGGTTTGACATTTCCAAATGAGTCTCTTTATGTGTAGCCCTCGAGTATCTTCAACTGCTAAGTACAATCATGGTAGTAACAGTGCGAATAAAACCTAAAAGCCCGTGCATGGAATATGAGAAAAAGTATCGAACGGATATTTAAAACTGTTATGCTCGCGTGGTAGATAATAAAATACAGATCATTGGTTGAACTGATAAATAATAGTAAAATAACCTACAAATTCAATGTGATTAATTGAAATCGTCCGACTTAAAACAATCCCTTTATCGATGTAAAAAGTATCGAAACATTAAATATTTATAGACAATACGGTCGTTTGAAAAATAATAAGTATAACGGTGATATTATTATTAAATATTAATACTAAATTATACTAATATGTTTAAGGATTCGTTATGAACTCACAAATTCTCAGAGGAGCGCGTGTGCCTGGCTCATTGGCAACGATACATTATAATAACATGTTATGATGTGTAGATAACTGTCTATATTTACTGGAACTTTATAAACTTTTGAAATCAAGTTTTACGAAATCTTTTTGAAAGTCTTTTAGATCATTTGCCGTCGACGATGTGTGTGTGTGTGTGTGTGTGTGTGTGTGTGTGTGTGTGTGTGTGTGTGTGTGTGTGTGTGTTTAATAAATCGTGTGCAATAAAAATTGAAAAGTATTCGGATTTCAATAGAAGAAAAAAACCGTAAATAATATTGTAAGTGGAAAAATTAAACACATAAATTTACTATAGAATCGCGAAACAATCCACCGTACGTAGGTTTGTCATTATAAATGTGATAACTTTGGTGCTTTGAAACTTTACTCTTTCTCAGTGGTCGAAAACCCTTTATCGCAAATATATACATTATATTTTCTATCGGGAATTGTATCGTATTTTTTTAAACATTTTTTTTTTTACTAACTCACTATATTCACGATCGTCGATTTCAATACAATAATATTACTACATTAATCTCACGGAAGTATTTGCGTTTTATTAAACTAGACCCAAAGCAGTGTGGATTTGAAATGTAAGACGACCATATCGAAATATGCCTCTACGATACCACGAGTACTAATGCTGTAAAGTATATTTTAAATGAAACAGTACGTTTGTTTCAACATTTATGTTGAATCAATAGTTATTTACGAGTTTGAATTCAAATAAAAACAAGACGAATTTTCCTGTTTGACGTTAGAATTGCTCGGGTGACGATATAAAGTCTCGCTTTTCTATATCAGCTGGACGTCGTCGTCGGTAAAGATCAGTCAGACCATTGTTGACGAAAAATTGAATATATTATTTCGTCTATGAAGTGCGTTTGGAAATGGTATTGTTCGTTCAAAACAATCCGCCGTGTCTGTCATGTAGAGTTGAGGCAAGTTGCTTGAAATAGCTTCGAAAATATCGTTCAGTGGACCAAAAAATAAAAACAATATTAATAAACGCTATTGTAGATGCAATAATGTATTCGAACGACTTCTGAGATGATTTAACGCAAATACGTTGCACTGAATTTCCCGAAGTACTTGTAAAAATGGTAAAAGTCAAAAGATACCTGAATAATTTACGATTCAACACGTAAAAGTCAAATTCAGACAATAATGCAACACGCACACTTGTCATTTATTGCATAGCTCAGACGAGCAAATACTTGGATTTGGATGTTTTCCAGCAGGTACGGCGTAAAATAAGAAATACGAGAAAATGTGTGGGAGTGGAATATGAGTTGTCATATTATAATAACATAACCCTAAAACGCAAACCGACGAACAATATTATTTTATTTATTTATAGTTAAGATTGAGTTTGAATTTTGGTGAAACTATTGGCAAGAACGTTATCGTTTTATCGACTCTGCTTATTGGTAATTACAATAATTAGGTGTGGATAATTTTAAATATACACGTATTTATTTCATTTAATTGAATACATTATTAATTCAATATGTTATTAAATTGTCGTTGTAAATAAAATACATTCGATTGAATATTCAGGCGACCGAAATGTTTATTCTATGGCCACATGAGTGTTTACTGGATAAACGTGTAAACATATTTATTGTAAAACCAATAATTTAACTTGTATCGAACACAAGAGTACTTAGAGGATCGTGTCATTCTGTTAGTAAATATTAAGTACATACGGCATTCACAATGTATGTTAATAGAAAACATGTGCATCCGTGTAATATGTGTGTATATTAAAAACGTACCGTAGTCGTTTTTTCTTTTAAATGTAGGTTTACTATTTCAATATGATGTAAAGTTTTCATTCATAATATCACATTGGGCATATTTTATGAAAGCAGTGTAGGTACTTGTATAGACTCTTATGGTATTGCAATTCAAGTGCTATTTGAGTAATTAATAGCGTAAAAATATACAGTACCGAAAATCGGGAAATATAAGTATACGTCGGCTGATTAAAATTCTAAAACTCAATGGACCGTTGTTTTCTTCGCCCTTCATTCATTTCCCACTATACGTAGTAAATGATCTAAACATTTAACGGATGAAAATGTTATTATCTGGATCAGTATTTCTGCACTTAGAATGCGAGTACAAGAAAATCATAAAGATGTGTACGAAAAAAAAATTGGTGAAAATAAGGTGGATTTAAAAATAGATTTTTTCGTGCACATTTCGATTTTAAAAGGTTGAGTGAAATTATTCGAGCTCGAATTTCACGTTAAATTGTTATTGAGTAACATTGAGTGTAAAATACCACTTATTTCATATTTTGGTTTTCATAATAACAAATGTAAATTCAGTACTGGTTAGGAGGTGCGTGGAACAACGGTCAGAGGTAAGGGGTACGTGACTGAAAAAAGGTCGAGAAACTTTAGAATAGCTCAACCCAATACCCAAACATTTTACCGCTGAAACTATTATTTTTATAACATTTTTTACCATTTCACTATTATTATTTATGTTGCGTTCAGTTATGCTTTAACTTCGGAATTATAGTAAAATCAATAATAATGTGAATAGTCTAGTTTTATTCACAAAATTAGTGGCGTTCAATTATCAAAAATAATCTCATATGTATCCGGGGGTGTACGCAAGGGGGTAGAGGGTCCATCAATCCCCCCCCCAATGTAAGTTAAAAAACTTATTTATATAGTTTTTTTTAATTCTCCTAAAATAATTTATTTTACCTTAAAACTCCCTCCAAAAAATAATTCTGTGTGTGCATTTGCAGTATGTAACAATGATGCATTTATATTTATCCAAACAAATAGATTACCTATATTTGGTTTTTGAACAGTACACCTATGCGAGGAAGGTCTAAAAATATTCTCTGAATGCACTGTACATAACAAATCACTTTCCTAGTATACTGCATGTGAACAAGCAGCGTCAGGGATGGACTTAAGGAAAAACTAATGGGGTTAGTCACCTCCTCATTTTTCAACATACGCCAGTTTTTTTTTTTTTTTTAATACGTGAATTATGCGTAAACCATTACTTTTATACGTTAAAATGTCAGTAAAATATCCTCATCATTTAAGAGTGACATTAAATTGAAAGAGTTAAGTTCGTTTCGGGCGGTTTTTCTTTTTGACACCCACTCCAACGACGTATGTTTATGTGTTTTGTAATACCGTATTACTGATTATTCATCGAACTTTATTATCCGCTGTTAATCACGAAATGTATTTCTGAGATGGTTCCTGTTAGAGTCGACACCGACGATCATTATAAAACATGCTGTTTTTATTCTACGGCTTACGATTTGAGCCGTCGGACATGAAATACACTTGTCCGAGCGTCTCGTGTTCGACCCACTCCTATATCAGTGAACCCGTCCGAAAAAAAACACGCAGGTCTTCATGAACTGTCAAATTTGTTCACTGTGCTCTTGAGTATTTGCGTGTGTGTGGCATCAGCCGCTTGCGTATTGAAGATACTTTCAAAAAGTACATATTATTTTGACGTGGTCCGCGGGGTTCGACTGCGAAGACGCGAAAACGTATACGTGTGTGTGTGTGGACCGCGATGTGCCTATCCAGATTAAAAATAAATAAAAAAAATAAACCATAAAATATTTGAAATAGTATTTACAATACTATTATGCAGAGACCGCAGAGGAGTCTACCTACAATACATATACATGCTACTAGTGATGGGAAAAATCCGGATTTATCGAAATCAAAATTCGAAATCCGGATTTAGAGCAAAATCCGGATTTCGGATTCAAAATCCGGATTTTGGATTTTGAAACATTTAATTAGTATTGCTTTATCAATAATTTATAGTGGCGAAATTACTAAAGTTGATGAAAATGTCATTTATGGGGAATTTCACCATTTTCGCTCTACTTCAGGGTGTTTTTCTCTCACTTGGAAAAACTATTAAGATGAGAACTTAAGAAACTCTCAAAGTACCATCAACTACAAATTTCTGATCTATAGAGTTGCTGGATATAACTTTTGGATAAATTTAAGTTAAGAATAATAAAAATTTCCTAAAAATAAACATCATTGTAAAATCATTTCACTCAGAATCATATTTGTATGAAGATACATAATAACTGCACATATTTGAAAAGTGTCTACTTATTTTTTTTTTGGTTCATTTTGAGTTCTTAATTATTGATCAGAATAATCGTTGACAAATTTGAAACTATAGATGGCTGAAATCAAAATTGAAAAAGTCACCATTTCTTTCAGTGAATAGAAGGTTATAGTGTACCTACCCCAAAAGAAAATTCTTAACTACGCCCCTGACGGCCGTCCATCTGCGAGGTGTGCAACAAGTCGTTCACCGCCGGCAACGGTTTGACGGTTGTTTACACGCGACGTCACACGGATGAAAAAAACAAAACGATCGATCGCGCACCTGATTGTCGTTTTATTCGGTCCGCAATAACGCTCTGAGTTAAAACAAGTGGTTTATCGAAGTAATTTCCACGATTTCGGCAACGTCATATTTTCGAGTTAATCCGAATTTGTGGCCCGAAAAACATACGATTCAAACAGAAAAAAATGTCACGCTCGTCGATCAAGTCATGAGTATAACGCAATATTGACTATTTAAATTTTGATTTATTTCAAATTTGTATCCCCCTAAGTCTGAGGAAAAACAGTAATCGTTTGATATACTCGTATATATGTATAAGCTTATGGGGTAAACTCAGACCATTTGAAAATCGTTTTTAGCAAAAAAAGTGAAAAAAATACGCTCTCAAACGATAAAGGGTTACGTAAATGATACAAATATGGAGTTTTCAACTTTCATGAAATTATTTTTTTTCATTATTATTATCATAGTTCAGTAATATTTTTAGAACTAAAATAAAATATTTGACGTTTAATTTTGTCGTATTTTGTCATATTTTGCTTTTGATTCTTTAAAGTCAGGAAATATATTAAAATGTACCCGCAATTTATTAAATTTAATTTAAAACACCAATATATTTGAAATAAATAATATAAATTAGAAAGCACAATACATAGAAAAATAAATAGCAAAAAAAATAAAAATAAATAAAATTCTGCCTAGAGCATTGTAAGAACAACACAATTTTGCTCCGAAAAACAAGTGAGTTTATGATCATTGATAATTAATAATTATTAATGAATAAGAGAAACCGATGACTGATTAAGTACCTAACTTACATATACCTACTACTAAACGCTTGTGGTGAAAACCATTAACCACCGAGAAACCATAACCATCGTCGATGATCGTTAATAATCTATGCTTACTACGTGTAGTCTATAGTGATTACTTATCAGCACAAAGAATGAAAAAAAAAAAAATATATATATTTTTCATGATTTCATCGAGATATTTCAAGGAGAGTGAATTTTTCCACTTTGAAATATTTCAAATTTAAAACACTCGATACAAATTAATTACCGTTTTTTTTTTTATTTCACATCCAGATAGATGATGAGATCGCTATAATACGACCTACGCTACTAACATAATTCGTATAACATAAATATTACTGCGATAGATACTGTAGTTGGTATTATGTTACGTTGTACAGAGTCAAAGATGTGAAGAAGTAATTATTGATAATATGACGCGAAACAATGCCCGACATAATTAATCACCAAGAGCGCGCCAAAAGTGTTACGATGTCATTGGGATGGCCTTTTTTTCTTTTTTTTTTTCCGCGCGCCGTGGAAACGTACCACGTACGAATAATCAAAAAGACGCGCTATTGTTTTATTTCCGAAGGGTCGAGGTTCTAAAAAGTTAGAATAATATTTCAAACACCACGGACCACAATGGCGGTCTCTAATTCCATACCCGTAGTGTTTTAGATAATAATATGTTGTTTTTTGTTTTTTTTTTTTTTAATCTTTTTGCGTACGCTCGAGTCGGAGTGTTCGCGTCGAGTAATTAAACAGACTACGGAAACGGCAGAAAAAAATACCACGGGGGGTTCCCGGCCGCCGTCGCCACAGACGGTGAATCGCTGGGCCACACAGTACGAAACGTTTTGCGCAACGTACCTATATTATCATCTGCATTCTACGTGTACCTACTTGGAGATTACGGGGCGCAGAGGGCGGTCGACGACCGTGGCGCGATTTTTCCGACTCGATTCGTTTTGCGGACGAGCCGCCGGGCGTTTGCGGCAAAGGCGAAAAAGATACGTTTCTCGGACAATGTGTAATTAACGGTTTTATTTCACGGCCTGGTTCGTTTTCAACAGTACGAGAACGGTCGAAACAAATAACATCCGTGATTACAAGAATCACCGTCATAATACGCATTATCATTCCCGAAGTCGGTTTATCGTTTCGTTTATACATATACAGAGTGTTTATGATATTATATTCGCTCATGGCGATGCAATTCGTGTTATGTTTGTTAATTTTTACTTCTTTTTTTATTTTTTTAAATAAATGTTTTAAAACTTCACAATGATATTTCGAAAAAAATTTAAATTAGACAAACGGAGCGTAGTGTCAGTAGTCAGTACATTTTTGCGCGGTACCCGTACGTTTCCTCGCTAACACATTTAACTTTAAAAACTTTTACGACTTCAAAAATTTAATCTACTGTACGTATATTAATGTATGGAAATTAAAAAAAAAAAAAACGATTACTTCTTATTACATTATATTGTAAACTGTGGTTACTATTCATAATACATATTAATAAATCTACTTCAATAAGATTTGAAAAAAAAAATCATTAGTAGTATCACAGAATTTACAAAAAATTAAAAAGACAAAAATGACAAAGAGAACTAAAGTTATTGAATTTATAAAATAAATATAAAACGCCCTATAATGTATAATGAGATTTTTATGGAATTGACTGATTTTTTTCAAGTTTGTTTCCAATAAAGTTTTTAATGTTAGACCACAAGTTCTGAAACTTTTATGTAATCTACTCGTATACTAAACTAACGATATTAAAAAATTTCAAAAACCATTAATCAGGATTTATTTTAGAAGCGTTTAGATAAAATATTATGGGATTTTTACGAAATTGACTGTTTTTACTTCAATTTTTAACGTTAAATGTGTGTCAAATACTATTTGGATCCAAACATTATTAACCTTTGGGCGGGCGTGATGCGTTTAGACTAGAGATGTAAAATTCACTTAAAATTTTTTCATGGTGTTATAAATTTAAATTTAACATTTTGTGTAAGTACCTTGTAGAGTACTATACAATTATTGACTTATGTTTGTATTTTAAATTATTTTATGTGAATATCAATATTAAAAATGTACCTTTAAAATAAATTGTAAATCAATAAAATCAGATTCATTATGTACCTTGACATAACATAAAAAAAAAAACAAAAATCAATTCTAATTTTTTAGTTTTATTTGTCTTTTTCTCTAGTTTTATAACATCAACTATTCCATTCTACTTATATGTTATGAATATTCAACTCATCAAGACGTTTAATTTTTAGGTGTCACATGATAATTTTTTACTAAAAAAATTCCGTTGCAAGTTTCCTACAGTCGGATTTTTCGTTCGCTCCACCAACGACGTACTTGGACCACGACCGGAAAAGTCAGGTTAGTCGTAACCACGATTTTGTGCACGTTTATACTCCTGTCAGTATCAACCTGTCGTATTCTACGATTATATTTATGTATGTTAGCTATCACTAATAGTGTATTTGTATTAGTTATTTATGGTTATTATATTTAACCGTAGAGCTATTAATATAATGGTTTTTTTTGCAATTCACATTGTATCTTGATAGTATTATTGTTAGGGTTGTAAATTTGAAATATTTCATTACTGAAAATTTCCCGCTTTATGAAATATTTCAATGAAATATTGAAAAATATTTTTTTTTTACGTTTGTAATAGTGACTGTTAAATGTCATTTAATCAGTTGATATTGTATGATATCGTTTTGGTACAATGTTTGGAGTTTCTTATTTAACGTGGTATAGTCCAGCAGATGCCTATAAATAGGTAATTTTATGATAATATTCTTCTAATAAGTAATAGTTCTAATCGTCTGTTATTTATTTACATTTTACTAGTCTTCGAATAATATATTTATATAATATGAATTCAGTCATTTTATTTTTAAGCATTTAACATTTCCAGATGCTGGTATAATATTGCGTGTTTCACCATATTTACAATAAATTCTAAATATGTGCTTAACTTTTAAACTCACTAAGTTCCAATAAATTTTTTTGATGAGAAACTTCTGCAATAATGTGATAGCTGTTGAGTAATGGAACTACTGGCCACTTATTTATAAATTCATCTATATTTTGTAAAATTTCTTCAGGTGTTTCAATGACTATTGGTCTGTTACCTCCTTAATCAATTGTTCATAAATTATAATAACTTTAAACTATTATGATGTAACATAAATCATTATATTTTTTACTGAAATGAAACAAACATTTTTTTTTTATCAAAATGAAACAACATTTTTATTTTTCACTCAAATTATATATTTCATGAAATTTTACAACCCTAATTATTGTACTCGCTACCTTTTACTATTCATACGAATATAGGTTGTCTGTAATCATCCAAGTCCATACAGTCCACTCCCATTCGATTCCTATTCCTTTAAAACAGTACACCTACTAATATGCGTGCACATTCCCACATAACAAAATAATATTATTTAAATGCTTATTTAACATTAGACATATAATCTTAAATATTGTCATAACATTAAATTATAATTGGCTTTTCATTAAAGTAACATTATCGAAACATTACAGGAAGGTTTTTTGGACCAAAAGACAATGATATGTTAACATTGTATTTTAAACAATTTGCTAACATTAATATATTAACATTATATTAACGCTTTCTTTACAAATTAATTAAACATTAAAAATTGAATTTGTAATAATTTAATTAATATTTGGGTAAGGTTTTTACAACTTTTATTTAATGTACGCTCATCTTCATATAGATATGTACTAGCTATTTCAGTATTTTGAATTTTGAATTTCTTGATTATAATGAAATATATGCAACTTATGAGTTAGGAATAATAAAATAAATAAAACACATATATTATTTATGGTAAATTTATTTTAAAAATACAAAGATCATACCTGGAAATATTAATAAGTACTAGGAAATACATTAAAAGAAAGTACATTTACATAAAGATATTAATAGGCAATTTTAGATTTCATACGCTTGATGCGGAAAGGAGCTTGTGCAAGATAGATTTTTAGTTTATTTTCAATTTGATCTTGAAGGTTTTCAAACTTTGGTACACTTCGAATCGAATCTGTAACATAAAAAAATATATATTTTACTAGAAAATATAGAAAATTATGCATCCATAAAATCTATGGACACACAGCGAACATATATGTATAAATACATAAAATATGGAATTTCAACAATAACTATTTTAATACAATAATGTTTTATTTTAAACTTATATTTTGAAATAGTGAATCATGATAATGATACTCATTACGAATCAGAGGTATTAATATTTTGATGGTATACCAAAACTGATATCCTATGTATTCTGCAATACCATCAATAATTAACTAATTTACTAAGATTCAATCATTCACAAAGAAAATTTATAGGTTTCTTAAAAAAGTAAGAAATATATAATTATGACATTTTTTGTATAATGATTTTTAAGCTTGGCAACTATAGTTATAATCTCTTTGAGCGGGGTTACGGTTATTGAGATCAGTGTGTTTATGTAAAGCAATAAGGATTGTCGCCATGAAAAATTCAAATTGTATACATATAATTAAAAACAAAGAAAAAACCATCTTTTCACTTGATAGATTTGTCAGGACTTCTAAAGATTATTATATCCTGTATATATGTATGTAATTATACAATCATTTTGACCATTTTCATTACAAATATTACAACGATAACTATATTGTACATTTTTACTTAGAGTTATCAACAGTATTAACATAAAATCTTATAAAAGTAAATTGTCAAGAACTATTAGGTAAATCAATTTAATAACTTACCAATTATAACTTTGCAAATATGCAAATTAGAAAATTTCTTTTTTTTGTTGACGCCTCTCCCAACAAATGAATAGTTCTCCAGTAATGAATCCGAAAATAATTTTGACATTATTCTTTGTAAAATATGTTTAAGCTCTGTACCGCCACTCATCGATAAATCTCTCACCTAAAATAAATGACAAATTCAAAACTTATTAAATGCTTGAATGAATGAAAATATTCTTATTACATTATTTTATAAATTGTAACAATTGTCAACTGTATCAATATATTAAAAATAGACATACAAATATTTATCTATAAAACATATACATATAATTAGGGTTCTAAAACTTTATGAAATTTATTTTTTTTTATATAGGCACTATTATTTAATTGTACTGAAAATTATTTATTATATAGTAATACTTATTCTGTATTATTAATTCTAAGAAGTACAAAAAAAAAAAAATAATAATAATAATGTATAACTATTAACATTTAACAACATAATAATAATTATATTAGTTAATATAATTACGTTTTTTTTTAAAATAAAATCAAAATGAAATTTTTAATAACAGTAAGTCAGTAAAGCTCAATAATTGTACCATACTGCCATAATTAATTATACTATATTAAAGTAACTGTACCATGAAATAGAAACTGATTAGAATACATTTGATGACACAGATTTTCTTTTTATTTTATATAGTTAGTATAGAACCAGTATATGAGTATACTTATCTCACACACACAAAAATATATATTTTTTTTTCAATACTTCATAAGGAGAGTAATTTTTAATTTTGAAATATTTCAAATTAAAACCCCTAAACATATAATATAATATGCAAGCAATAAATTTCTTAAGTTGTTTACATAAAACATGTTTAATGTATGAAATCTAAAAAGAGTGTTAAAATGTTACTGTAATAGTATTTAGATTAAAAGTTCTCAAATGTTTTTTTTTACATGTATTACATCAGTATCGCAGATCAGTCAAAAATTATAATAATTTTAAATGAATTTGTTATTGATTTATTAAAAAATGTATTTTAGCCATTGTTCGGCAGAAGAATTACCAACTCGGAAACTACATATTTTATTTCACTATAATAATATAATATATTTAATGTAATAATTTTTAAATATTTACCAATTTTCTTCTGTAGGCCATATCAAATTGTATTTGCTCTTCAATTAGTTTTAAATCATCATCATTGTCAATTGGAAAATGAGATTCTATTGCATTACATGCTACAGTATTAGTTTCATTTTCTGAAATACTTTTGAGTAGATTTCCTTCTTCAAAACGTTCAAGTATTTTAACAACTGAATCAATTTTACAAGTGAGACTCTTTAGTTCATACTTGTTGGCAAGTTGATTTTTTAATATTGTTCTTTTAAATTCGTAATCTATTTAAAATTAAAATATACAACTACAGCATAAAGAATAATGAAAATGTATAAAATATTTTAATTTAATTACACATAAATTTCACACCTGACATATTGAAATGATTATGAGTGCTCTTTTTGTGCGGAGAAATATGCTTATTATTAGTATTTTTGTCATTATCAGTGAACGGTCCAAGACTTTTGGATCCTGAGGATGAATCTGGAATATAATTATGATTATAGATTAAAAAGAAAAACAGTCAATTTTATTTAAATACAAACTACCATTAGAGATTCTATCATAATCAGTATTGATAAATGGTCTTTTAAACGGTGAACACTGTTTTTTTTTTGATTGTGAATGCTCATAATTTTTTGTTGGAGTTTCCAATCCTATTAACACAGTTATTAAAAGGCTAGTATATTTTTAGTTTGATATAAACACTAATTACCATTAGAGATTCTATCATCATCAGTATTGACAAATAATCTTTTGAATGGTGAACACGTTTTTTTTTTAAATTGTGATAAACTCGGTGAATATTGGTCACTTTTTGTTGGAGTTTTCATACCTATAACAACATAGGAATATACATATATGTTTTCTGTTGTGACAATAATTAAACATGATTACTTGTGAACAGACGCTTTTTCGAAGAAATTACTAAATTTGAACTTGGCGTATGAAAATTGTTTTCATGTTGAGAAGTAATAGTACTAATTAATTTGTTACCTTCCTTTGACATAGCTGTAATGTTTAAAAAAAAATTATGATTTATAGTTTCATAAGAATGTATTATTCTTAATTTCAAAATGACATTATAATTCAGGGAATTCCAAATTTTATGTAACAGCAGATTTCATTTTAAGTAGGTATTAAAATTAGCAAATCATAACCTATGTGGGTAAATACTTTTTTTGAATCATATAGGTAATCTTAACTAATTTTATATTTTTTTTTTTTCAAATTAGAATGAGGAGGTCGGATCAAGGGGTAACTTTTAAAATTTAAATGGGAACCTATATTTTTTAAACATGATTTGAGCACAATTTAATTTTTAATACATTTTGACGGGTTGTTTGCATTTATATGTTAATAATTGAAGGCTCTATCGACTATTTAATTTAGTTGCAAATTTATAGAATTCAAAATTGAATAATACTAGAAAAGTGCAAATGTATATTATTATAACTATAATACTCATTTATGGCATTTTACAAAATAAAAATAAAATCCAAATGTTAAAGAATTACTAACATATTATAATGTAAATAAGCTATCAAAATTCATTAAAAATTAAACGGTGCGAATAATATTCCAAAAATAAAGATTCCCATTTGAATTTTAAAAATTACCTCTAGAACCACCTTATTGTAATTTAAAAAAATATATATTTTATATATCTACCTATTAGTATTACCTAATTAGTTATAACAGTTATTAGATTACATGATTCAAAAAGGTTTTCACATAATAGATACCTTTTCCTAATTATTTTAATACTTCATAGTGAAATCTGCTATCACATAAAATTTGGAACATAGTGCATATTCATTCATTATTATTGATTTAATTATAATAGTATAAGAAAATAAAACTTATTATAGGTACTTGAAGAACTTTTTTTTGAACCCGGATATGTTTCTTGTGGTTGTGATACTGCAGATGCATTATTAGTGTTTTTTGATTTTTGTTCTGAATAGAATATATATATAATTAGAATTTAGGTAGGTATATGTAGGCAATTAATATTATTTATCTATTTAATCTATCTACCTAGTCTTTATATAAATTAAAATATTTTTAATAATTTCAAACATGGGTATTTACCATTATCTGAATCTGATGAATAGGTAGGCAAATCATTATCTACACTAGATACATCATTATTATTATCTTCAGAAGAGCTTGGTGAAGAATTTTTAAAATTAATTTTTTTCCTTGATCTTCTTTTTTTACTATGTTGTATTATTCCATCAATATCTGATGTTTGTTCAGCCAACTTACATCTATGTCTTGCATCTAGTATATTTTCTATGAAACAGTTGATGATTATTTTATAAACCTGATCAATTACAATATTTTTAACAAATTCATGGACATAACACGACACATTATAATAATATAAGGTATTAAAATATAATATTATATAACACATACCTATTATTATTATATAGGTAGGTACCTATTAAATAATAATATTATGAGAGAGTACCTAGGTAATGTTTTTTAATAGATTTAACTTTATAGTCTACAAAGGGTAAAAATCTTGGCCTGGCCCTGAATATATATCTATTCAGACAACTATATATGGATTAAGATAGGAAATGCAACTGATTTATTAATTTATTTGATACATCATGTACCTAGTACAAGTGTACGTAAAAAAATGATTGGGTTTACTAAATTTAATTCCAAACATTAAATTTGTTACAAGTATAAAAGGTTAAACCTATATCGTAATGTTAATTTAATGATTCTGATTTATTCATAATTCCAATTAAATATTTTAAAATTAATTAAAAGAAATTCTTACCAATTTTTTCGCAGCCAGGAAACATTCTGGCTTTTAAAAACAGAAAATTTTTGCTTGTTGGTTTTTCTCGTCTTTCGATATTTTTTGCTGAATTATCCATTGGCCAAGCACATTTATTGTTGTACTTATTAAACCAAAAGTCCGGGACAACTTCAACGGTGTTGTCATTAAAAAAATGTACCACAGACCACGCCATTTTTTGAACACGTTCACGAGAACACGTGGAAAAAAGAATGCACTGTCTTAGTTCTTTAATCTTTAGTAACGTAAATCGTTGGTACTTTGGTAGCCATTTGCCAATCCTTATGAAAGTTAGGTTAGTCACAGAGCACAAAAACAATACGGTTAACAGTAAATACTAAAATATAGAAACGCATCACGCACAATGCACAAACCAGTAACCACAGCCATCGTTGTGTTGGAGCTTGTCACGTGAGCAGCTAGGGGGCCAACAACACAGTGCTTAATATAAACAAATGGAAAAAATATATAATAATGATATCAGAACCACGCGCGCCGGGTTTTCCAGTTTTAGTCATACACACAGCTAGAATTTTCTTACTCAGTCTTATCTATATTCCATAATTTATGGTTTTGGTGGTGGTAAAAATAGTGTGCGCGTACGTCCTTTTGTACGTACTTATAAGAATTTTAGAATAATTGTAATATTGAAATATTTTACATGCTATTATACTAAGTTACGAAACATATTTTGGTTGAAAATAAACTAATATTATACTTACCATCATGGTACCATTGTTATTATGTAGGTATATAATAATATGAAATATGAATTACCTACAATTAAAACATATATTATTGACAAGGGAATAGGATTGTTTTAAAAATCAAATAATAATAATCTGAAGTAGGTACACTAATTTAATTTATTTAAATTTTTCAAAAGTCAGTAAAGTACTATAATAATATAGTGAAATAACAAGTATGTTATATTCTATAAAATGTAATATGGCCTGTGGGTAATACTAATTATAAATTATATTATACAATATAATATACAGATTTGTATAAAAACATTCTCAGTTGAAGTTTAACAAATTTACAATACCTACAACTTGTATAGTTAATAATTATACAATAGCACTATTATAAGATAAAGATGTATTATTATTGATTACGTATATAATATAGTACCTTGCTAATAAATTCATATTCACATTAAAAAAATATTATAGACATCATTATATTAATTATAATAGGTATTTTAACATGAAACTATATATTATAATTATTTTATTTCAACAAATAAGGTGGTATTAATGGTTATGTTAATTCACTGAGTAGTATGAATAATAGGAATAGCAATTGTATTTTTACTGTCATTTAAAATCATGAACTTAGACTTTATATGTTTAATTAACCACCAGCTCAACGTATCATCTAAATCATTAACTGTAAAAATATTTAATTTTGAACTTTTTAATGGTTTTATGTAATAATCCGAAACGGTTTTAAATTTATAACCAACCATGATAATTTCATCATTAACTGCAGTAAGACATATATTTACTATTTTTACAACCTCCCCATCATTTGTCTGCACATAACAATCGGCAATGTTTTTTGTTTTAATTTCACTATCTTTAAATATCATATAGTTATATTGGTATTTAATCTGTACATCGATTGGTAAAGGTCCTTCAGTGTGTCGGTTTTTAAATACATAATCACCATGCTTAAAATTGCAATTATTAATTGATAAATCAGATACATTATTAAATGATATTTGTTCTGAATAACGTTTTACTGCTTGTTGGAGAGGTTGATGACATTTTCGCATATATTTTTTTAGAACCATCATATGATTCTCGAACGGAAACGTACTACAATTATCCAAATTACCAAATTGTTCATAATCATCACATAAATGTTGTATTGAATGCACATTATGGGATAACCATTCTTTACCATAAATATCACTAAACTTTTTAACAAAGTAGGCCAATAAGTCCCTGCTAAATTTTAACAAACTATCGTTAATACTTGGTGTCAATAATAAAAACATGCCAACATGTAAAGTTAAAAAATGAGCATAACATACATCACTTATCACATTTTTTAAAACTACGGGACCTAAGTATAGAAGAAACGTTCTTAGTTCTGTGGCTTTCCAACGGTTTATTTCATCTAGACCACGAGGTTTTCTTTGAAAATCACTAGGTATATATGATTTAAGTGATATTAGTTTTAAGCTTAAAATTTTAGTTTCAGAACCACGGATTCGCACTTTTAAAGGACCTTTAAGCCACAAATTAATCAGCTTTCTCATTACTCCCAAACATATAAGGTGCATATAATCGAGAGAGAAACAATTAACAATGTTTATGTCAGGAATATTAATTAGAATTGACATAGATGTCCCAATATGATGTTCTTCTTGATTTTTATTTATAAAATGTTCATGTGTTCGTTTAGCACAATTTAAATCGGGAAAACAAACTCTTCGTTCTAAATATTCACCCTCTACTAAACATCGGGAACATGAAAAAAAACCACTATGACCTTTTGTTTTTAAAACGTAGGCTTTTGCTGGGACATCACAACAAAATACATCTAATACAACCTTAGCTTTACATAAAAGCCCGTTTTTATTAATTATCTCAATGCCATTATTAATTAAATTTGTAATTTCTTCATAAAAATCTTGTAAAAACTGATTGCTTTCCGATGGTTTATCTTTTCCCCAATACAGTCCAATCGGGAATACTAATTTAGAGTTGGGTCTTATATAACCTAATATGGGCCAAAACGTACTAGTTGAACTTTTGGTAAGAGGTAGTCCATCAATACCTACAACTAATTTTAAAACTGGATTTTCACATTTACAAATATAATTATTTTTAATACCGTTTGCAATGCCGAAATGGTAATATTTTCCTGGTGGAACATCTTTTAAAGGTATTTTTACATGTGACACATCAGTTTTAACTAAAGTTCTGGCATCCATAGGGAGAGATGGATCATAACAATACTTTAAGATTTTAAGAAGTTCCGACAAAGCTACATTTGTAATATTATATTTTACAGCCCAATTAGCGAGTTTCATAGTTGCAGAATTTGATTTATTTTCAGTTACTTTTTTGCCTGCACGTTGTTCTTTATCAGATTCAGAACTCGATGTTTCTAAATGGTTTAAATTACAGTCTGACCAGTCATCATCAGTATCATAATGTGATTCTGCAGTAACGCAGTTCAACAGTGGTAGATCGTCGTTTGTGTTATCTATATTGGTACATACACATAAAAAAAATATACTTGAAATAATAATAATTAAAATAATTTATATGTTTTAGGTATATATTATCATAATAGCTATACCTGCTTGAACCCACATAATATAACAGACAAAAATAAAACTAATAAAAATAACCTTTGCTTGCTAATTTTCTAGAAATTAAGAAAATTAGATTTGTTTACCAAGCATTAGTAGAATCAATATGAACTATGGTATTATATACTATTTGGGGATTTGCCTACTATATATAACACTATATATCAATTCAAAATTATAGAAAATCGAGTAATAAAAAGTAATGAGTAATGAAAAAGCTGGTAAGTGAGATTATGGTGGTGTAAGTTTGTCCTTCGTCCCTCATCCGGTCCTCGGACAAGATAATGGTGATGAGTGTATTAAGTTTTAAAGCAACAATGACTCATTTCTTTAGTATAAAATTATTTATAATATAATACTTTGTACTTTACCGTTATTACTTATTAGTCTAACAGATAATATACTCCCCCCTCAAAAGAATCCTCGTACTATGACAACTATTATACTAGGTACTATTATCGGTATACTACTTATTAGTTATTAGTTATTACTTTATTAGATAATATTATGGGTTATAACTTATGAATTATGATAATTATTGGTAGGGACGTACGATAATTATTTGAATCATGAAGCTCACGATGTCGAATACTTGACGACTCTGACGTACCCGATAACGAATCACAACAATACAAATTATTACTATCTTGACTAAAGTGTCCATCGGATAATGCTTCAGTACATTGATCATTATTTTCTAATTGTAATAATTGTAATTCATCTAATACACGTCTCCTCTTCGTCGATTTACTTAATTTATTCATAACTTTTGATTTGAACATACGAAACTATAAATAATTAATCTTTTATTAAAATTAAGTTATTAATTCTATAGATACATACACGTACATTATATTTTGTGCAGCTATATTATATATAAATATAATTTATATAAATATAATTTATATATAAATAATATTAGTCACACAAACAAAATAATAACAATAAAATTATAATTATGTTATAATATAGGTATTAATTATATTTGTTATCATTTTATCAATATCGGTATTGTCCATAGATATAATAAAAGATTTTTATTATCTTTGGTATTGTCGAATAATTGTTATTACGATATCAATATCATAATCTTGTTGTTTCGAAAATGTCACACACGTGATGCGATGGATTTCATGTCGGACGCCGGCCACGCACACACACGTAGTACGTATACGTACCTATATTTTTAATCAATGCTAGTATACGTAAACTCGTCCGTTGGCTTTTTTGTGCAGCCGCAGGCTATCGCACAATAATAGTATATTGATACATAAATAGTTATTGCTTATTTTTAAGCTATTTATATAGGCGTTTTTAATAATCGATTTTTTTTTAAATGTCAATAAACTTTTTTTGGCTGAGAAAAAATACTTTAAAATTTAACGCAATATCCCACAAAGGTTGGTCTTATAGTACTTCAAAAATATTTAAAATACATAAGTATTATAGTTTTAATATTATTAAAAATATATTTCATAAAATACTTAAATATTTTAACATTTATAACATTTTTAGTCACTGATGGAGAAATTTATTTATTAAGGAAAATCAAAAAATGTATGGAAAATCTGTATACGATTGCCGCCTATTTTAAAATTTTGCCGCCGGGGGAAAATACCACTTTGTTCCCCGTTAAACACGCCTATCTGCTTAGTAATATAATATTAAATAGTTTTAACCAAATGTTGTGCCTTTAACATTTATATTGTACCAGGTTGGGTGTGTTCACTTAATGCTATATTTTAAATGTACTTCAAATGTTTAAAAAAGCTGGTAAGTGAGATGATGGTGGTACAAGTTCGTCCTTTGTCCCTTCGGTCCTCGGACAAGATAATGGTCATGAGTGTATTAAGTTGTAAAGAAATGATGACTCATTTCTTTAGTATACAACGATTCTGAGCAAAACTTCAGTGTAATAACTATTATTTATATAATAATTAGTGTTTACGTAATTTTCGGTTATTAATCTAATTTTTGGTGAGTTTTTTTGTAATTAAACCCTCATATTAAAATATTGAATTCTTAACTCGGTAGAAATTGTTTGTTACCAAAAGATTCAAAACATGTTTTTATGTCTATTCTCAAAGTTTCATAGTGATCAGATACACCAAAAAAGTTTTATACATATTTTAAGTTGAAAATTAACGTAAAAACAGTCGATTTTCGTATATGAATTTATCAAAACGATTATAAAAAAAAATCCTGAGTCACGATTTTTGAAATTTTTTTATGATAGTTAGGTAAGCATATGAGTAAGGTCATATCAAATTTTTAGAACTTTTTATCAAATATTAAAAATTGTATTAGATAAAAACTTTCAAACAATTAGGGAAATTCAAAGTCCTATATTTAGACCAAAAGTGCTCAAATTGTTTTGATAATTTTGTCCCATATAAAAAAGTATGTTTTTGATATAGGGTAAAATTTTCAAATTTCTATCTCCAATATTTTTTGAGTTATGACTAAATAACTAAAATCTGAAAAGTGAAAACATCGTTTACGGCGAATTTTACCGTTTTTACTCAGTTTTTCTCAATTTACGGAAAATTTATGGAGATTTTCAAAAAATGACCCTTATAAAGTTCCACGTCAGTCCAATTTCGAATCTAAAAAGTTGCTGGATGAAACTATCGGACGAGGATTTCTATACGAAAAAGTGTTTACAGAAAAAAAAAATAAACATCATTCTAAAACCATAAGATCCTTCGCTTCACTATCAGAATCTAAAATGTAATATTAAATAACGTCATTTAAATACAGTGCTTGTAATATTTAAAAAATAATGTACTAAAAACGTTACACAACTATTAATACTATAATGTCTTTTAAATATTTAAAATCAAATATTAAACCATCGTTATTATAATATTGAACTTCAAACATTGAATGTAAAATGTTGATAATACATTTATGTAATATTGTATTTGAAATGTTGAAATGTTAATGGAATATAAATCTTATTCTAACGTTTAACATTACAAAATGTTATGTGGGTTGCAGTCTGAACGCGAGCGAACACGAGAGGACAGTGACATTAAAATGGCCGACAAACATTGTATTCCACTGTTCGCGATAACTTGAATGTCATCAGCAAAAACGCATTCACGTTTACGCAGGCCAAGCCGGTCAGGACCGGCAAAACGACCGACCCGTTGGTATTCGGAATACGTCGAAGCGGGGACATGACGCGATGTACGCGTACATTAATGTTCGTCAGATTCGGTTTCCACTCGGAAGACGTCTCGGACGGTCGACTTGGCCGTATCCGGCCGCCCGCCGACGCAAAGCCGACGATCCGTTCGTCCGACGACGGGAGAAGAAGCGCTTTTCGGAGCGCACCGACGAGAATTCGTCGGCACATCTCAAACGCCGTTCGGGCGTCAAACCGAAACTAGGGATGGGTCGATCATTAATTTTTTCGAACTCGAACTGCCATTTTTTTCCGAACTGTCCGAACTCGAGATCGAATTCGAATCTGAATTTTATTCGAAATTTTTTCTAACTTTCAAACTTTTCGTACTTCAAAAAAATCAAAACATTTGATAATTTAATCCCACGCGTGTGAAGTCATATAAGTAAAAAAAAAAAAAAAAAAAATCGAAAATAACTAGGTATACTAATTTAAAATTAATAATGATAAATTATAATAATAATAATAAATAACTTCACCCTTAATAATACGAACACTAAGAACTCAAAAATGAGAATGTATCATTTGTTTAACCACGCTATTAACACGTGTATTTGACTGATATTCATCACTTTCAAAATTTAAAATGAAACAGTGTCGACGCATTACGGGAAAAAAATCTGCTGATTAAACTGTTCGAACTATTTGAGATGTTCGGATTCGAATTCGAACTTAATTTTTTCTCGAACTTCGAACTGTTCGAATTTTTCAAAGGTGCGAAGTGTTCGAGAGTTCGGAGAGTTCGAGAACCCATCCCTAACCGAAACTGATCGAAACCAAATCGGCACCCGTTGGAATCGTTTTCTAACTTTTACCGGACGAATTCGTGTACTATTATTTTCATCTTAAATGGCTTCTTTTTTTTTTTTTTTATAAAAACCATATTGTTTGTTGCGTTTAGTGCTCGTGGTGTGACGGACGCGTCACGAAATTTCGTACTCAAAAAAAAAAAATAAAAAATCTTGCTGTGGTTTTTCAAAAGCTAAAAAACACGAAGTCGGAAATTGACGAGAGCTTCGAAACTCGAACTAGTTGTCATACAACAATGATTTTCCGTGTGACGAACTCTCGTTGTAACGAAATTTTTTCTCTGTCCATTGCAATTCATAATATCACGAGTTTACTAGGGTATTATGTGAGGTGGTTTTGCCTGCGAGGAATTCGTCCGGATGAGATACCTACGCACGATCTTCAACGCCATTCGAGTCCCCGTCATCGGTCGACCTGGTACAGCCACAGCCTCTACCACTGTCGTCACCGCCCTAGGTGGTCCGTCATTTCGTTAGGATATATTATAGTTTGTGTGTGTGTGTGTGTGTGTGTGTGTGTGTGTGTGTGTGTGTGTGTGTGTGTGTGTGTGTGTGTGTGTGTGTGCGTATGTGTGTGTGTGTGTGTGTGTGTGTGTGTGTGTTTGTGTACAAGTAGACAGTTTCTGACGACCACGACGGAGTTGATTATTATTAATGAAGGTGTCATTGTGGTGTAGTATAAGCGCGCCACGTAAAGGATAAAACAATATTGTTAGGGATCGATCGCCGCTGCAGAACGTGTTAAGAGCTGTACACCACTAGGTCGTAAAAGTAACGACGCGTCGCGCGACGGTATTGACGACGGTGATCCGACCGCGATTGCTCCCGGATGATCAATGTTCATAAACCGTCACGACTACGTTTTATAAGATAATAATGTTGGAAAGAAAAAAAATATATTAATGCAATATCATCACTTTGTATGAACGTGGTTTTGAATTAATGATTCTGTTACGTTTGACCTCGGGAAGAATTTTACCCAATAACGAAAATCTGATATTACTACCACGACGGGGAAAAAAAAAATATATAGCAAGATTGGATTTCGAAATATTCGTATTGTTTTTATTAATTTTCCGTTGTGTTTTTTGCATCTCCGAAGATAATTAAAACTCGCATCGTGTGTCATTTGTTATTATAAAATCATGTCTTATTATCCGTTTCAAAAATCCATTCTGTCGAAATAATATTTTGTGATGTATTTATTATTATTATTTTTTTTTTTTTTAGTACAGTTTAGAAAAAACATTTATTCGTTTTTCGGATTTTCGTTTCAAAGATTATTTTACTCGCACTGTAACCGATAAACCGTATGAGGATTGTTCTTTCGGGGAAATTACTGTTTTTACATTCTCGACGACGTCGCCGACGTCGTCATCTCGATAATTTTACTTTCGTATATTATAATATTATCCGTTTCCGTACCGGCCAATTGAGTATGACGACGACGGCTGTTGGATAGAATTGTAGAAGATTGTTTCCCCCCCATTTCGTTTCAACGAGTAATCGATGTTTTCTATGAACGGTTATTTTAAATCGAATTCTGACGAATTCGTCCAGAAGGCCTATAAAGTGGAAACTTCGTTTCTGTGAGACCGCCCGTAGTTTTCAAAGAATTCGCAGGCATTTTTCGAACTCTTATTGCATTATTGCATTTGCTGGATCGTCCCGGATAGAAAGTTTGACAGATCGTTTTCCCCGACAACAGGTATTTCGGAACGGGGGAAAAAGATCGGTCTATAGTCTCTTTGATGGCGAAAAGCACATTGATACAGCCCTATGGTCCGAGGTTCAAAACAATTTCAAACGTCTGCGAGTCACGTAATGAAATTATTGTGAAAATGAAACGTGTGTGTGCGACACAGCAAGTTCATACATTATAGTTTCCACTGGGTTTGTCTCAGTTCCTTAAACATGTTATTTTATGAATAAAACCGTAAACGGTTGGATTTTTTTGTTTTAATATTTGCTATCATAATTATAATATATTGTATTTTTTTTTTTTTTTTTTTATAAATAAATATAGTATATCCCTCATAATAATAATAATAATAATAATACATCATATCACGAAAAATATGGGACGATTAATATTATGAGAAAAAATCAAATGTATAATAGCTACGAACAATAGGAATCGGGACGAATGCCAAAATTAAGTTATACACTTATTTAATTAGTCTTGTTGTTTGATAAATACCTTTTAGTGTCCAGTTATAAATTGCTTTTTCCACCGAAACACTGAACTATCTGATTAGTTTTTGATAAATATCATTCGCGATGTTTCATCGCTTATTAAATATTACGCTCGCATGGAGCGGACGGGTTGATGTGTTTTTCACGCGCTAACAAACCAGTATCAAATGTTTTCATGATTACCTATGCGAATAGCACTAATAATTTCATTTATCAGTAAAAAATAAATGTGTAAACGTAATAATTATAAATAATAATGATAAAATTCAAATAAATTATGTATTATTTTTAGAAAAATTCAATGTCAAGTTAAGCGTGTTCGGAAAATATTCTATATACAATTTTCCCTTAAAGCTGTCTACCATCACTCAAGTTTTATAAATAGATATATGAATAGTAAACCGGTGTTAAGTACATAAAGTTTCTCTGATTAGAATTCATTGAACGATAGTACAAGGGACTAGAATGATAATATGTTAAGTCGCTCATCGGAAAAAAAAGAAAAAGAAAAAAAGTGAGATGATGGTGGTACAAGTTCGTCCTTCGTCCCTTCGGTCCTCGGACAAGATATTGGTGATGAATGTATTAAGTTTTAAAGAAATTATGACTCATTTCTTTAGTATAAAACGATTCTGAGCAAAGCTTCAGTGTAATATAATATATTATTATTTAAATACTGTTTAGGTATTTTACGGTTATTTGCATAATTTTTGGTGAGTTATAATAATTTATTAAAGTGTGTATTCACACAGTGAAAATCTCGTTTACGGCGGATTTTTACCGATTTTACCGTTTTTACTCAGTTTTTCGATCGTTATTTTTGATTACTGGAAAAACTATGGAGATTTTGGAAAAATGACTTCTCTAAAGTACCATCTCAGTTCAATTTCGAATCTAAAAAGTTGCTGGACGAAACTTTTGGACAAGGATTTCTATACGAAAAAGTGTTTACAGAAAAAAAAAAAAAAAAAAAAAAAAAAAAAAAAAAAAATAAACATCATTGTAAAACCATAAGATCCTTCGCTTCACTCAGAATCTAAAAGAAAACCCGAAACGGCACTTTTTAATATTAGACCCACGATCTAAAATATAATTAAAATCATTTGTTGCTGTAGGTACGGGAAAAGGCGAAAATGCAGAGAGCGTATCCAGGATGGCGTCAATTACACTAATTTAACTTAAAATGTGTTTTTATTTCCACCTCACTCAAGATTCACGGCTCTGACTTTCAGGATCATTAGTGTTTCAATTATTATCATTATTATTCATTATAATATTTGTTATGAAAAAACATTATACGATAACTCATGCAGATCGTTTGTTTGATTTATTACATCAGACCGTCTGTGTAAGTATGCACCGTTTTCGGCTAATGGTAAATTTAATTTAAAAATGACACTTCTTAGCAGACAACAAAAGACGTTAAAACAAAAAAAAAAAAAAAATATAAAAAAATCGTTATAATACGCCTGTGGCCAATTCGTAAGGTGTGCACCGAACGGTTCACATCCTAGGTTTCCTATATATTTTACGTCGATTGTATTTCTTTGTTTTCTAATGATAGTTAATTGCGTTATAATTACATGCGCAACAATTCTACAGCTATAATTCGTTCCGTTTATTGGTCGGTATGTATTTCGCAGTTTATCGCCATTATTTTTGTGAAGCTAACGACCTAAAGTAGCATAATATAGCACTCGGAGGAAAAATATCAATTTAGAGAGAAAAGCTAGCAAAAAATTATCAAAGTTCCGGTAGAGATGATAAATTGTACGGTACCTGTATAATGTACGGGTGGTAAATGATAGGGCGTAGTTTATTTGAACGAACTCTATAGCCTTTTGAATCATATTAAATTCTCTGTCTCGAGGATTCACCGCTACCGAATAGTTTATCCGAGTGTTGAGTGTTTGAAGTCGGGTGTAGGGTTGTTAATTGTTTGATGGAAATTATGAAAAATTGAGTTTTTAAAAATCGCTTTTATACATTTTTTACATCGACGGTGTTATCCGCAAAGATAAATTAATTAATAATTTTCCAATAACATTATTGAACAAATGTACTTGCGTTCGGTTTATTGTAATTCCCATAATGAAAATGCGAATGTAAAAAAGGTTTTGAATACTTTTGTTATTTTTAAATATCAAATAAAACCAAAACATTTACAAACGTACCGAAAACTTTTTGAAAATGAATAAAATTGTGAAGTGAAAATAATAATTATTATCCACAGATGTTTTATGATTTAAATTTGAAAAGCCCGAACCAATCTTTATGCGGTTGTATTCAAAATGAATTGTAGGAGTGAATGAATATTTAGATTTTGAATGGTTCGGGTTAAATTTTGTATAAATATTTGTTTTTATTGAAATTGTTAAAAATACGATTAAATTAGATGTAATAATTGACGATTATCAATCCTGATACATCGGCATAGCGTACTGAATAAAGTACATATAAAACGAATAATCTATTTAATCGTGAATGTATAGTTTCATTTATTATTTATCTTGATTTTCGTCGAAATGTATTATTCAGTTGATATTTTGAGATTTTAATTATTCGTTTTAATTATTTGAAATATAAAATTTAAAATTTTTTTCTCATTATGTAAATGTTACAACTATTTTGAAATTTAATCTAAAAATATCGATGTACGAAATTCAAAAATTGTGTTAACTTATGGACATACTTGAGAACGTTTTCGTCTTTTCAACGCTAAAAATTAACAATCGAGTTTCATATATCAAAGAACAAAGGTACGCTTTAGAATATTTCATTATGAAGTACAGTCACTGACGTTTCCCTTGAATCGTTAAAGCAAACTATTTTTTCTGCATTTTATTTTACTGTCATAGAATAACATAAATATGACATGATTTGATTTCACTAAAAAATTAAATTGTAAATAGAATTTGAGAAAAAAGAAAACGATACGCTTTATGAAAGTATAAACATCGAACACAGGTCGGGCGAAAATCAAATTCAATGCGAACTCGACGCTGAAATAATATCATTGTATAATTTTGTAAAAATCATGTTTCGTTTCGGCGAAACTTTATTTTGAATCGTTACGTAATTGACAAACGATCTATATGAAATTACGGCATAAAAGTATATTATATGCAACTAAATGTTGTTTAAATGCAAGAAACGCAAAAATTGTCGAATCTTCTTAATTTATACGAAAAAAAATCGATAGTGCTCGAATCACGGTATAAATAATAAACCGTGGTTTCGATGATTCTGTGCGAATGACCAATTAAATATAACTATTATCGGTTTTTTATTTTTTTTATTTCAACCGACGTCTTATTATATATATATATATTAAATATATGTCGAAAAATTGGTTTTTTACACCCTAGGATCAATATATCTCTCTGACAGTTAGATATATAAAAAATATTAACATTACAAAAGTTGTTATAAATTTGGTTTCAATTAATACACTTTCTTTCATTCTTTTAATTACAATTTGGAGAATGGTTGACGAAATTAATACCTACAGGAATTCCAAAAATTTTGAAAAATTTTACAAGTTCAAACTTTATGTTAAAATAGGCACGAGTTAAATTTGTCCAATTAGTCAAATATGTTGTATAGTTTACTTTTGTATGTATGTACACTTTTTTAGGGGGTGAGATGAAAAAAAAGTAAACTTGAAATTTTAAGACCACCCTAATATATTTATATTTCTAAATTCATACGTGCCGTATTATACATTTTTATTAAGTGTTTGAAATGTCACTATGCAATAGTTGCTCTATCAATATAACAAAAGCACTTTCTATCTCATGTAACGATTGTGAATTGACATGGCACGCCAAATGCCAAAAACTCACTAAAGAAGACGTTGACTATTTAAAAGAAGTTGATACAATTTGGCGGTGTAACAAATGTTCTACCGCCAATGGAACGTCTGTCCGTCTTGAAAATCCGGTCAGCGCAGAAAATGTAGAATTTTCTGAGATAAAAGAGATTATTCATCAACTAAAAGATTGTTTCCTAAAATTCAAAGATGATACCCGTAACAATTTTAATGATCTATGCAATAAGTTTGATACAATTATTGATAAAATAGTAACAGAAAACAAACTCTTAAAAACTCATATAAACCAACTTGAAAATAAAATTGAAATATTAGAACTTCGTCAAATTACCAATGGTGTTATAATATTGATGGAATACTTGAACATAAAAAGAAACATATATATATATATATATATATATATATATATATATATATATATATATATATATATATATATATATATATATATATATATATATATATATATATATTTATATATATATATATATATATATATATATATAAAATCAAAATTGTGCCGTTTGTTGTTTGTTTATGTCTTGTCGACGATAATCGACTAGATTCTCCTGGGAAGTGTCTTGATTTTGTGTGATTGTCCATTGTTAAGACGGGAAACACGTTATTTTTTTACGTGAAAGAACAAATTTTCGTTTAAAATGTCTTTCGATGAAAATCAAGAACAATAATTTATAATATGCACGTGCTCGTATATACCTATATACCGTTCACATAATACACGTGTACGTATACAATCAAATAATAAAATATATGAAATGTCGTTTATTCAACGAGCTAGACTAACCGCTTGACGAATTCAAACATTATTTTGAAAACGTAGAAACTAGACGTTTGAAAATGTCCTTTTTTCCCCTCGTCAAACGGTCGGATCTCTCTGATATATATATACTCGTTATGCGTACATAAAAAGGCCGTTTTTAAATCCCCAGAGTGATATGATGGAAAACATTCGTTTGAATGGTTCGAAATAACGAGCCTATTGTATAGTATATTCCGGCGCGGCTGAAGGGAACAGACCACATACCAAAGTGGCGTTTGAATCGTTTCGACAGAAGCGTACCGTAACAGTCGTCATAATGCGATGCGGTTATTAATTATTGCTCCGGCAGATAGACGTATTGTTCGCGTATAATTATTATCGATTCCGGTGCAGACGCAGACGTTTAAACACCGCACGCTTGGCGGAAATAATTTAACGTCACGGTAGAGACGATTCGATTCACCGGCAAAATGGTTTTCATAACTTTTTGACGGTATCGTTCACACAAGAGTTGTAACCTGTTCGTATCCGTTTTTTTTTTTTTAGATTCTGGACGAAGCAAAGGATCTATAATATAGATACCAATATTATTGGTCTTACAACGTTCTTTATTTGTTTTCCATGAACATTTTTTCGGTCAGTTAATTCAATTGTTTTTCCAGGCGTGGAGAAAAACTACCGAGTAAAAACGATACGATTTTCCGTAAACGGCACTTTCACTAAATCGATTTTAGTTATTCAGTTATAACTCGGAAAGTAATGTTTCTAGAAACTTGAAATTTTCACCAGGCTCCAATAGTATATCGATACACACCGTACAAACGTTTCAAAATAAGAAGTTACTTTTTAACTGAAAATAGAAGTTTAAAAAATACTGAATAGTAGTTTATTTGTATGTATATAAGTTAAATAGAAGTTTAAAATAAATTTTAAAACAATACGTTTTAAACATGTTTTGTTAAAGTAGTAATTTTTCATAACATTTATAATAATTGATAAAAAGTTTCGAAAATGTCATATGATTATAATCATTGTAACTTCAATAACAATATCCAATAAATTTCAAAAATCGAGACACAAGATTTTTTTTCATAAGCATTTAAGTAAATAATAACTATACGATGTTTTTTGGGATAGACTGTTTTATATCGATTTTGAACTTTAAAATTTGTATGAAAATTATTGTAACGTCGAATCGTTATGAACCTTTTGATGCAGATAGAAACACGTGTTTCGAATTTTTCGGTAAAAAAGAATTTCTCCTTAATGAAATGAGAAAACTTTACACAGATTTGATAAATGAAACATATTGACAATCATTAATAATGGTTTAATATAATATAAAGTATCAACTGTACATTTATTTTTTTCAGTATCGAAGCTTTGCTCAGAACCGTTTAACTAAAGAAATGATTTATGATTTATTCGGAATTCGACACGCCCGTTATCTTGTCCGTGGAGCGAAAAATATTCCACGGTGCGAAGTACGTCCTGTTTTTCATCCGTTTGTTTGAAATACCAGCTGTTATTATTGTGTGTAGCGGTTGAACTAGCCGACTACTAACTAGCGTTCTCGCGTTTGTTTCGGTATTCGCGGGAGACGTACGATAAGTTTCACGACGATTGCGATACTTCGCATTCGAAAGTTTTTTCGGAAGCCACGGCAATCCGAACGCGACAACGGGATGTGATTGTTCCGTCATTTATTAACACCTCACGAGTTTTGCGAAGAGCGGGATTTTTAACGAATCCGAGTGGCGTATTCTACACAAAATGTCTGAAACTTTTATGTGTCGAAAACGAAAGAATGTGTGCGGTCACGAGCTCGACGGAAACGCAGTCGCTCATACCAGTGGATGTATATTGCGTAACTGTCCATTTTGTGTAAATAATAATTGTCTTCTTTTCAGATTTCGAGGAACACGGCACGTTTCTAGACCAAAATATGTTTTATACAAACAACAACGACATCAAGTTTGTCAATCTAGATCTATAGTTTACTCGTCGATGAATTTGCGTGTATCTATGTATTTCTATACCCACCGGGGGGGGGGGGGAGGAAGCGTCGGATAAATTCATTTTCGCTGTTGACGTCTCACCGATTTCACATCACAAAAGCACCAATAATTCCAACAAAATGATGAACCTTCGACGCAAAGTTACGATCGACAATATTATGATTCGACATTAATCATTTTCCTGGGGGGAAAAAAAATTAAATAAACTGTCATAGTGTTATATTCTTATTTCGTCAAATAACGTTTTCTACGTTCAGTGATTTTCTCACACCGAATTTCATTATACGATAAAGAAAAACTCACGATGTGAAAGCAATCCCATTTTCATTGCCTTTATGTAACACTACAATATAATCCTCTGCAGCTATATGTACCGTTTTGAAATTAACAATTACTTCATACTCTAAACATCCAAAAATCATTCGTGATGTACCTCGCGTGATTGTATTTAAACCCGTTTCATCAATGATAAAACAGTAGAACAACACTACTGTCATCGATTCGACGATGGTGCATTTGTGCACTGAGATTGATGCACTGTGGTTCGGTAATTATCAAAATAATTATTATCAAACTGTATTTTTGTCAAATTAATACCATAAATCAGTATTAGTACGTGCATAAGATATATACATATTTTACGGTACGCAAAACGATAAGAAATTGCTTTACATTTCTATTTAATGACTCTAAAATTACTCCACGAATGTTTGCCGGAGATAAAAAAAAAAAAAAAAAATCCAATGCTTTTAATAAAATTCATTTTAATTACCAGAGCAATGATTAAAAATCTTTTTTTAGGCAATTAACGTTTAATGCTGCAACGCTGTTTAAACTTCGTCTTTGAATTAATGTTTCGCAATCGATTATCTCCGCAGCCCGCGGTAGTTCAAATGTCGGGTGCATTAGAGCGATGTCCCCTCGAGAAAAGCGCGATCCTGTGCATTTGTTTGTGTATTATCTGTCGTGATATTAATGTCTGGTTAAAATGTATAATCTTAAGTAATGTTTATGCATCCCTCTCGAAAGGCGAAAACAAAACAAAAAAGTATTATAAACAACAAATTTTTGTGCCGGAATTATAAGAGTTTTCGTGGGGTTTTATATTTTTACTTTTCTCGAGTTTTTCGTTTTCATAGAATAAGATAGAGTGGATCTTTCAGAAGGGACTTGAAAATCGTATTAAGTACAATTACCGTCCCAAGCCCAAGTAATGTATTTATAATGCTATTAACTTAAAGTTCAAACATAATCTATCAGGTAATGAATTTATCTATAATGATAATCGGTCAACATCGTGAAACTTGCGATAGTTCAAAATTAGTCAAGTGAATCAGAGATACGACCCCTTGAGTTAAGCAAAACTAATCTTGTATTCAGTTTATATACCTACCGTTATATAACGATAATTTCACATTAAAAATGTATTTTTGAGTTATTTTTTCTCTCCTCTTAAAATATGAAAAAAAAAAAGCAATAAATAAGTATTTACAGGACATTTTTTGTCGTTGATCGTCTCATCTCTACTGGGATTTTTCGCAGGAAGTTTTTTATTTTTTTTATATTTTTACTAAATTTTAATAAATTCTATCGAAATATTACGCCGAAGACTACTGGCAAAACGCATTTTTATTTAATCGATAAAAAAAAAAAATCGTCGGCACACAAGCACGAATGTCACAAATCGTGCATACCCATAGAGAAATCTGTCCGCAGATGAGTAACCGACAATATTTGACGGTAGTCCGCGTCAGTCGTTCTTTGGGTCAGAGCGGAACAAACGTCTGAATTATCCGACGAACTGCCGCGGTTAGTTAAGCAAGTGACGTATGGATTTTCCCGTGAACAAAACAGGAGTCGATGAACAAGTCGTACAACTTCCTTTTTCGCCCCGTCACTCCGCCTCGTCGACAGAGCAAAACTCAACGGGAAATCGCAGTCGTTAGGAATTCAAATGGATATTCATCCGCGATCGCAGGGTATTTCGAAATGCGTATAACTCGATTTCGGCAAGACCTCGGTTGTGGGCCATTACACGATAACTTTGATGCGTTCGGATTTTTCACGAGCATTTCGGGTCGAGACCGGCGGGTTTCGAAGTCGCGTTGGCGTGTAGGAAATCGTCACGGATTCACAAAGAAAAAAAACCGACATCATCTGTTGTTCCGCGGTCAGCGAAGAAGCCGTCAATGGAAACCCGATTTTGTTGATGCGAGCACAAAACATTGAGTGTACGCTTTTTTTTTTTTTTTTATTTATTAACGCCGAAGAAAGTTTTATCTAGGGGCTTCGGTCGTGTTACATGTTTACGTAACTTTTTCAATCTCAACTATTCGATAGAACGTACTCTGTTTATCAACACTCATCTCGCTCTGAAACTCACGGATTCTATTCCTTAATGGTTCTGTTCGTATTTTCCCGGCGACGTCTGGAGAGTTCGTTTTTGTGAAGTCTCAAAGAGTTCGTGCCGATTGTGCTGAATCGTTTTTATCAACTAAACCTACGCGCATATTTTTCCGAAATCTCGACACAAGACCGTAAAAACGAAAATGTAATGGTACCATTTATTTCATCACTTTTAGAATCCTACGAGAATTCCAAACATTAGTTTAGGGCACCTCGTTTATTATTATTATTATTACTCCCGTTGTGTCCGTTAGTATATTAGTTACCATTACACGGTCAACGTTATTTCATAATATTAGTTAATGCTGAAAAAAATCGCTACCGAAATATAAAGGTTGACGCATTATTTTTAAAGCGCATATTTAATCATAGATCAATGTTCTATGTTATAACACGCTTCGGGATTGGGACTTGAGCACGTTCGCAGGATAAACATTCAAAAGCACAAAACAATACATACAATAAAAAACAAAAAAAAATCAATGAAAAAATCAACACAATACAAACATATTTGTTACGATTTAAACTCGCACGGAAAACGTTACCATAGTTACCAATATTATGGTGAATTTATCGTAGAACGTTTTGGAGTATATTATTTTCTAAACCTAAGGCCATTCTAGAAAATTTACGTAGGTATAGAATATAATAAACCATAAGGTGATCGGATGAATCGTTTCAGAGCCAGTCTATAAAAAATAATACGCGTTTCGGTTTTTAGTTTGAAGGTTTTCTAAAGAAAATTTTTTAGACATTCTTTTTTTCATTTAAAATGTCAAAGAATATTAGAAATAATAGAATTTAGTGTTTTTGAATGTTTTATTTTGTTTTGTTTTACTATTTTCATTTAAGGAATTTTCAAGTTCCTTGATTGAACTTCTAATCATAACATAATACTATGAAAGAGTATTATTTTTTAGATATCCTGTGACTTAATTTTTATTATTGGTCCAATATTTTAAATGATATTAGGATATCAAGTTTAGAGCAGAGGATTAGTTAATCCTCACCATTACTGTAGAACTAAAACACATTTTTTTTCAAATGTTGGTCTAATAATACAAATTTAGATATTAAATAGATGAAAAATAATATCGTTTATAATATTATGTTAAAATAGCGTTTATTGTATTTAGAAAACTAAAAATTCAACAAACAAATAAAATGATTTTTTCGATAAAATGTAATTCTGTTAGTGTTTTAAATTGTACGTACAAATTTACTCAAATGTAGGCGTTATATAAGGTTCAACATGGGGTAGACATACATAAAAAATAACTCTGCGAATAGTGTTTTATAGATTATATGCCAAAATTTTAATTTTGTTATAAATATATTTTAAACTTTAAAATAACGTGAGGTCGTAGAAAGTTTGTCGAGTAGTGTTATAAGCTATGTTTTTGTACACAAAGTATTCCACGAGATTTTAATCATTAAAATATTTCAAATATAATAATTAATAGTAATAGTATTCATTTTATTTCGAATAATTGTGGATCTTATGAAAAAAAAAAAATGATCTTATAATTATTATCATAATTATCACAGGAGATATAGTGTAGAACCTCGTATGACGCACTAAATATATTTATTTATGTATATTAATACCGTTAAACCCCCAGGAACGACCATAAGACACGATATAAGAGGTTATTTATATAATCATAAATTTACTTGAAAGTCGACGATAAATTTAATTTACCGGAGCAAAAAATCTTAAAACTCTGATAAAAAACACGTTTGTGTTTTTAACGCATTCGTGGATTATACAATTTTTCACAAGTCACTGACAAACATATTTCCACTGTCATGTATCGTGAATGAGTACTCCGAATGACGTATAATCGAGTTGAACACTGAATTATTTTATTTTATTTATTATTATTATTTTTTTTTACGTCAAACTAAATGGACTTTTATCAAATTTGAAATCGTATAGGTATTTAATCAAGGTTTTAAATTTATGAGTCTATTTACTACACTCTCCGGTCAGTTTATATTAGAAAATGGTCGAAAATAATGATTTTAAAGCTTTCCACATAGGTTTTGTCTCGGTATTGATTGATACGGTAAACACAGTGTATCGCACTGCAGGAATTCGAAAAGGAGATAAATGTGGGTAAAAAAAAAAAATTAAAATTAATATTTACTGCACATTAACAACCGATACGAGAGCGCGTCGGACAGATGACGACTATATTATAACAGCGACGGCAGTGGTGTATTGGAGGGTATACGCGGGTATACGGCGTATACCCTACCACCAGTTTACTGATTTAGCGTATACCCTGTAAAATTACTAGAGATACGCAGGTATACACGCGTATACCCACGTATACCCCAAAATTAATCAAAGGCATAAGTATAAAATGTATAAGATCAATTTTTTTTTTACCACATTCATGGAAAACAGAACGAAAGCATGTGATAAAAAGTAAGTTGTAACTCCATCTTATCCTATTGCACGGCGTAAATATGTTTAAAAACTTTTTTTTGGGGGGGGGGGGAGATAAATCAATTTAAATACAAAGACGCGGTGGTATACCCCACGGCTCATCATAAGTTAATTTTAGGTTTGGTTAGACATTTTTTTTTTTTTTGAGAGAGAGAGGATTAAGATCCCCACCCCTCTCCCCTCAATATACGTGCTGAGCGTATACCCTAGAAAAAAATTACGAATACATCACTGAGCGACGGTATAACTCTGAATCTAATGATAAAAACAAATACTGACCGGACTTACTACTGGACGGATTAGTAACTGTGACTTATCGTCTCGTGAAAATAAATCTCATGACACGTTGTCTTATTATCATTATTATTTTTATAATTTTTGTATTGCGTTTCCGAGTCTGATCCGTTAAAACGATACATTTTTTAACGTGAGACGATCCGACGGTGCTCGTTACGAAACGCACATAATGACCGTGGCCAAAAGAGTCATACGGCCAAACGTACTCCGAGCGCCTACGGCTAAATGGTGTCAAAACGTTTGTGACCGAAAGTCGAAAATAAGACGTAAATACAATTAAAACGCGCGTCGGAATGTGTCGCGACAATGCCCATGTCCCACGATGAAAACTTTGCGAGTCGACAAATATTATGACCGGCGCGGCGATAAATCTTTTCCGGTCCGCTTTTCGGAACGACGCGGAAACGCGATATTAACTATAAAAGAGCTATAATGTAAGGGTTTTGTTTATGCGGTTATTAAAAACATAAATTAACTTTTTTTTTTCCGCGCCAGATATTAAAGTTTGTGTTTTCGTTTTATTCCTCCATATCACGACGGCGGGTGTACGAAGACAAATAAATTAGTGAAACAAAAAACGGAACATTTTAAAATAAATATGAAACCCATAAATACTACCGAAAGTGTGTATTGCACCGTTTCAAACGGATCGAATAAAAAATATAATTGATGCAATAAAATTTGACGACCCATATGACAAGTGATGAAAAAAAAAAATCGTGAACGTGTTTTAACCACTAAAAAACGAATTATTTTTAATCAAACAACGTGTCATCGTACATGACGAGAGGCTTTAATTATACTATTTACCTAACTAAGGTGGTAACCAAAGCAAAATACTACTACGTATTAGATATATTGTGTGTGTGTGTATATATCAGTGGTGGCTTTGAAGCTTATTTAAGGGGGGGGCGAATCGGTATCATAGATTCTTAATTAACAAGTGCGTAACTGAGAACACATTGAAATTTTTTTTGTGATTTGAATTTTCACAAAATCGACTGTTTTAATCAAATTTCATATAAAACTGAATGTCCACTCATAATCATTTATTGAAAAAATGATTAATCATTGCTATAGGTTTTAATATATCTACCCCAATTTACACAGCAAACGCAAAGAGATTGTACGCTAGAATTCTTATTGCGGAACAAGAGCGACTTACCGGCCTTTTTTTATATACATCCATACATTATTTGACTAAATAATTCTTACTATCTAAAATAGAAAAAGCCTAAAAATTAATGTCTAAAAAATTAAAAATCAATAATCTACGTATTAGTAGATGTTCTAAAAAAAAAAAGAGAATAAAAATGCTTAAAAAAAGTAAGTTGCTTTTTCATGAGCAAATTTTAAATGTTGTTCAAGAACAGTATCACCTGATGATATCTTTAATTCGAGAAGTTCCCTGAAATTTTCTTGATTAGTAATCGATATAATAGTCTATTTGACAAGATATTCAAAAGGATACCATTTTTTATCATTTATTAAGTTTGACGTTATAGTTATAAATTATAACTATGAGTTATGAATTTCATATTAATTATATCATACGGCGTTCTAGTTCAGGTACCGAAAAAAATGCCCTAGGGGGGCAATCGCCACGTCGCCCACCCTCAAATCCGCCACTGGTGTGGGTCATTAGTGAATCACATCCCGTCACACATGGCCGATTTATTGGTAAATTCATGTGTCCTACCCCGGTCAGTGGTGCAAACATTATTAGGAAAATTAGAATTGAAAACAGACCTGCTGACTGCAACGCGGGCTTGATTGTAATTAAAAAAATATAAAATATAACGTAAAGCAAGAGCATGAAAAAAAGTTTCGAGTACTAAATTGTAATAAACTAAGAAAATACGAAAAACGGTTTTAAATAATTAATACTTTTTGCCGGCCACGTTTTGTTCATTGTATTTTTTTTTTTTTTTGTAATTAATATTATCATTTTGTTTGAAGGATAAAAGGATATCGAGATTGCGCGATCGCAGTAGATAATAATGATACGGTGTCATTATTTACATTTATTTATTTATTTATTCGTAAACGAAATAGGTTCAACGCACCGCCATCGGGAAGGATTTAATGAATTTTAATGACGGATTTCATATATAGTTTAATTCATCATAAATCATAATTTATTTACAACCAATAAACGTCCACGTTATGGTATGCAAAGAAAATTCAGCAATATTTAGTTTATAATACAATTTATTATGTCACATACAATGAATCATGATTTTGAGATTTAATATTAATGATAAGTAAAGATGTGAGTCGACCAAATTGCACTATAGTTTTTTTGTTCATCCGGTAAATATTATTCTTCGTGCAATTATTTTTATTACTCTTTTCTTTTTTTCGGAGTTGGCAACACCGCGATCATTATAATCGTATTATTTCATATTCTGATTTAAACGAATAAAATATAATCAAACGAGTTTAGAAAAATTATTTAACGAGTTTAATTTGAAATTAAACTACAGAAGTGTTTATGGTAAAAACTCGACTACGCAAAATAATAAACTTCTCCCATCTATATTAAATCCATTTTTTTTTTAACTTGGAAAGAAATTAATTGTAAAAAGAATTGTTTATTTCCAGTTGGCTAATGTAAAATTTATCCGTAAAAAATGTGCCGCATAATTTTCACTAGAAGTAAAAAAATAGGTAATATTATGTTTGTAGTTATCGAAAAATATAATTTTTAAAAAATAATGAAAATCGAATGTTAATTATTACACACGGTCTTAAAACTTATGGGACGCACTGTGCACAAATATTAATAATCAATTTTCAAATTCATATACCTAAACTTTAGCGTTCAAAACAAATGTGAGATTGCGAATAAAGTATTTTCATATTTTTAATGTGTATTTTGACTTTAAAACTTAACTGATAAATAGTGCAAATATTATCGGTTGTTTAATAATAAAAAAAAAAAACTCGAATTGAAATATTTCAAATTTACATTTTAAAATGCAGTATCTATCATGTTTGTACACATAATAATGTAATATTATGTTTAAAACCATTTGCCAGTTAAATGGTAAAATGGTTTTGTTTACTTTTTTTTAAAATGATTCAAAATTAATTAAAAATACACATTTTTCGTTGTTGAATATTTAATGATTTTTAATAAATATTTTGGAAAAAAACAACATAAATATTTACATATTTAGACTTTTTTATTACATAAAAATCCGCGTCCTATTTATTACAATAAAAAAAAAACTAAGTACGTAAATAATGTTCACAATCAGATCGATTTCGATTATCCTACGTGAATTTCCTATCCGATCAAAGTATATCGGTCACGAAATGAATACGTTTCGTTCGGCTTTCGAACTCGGCCTATTGATTAGTTTGTATTTTAAACATGACCAGTACCTACGAAAAAAACGGATTTTCGGACGGTTGGGATTGACCGTTGTCGAATCGGTCAACGTTGATTAAAACAAGGTTTCGAGCTTGAACGTATAGTTTACTACGATTTATACGACATAAATGCGTACAGGTCGTATGGATAAATACAACCGGTGATACAGAGACGTCAATAGTCACCAGATGTAAACATCGCGGACCGATATACGAATCGGTATTGTTTTTAGGGACCGACCGATATAGCGGGAGTCAGGTACAACGGGCGGGTCAAACGAAACGTTTATTTATTGAGCTGATGCGAATAACGCGGCGGCGGAGGTAACCTCGAGAAGATTGAATCAAATGAGGACGACGCGGGGCGCGTCGGACCGAGACGAAATTTCATAATTCAATCATAGGACGGCGAGATGAAAGTGAATCCGACGTCAAAATGCATAATGTTATACGCGTTCCAAAAGCTTCTTGCGATTTGAATAGCTGCAGGTCAAAATATTGACTCGTCAGGGTCGATATTACGTATATTGTATAAACGCGTCGCGTGGGCGACGCGCGAGTCACTCGACGAGTGATTTCTCAACAACGTCGTCGAAGCGAAACGTTTGAGCGGATTCGTCGTGAAGATTAAATTTCTCAGCCCCGTGGAACTTTGCGTTCGTACCTGAGATTCGTGGGTTCAAGCCGTATATTTGGTAAAAGCCGTTTAATCTTCAACTTCATCATAAATAAAATCACGATTAAATCAGTTTCTCGCAATAGAGATCTCGGTATAACCCTGTTCGCTGACCTTTCATTTAACGAACACGTATCGTGTGTTTACTCGAAAACTACGCGCACGCTAGGATTTATTAGACGGCAACGTTGGGACCTAAACAATATCGTTTGCTTAAAAGCCTCGTGTTGCTCGCTCGTTCGTTCAGTTATTGAATATGAGTCTGCTATAATATGGAGACCTTACCGGGTTGGCCCGATTCAACGTTTAAACAATGTTCAATCCTGGTTTAAGGTACTTATTATATATTATCAAGTTTAAATTAAATATGTCGGTTGAAAACCCAGGACTTGAACTTGGTTTCCGTTCTCGCACATCTAGACGAAAATTTAATGATACATCATACATTCATAAGCTAGGTATTAAATAACAAATCAAAATTGTCCCGAATCACTTGGTAGGGTTAACCGGCATATTCCCGCTTTTAACGTTCGTTCTACGACTACCTTTTACGTGTGTTTCTATTCTCGAACTTACAGTTTCGACGGACCTGTGATTAGGATGTAAAGTGAATGCAACGGTATAACCCGTGACTTTGATTTTAATAACGAAATTATACTTTTGCCATTTGCGCCTAGATTTCGCATAAATAACTGCCATGTAAAACTATTGAATATTTTTTCAATTATTGTTCTTGATGTCCTCAATTGTTTTTTGTTTATTATGACTGTAACATTTACGTACACTCTTTGCCTACACGATTAATTAATAAAGTATATTATATATTATATAAAGTATATAATAAGGTATCCGGACAATTCACCGCAATTAATTCACCGCGCGACAATTCACCGCCAACATTTCACCGTATTTACAGTTCACCGTGTGTACAATTCACCGCACGACAATTCACCGCCAATCTGTTTCAATTCGTCGCGGCTATAATAAAACGTTTAAATGGTTTAAAATGTTTGAACACAGTATCTGAAAAGCAATTTTCAGTTTATATCGGTATATTAAATGACGACATGGCATTTTTGATATGATGAGCCATTAAGTTTATTTTACTGATACAAATTGATTTCCTTATCGATTACATACGTTACTGTTATTGAATTATTGTGTCGGTATCGTCCAGTACGTGTATCATCGTTTAGTGTGCACGTGTGTCTACTACTCTACTATGAATAATATATCGTATATAAAAAGTGAACGGGGTAAAGACAAATTATTATTAAAAGGATATATTTATATACTTGAAAAACAAGGTTTAAACAAATTAATATGGAAGTGCGAAAATTATCAGAAGATAAAATGTAAAGGGCGTTTACATGTTTGTAAAGATGAAGTTATAAAAGAAATAGAACATAATCATGTGCCGGACTGTGCAAAAGTTGAAGTTTATAAAGCAATCAACCAATTAAAAGAAAAAGCAATCGAACGACCCGATTTAAGTACACGTGCAGTTTTAGGTTCAATTTCGACATCTGTAAGTACACTTTTACTATATAATAGTTATACTATTCTATTTCAAAATACTATAAATTTTGTAGTTGACTTCTTCAGCAACAGCACATCTACCTAAATTAAGTTCTCTAAAACGAACAATTCGGCGGATAAGAAATGAGGAAGATACTTCACCACCTAACCCAAAATCACTAAGTGATTTAATAATTCCCCAAAAGTACCAATTGACGAACGGTGGACAACCATTTTTGTTGTACGATAGTGGTCCAGGAGAAGATCGAATACTTTTATTTTCGACCCTAAGAAATTTACGTCTTATGGAAAACTGTAAACATTGGTATGCAGACGGAACATTTTCGACATCACCTTCATTGTTTACTCAAATATATACGGTAACTATTTTAAGTTATTTTTTTAATTTACATTTATAAAACGTTCTCTATATACATGATACAATTTTGTGCGATTACACTTACGATTGTTTACTTTGCACAATCTAACAGTCTGATAAGTAACTTTAATATCGTCATATTAAATTGCCTATGTAATTTTCCTGAAAACACGATCAATAGTACTTACATTATTAAAAAAAAGCTAAAAATAACGTCATGAAATTACTATATAATGTGTATTCTATACTATGTAATAAATATGTAAATTACTATATTATTTTACAGATACATGGTATTCAGTACAGTAATGTTTTCCCATCAGTGTTTGCATTATTGCCTAATAAAAATGAATCTACTTATTGTCGCCTATTCGACGCATTGAAATCAATAAAACCTGAACTGAATCCGGACACAATTATGATTGATTTCGAGAAAGCTGCCATGAATGCCATCTCAAAAAAATTTCCACTTTCAAAAATTCGAGGTTGTTTTTTTCATTTTACACAGTCTGTTTGGAGACACGTTCAACAAGCTGGACTTCAACAAAAATATACTGAAGATTCAGAATTTGCTCTACAAATAAGAATGATGACCGCCCTTAGTTTTGTACCTGAAGATAATGTTGAACAGGCTTTCAATGATTTGATGGATACTAGTTACTACACAACACATGAAGAACTTTTAACTCCAATTGTTAATTATTTCGAAGACACGTGGATTGGACGAATGGACCGTAGGAACAGGAGAAAGCCAGCCTTATTCCCGATAAATTTGTGGAACTGTTATGGTTATTTAGCAGAAAACATTCCAAGAACAAACAATTCTGTCGAAGGTTGGCATAACAGTTTTTCATCTACATTAAATGTAATTCATCCTAGTATTTGGAAGTGTATTGATGCGTTTAAAAAAGAAGAATCATTAAATAAAATCCACGTTGAACAGTTTATAGCCGGGCATTCTATGGGTGTTAAAAGAAAATATAAAGACTTTGCTGAAAGGTTGAAAAATGTGTGTGATGACTATCATAATAGAATAACAGAAGATTATTTAAGAGGAATAGCCCATAATTTTCAGTTAAATGTTTGATTAGATAGGTATGTAGGTAGTAATTTATTGTAATATAACTTTTTTGGACAAATTTATTAATATTATTATAATTTATGATATACGGAAATTATGTTATTTACTTATTAATATATTTTATTATAGCCGCGACGAATTGAAACCGCGGTGAATTGTACACGCGGTGAACTGTAAAACGGTGAAATGTTGGCGGTGAATTGTCGCGAGGTGAATTATTCGCTTTTAACGTTCGTTCTACGACTACCTTTTACGTGTGTTTCTATTCTCGAACTTACAGTTTCGACGGACCTGTGATTAGGATGTAAAGTGAATGCAACGGTATAACCCGTGACTTTGATTTTAATAACGAAATTATACTTTTGCCATTTGCGCCTAGATTTCGCATAAATAACTGCCATGTAAAACTATTGAATATTTTTTCAATTATTGTTCTTGATGTCCTCAATTGTTTTTTGTTTATTATGACTGTAACATTTACGTACACTCTTTGCCTACACGATTAATTAATAAAGTATATTTATGGAAACACTTTTTTTTTTCATTTTTCTTTTTTCACTCCATGACGGCGTAAAACCCCTAAAACCGTATAAAATAATAATAAATAAATGAAAAGTAAGAGGGAGCGTACGAAAAAAAAAAAAAAAATGTAGAAACGACACGTTTTTACTTAAACCGCGCAAACGGAAAACCGTTTCTATATACGTTCCGTGTAAAATGGATTACGGCAAACGACGGTCGGCGTTATTTATTGAGAGAACAAATTACTTCGGGAAGAAAGCTATTTTATTTTTTGACTTGTTCTAATTGTATATGTTGCGATCGATCGATAAATAAACCGCACCGGTATAAATTGAACGCGATAACCGTTTTCGGATAATAGCACGGAAAAAATTTGCGACACAGCATAAGCATATAACAGTTTCGTCGAGAACGCATTATTTTCTCACATCACGTCGGCCGTTTCAGTCATAAAACGTAATGCGTATTACGCATGTCTTATGGATTTTGGTCTGTTTGGACAATTTCCCTGCGTTTACGTTAGATAACGCTGTTTTCCCGTTGATTTGCGGTCAAAATATTTATTTGTCTGAAATTATAATTATATAATTTTTATTTTTTTTTACATTACGATGATGAGCTGTACTATTATTCACTAATAAGCGCTTTTTTTCGGAATCGAAACTCATAGTATTCATGGTAAATACGGAGCGAGAGATAGACATATCACTGGAAATTGTATATTGTCGAATAGATTTGCGGAAAAAAATTTAAAAAAATTACGTTACGATTATGTTGCCGTTAGGGTCCGCGGTTATGGCACTGTGAAGTTTACGTGAAATAGAACAATACGAATTGCGATGACGCACAAGTTATGGATCCACACTGATCCCGCTAAAAAGTGTTTTCCTCATCCTGTTTTTATTTTAATTTTTTAATTTTTAATTTTAAATTTTAAATTTTTTTTCATAACAATATGATGGTGATTGTTTTTATTATGATCGAGAGCGATTTGCGTTCGTAGCTAATATTGGATTTTTGGTTTTTCGTCAATGTTTTACGCACCATTCGAGTGGATGATTCGTGTACATGTAATAGTTGAACGTGAGTTATTGGCGTGATCATATTTAAAAATAAATAAATAAAAACAGGACTTAAATAATTTCCATAATATATTTTAAACAATATTAACCGCAGTATTTTTTATTGATTTTTAATAGTAATAAAAAACACAATTTAACATACACCTATAAGCGGTATGAATTTAATATTATTTCCGTTCTTGTGAAACGACTTATTAAACTAATACATAATTATAATAAACGTATGAAAACATTAATAATAATTATTATTATAAAATAACAATTAATTAAAACTTTTTAAAATTTCCTCAAACACTTTCCGTCTGTACGTTGTTTTTTGTAAACGATTTTTCATTCGTAGCGATGATTGACTGTTCTGATGACGTGTCTACACTTTATTACGATTTGTCGTCTTTTTCCGGAGAACTTATTAAATTAAATGTGTCGGTGTAGTATTTCGTTTATGTTTTACCGGTCAAATATACGATACAATAAACATAGTCGTTCGGTAGACACTATAAGAATGAGGACGAAAAGCGTCCGGACAGACGTTCGTCAGGACAACAGGACACGAAACCGAAAAAAAAAAGCAACTCGACTGTGTAAAACACGACGCGAAGTCACCCACGCCGCGGGTACGAACGCACGAAATCGCAATAACATTAGTTTCGTTCCGGTCGGATTTCGACTGAGCCGCGACGTAGCGTATTTATTTATTCTTTAGAGCCGTTTCGTTTGGCGTTATTAATAGACTAGTATTGATATAGACCAGTGGTTCCTAACCGGCGTTCCGCGGAACACCGGTGCTCCGTATTCCGTCAAAATTTCAAAATTGGCGAAAAAAAAATTAAAAAATTATTGTTTATTAAAATTACTGGGATAATTTAATTTTTGATATCATCGTTTTCAATAATTAATTGTACTTACTACAACACAATTAATTATATTAGTACTTTTGGGTAAAACCGCAAATTATTGTTGTAAAATAACATACAAATAATATGGGCTAACTAATATAGTAGAGGAAACGAGAGTAGCGCTTTCACATATAAGACCAAGTATTGAAAATATATGCAACAGTCATCAGGCCCAAATATCACATTAAAATATTAAATAATCTAAACATTTCTTTAAAAATTGTATTTATGTTATATTATTTACAAATTTTATTATATTATTACATTGACTAAATATGAGTATCATTATGTATGTAATTTTATTAAAAAAAAAAAAAAATTTAAATTATTGCTTTATTTTACGACCTAGAGCTCCGTAAAAATCGTATAAAATTATAAGTGTTTCGTGGCTCTAAAAAGGTTAAGAACCACTGATATAGACGAACGAACGAAGCAAATTATTTTTAGAACCGCGGTTTTTACGACGAGGATAATGATATTATACGTACAAAATCCTGGGATTTATACACGTAGGTAATCAAAAGTCAAAATATTCGAAATCGTATTTTTTTTTTTTTTTTTACAAATTTTTAAATATAATTATTTTGTCACGAATTCGGTACGCGCTCTACAGACTTGTCGTTATTTCGATATGTGATCGATGGGCAAGTCGTTTACTTTAGTATTGTATATAAACCTAATTTTATGATTTATATCACGCATTACGATTAGTAAATCCAAAATTATTTCATTGGTTCGTGTTCACGGTGTTTTCCTTCGAGGCGAGAAAAAAGTATAGTTGTCTACGTATTATTTATGGTCGTTTAGTTTTTAAACTGCTGACCTTTATACTGATACGGTCCGTGATCAGTGGGAAACAAATAAACGCGGAATATTGTACAAGGTGTCTGTTTTTATAAAACCTATTTTTATAAGACCAAAACGGTCTTCTTGAGACCACGCAGAATCAAAAAAAAAACTAAAATGACGCCCCTGCACTGGTGTAGGATAAAAACTCACGAAGCACCATCACAGTCGTTACAATATAATAAATTAATGAATTAATTATGTACGTTTTACAATGATACAACATTTAAAAATCATAGAACATCTGAAGATGAAGCATTCGGCCGAATACCGAGCGTGAAACGAGTGTAGAACGACGAAAGCCAAAGAGCACATACCGAATTAGCGTCGTTTTTTTTTTTTTTAATACGAGTGTAAATCTAATTGAATTAAGATGAAGAAATATTCGTAAAATACAACTTTTAAACTTTTTTTAATATCTCAACGTGAAACAACAGCAAAACATACTTTTTTTAAATATTCAAAAACGAAACCACATCGCTTCGGTCTTATTGTCGACTCTCATCTGCTAAATAAGCGTTCCACATGACGAGGTATTACACTTAGGTTAAACTAACCTATTACACTAAGTGTACGTACACTTCGTCGTTGTTATTTCACGAAGCGAAAATCAAGCTCGGTCGTGTTTTCCATGTTCATTACCACAAAGAATGTTTCCTATACATTTAATGGTATTCAGTACCAAATTATTGTTTATGACTGCTTTAATTTTATTTTTTAATAATTCAGCCGTTCGGTCTTTTAGACATATTAATTTCTGAAATTTTTATACCAATGCTTCTCGAACGCTTTTACTTGACGGAATTTTCGTATTTTCTAACTTTAATGTTGATTTACCCGAAAAAAGTGGAAATTTCGCAAAAATTGTAAACATATCTAATAATACATATGTATTTATGACAAAATGCTTAAAAATATTCAAAATAAAAAAGTCCTTATTTTATCCCGAATCACGTAAAACTATTTTATCATTTTGGCACCTTCATTAATTAATCACGTTTCAAAAAAAAAAAAAAAACAAAAACCAAAAAAACAAAAACAAAAAACCACGTGTAACTATTTACTATAAAATCCCAGTCCTAATAATGACGAACGTCGAAAATGTTTGTAAAAAAAATTGTTGAAACTAATACATAAAATATTTAGTTGTTCATTCAAACGGAATTTTATGCGAAATAGTAGCTCACGGACATGTGAGGTTAAAAATTCCGAAAACAACGCGGTTGTCGTAAGTGCTCGTAACAGTCGTATTGGTCTAACGAATCCTTTTTCTTCCATTTTATGCAAATGAATCAATACCATTTTACGAAATCAAACATAGTCGAGATAGAAATGATTTGAACATAGGTACGCTCGAATCATAGATTATTTAATTTTGTAAGCTACGTATTGAAACGTTTCCACTACGTGCGTACGCACCCCTACCCCATAGCCGATCGTGCGCATATTACTTACTTTTGAGCGATTCCGCGAACGTTTCACTATCTGTATGATTCGATTCGATAAATGCAATAAATAATAACGCAGTTTACTCCGCGTCGTGCGTCTGTATTTTCAGTCGTTTTGTGAATATTATTATTATTTACGAACGAGAGCGAACAAAACACGTTTAAAGTGTGTCAAAGTATACTTTCGAGGTATAAAATGCCGACGTTTACACCGGGAATCCGAATCGTTTGATTCCACTCATTCGCTACTCTACTGGCTATTTATCCGAGTTTTTTTTTTTCACAACAAATAGAACCTATACAGCAGTGATGGCGAACCTATGTCACGAGTGTCACGATGTGACACTCGTATATTATTTGAGTGACACGCCAATTCAAATATAATTCATGATTTTTATATCACTTTCCAAAAAATTAACTGAAATCAACAAAAAATACAAAAATACAAAAAAAAAATCTACTAATCCCAGAATTGATTCATAAGCTGGAGAAACGCAGCAACCGATTTCTCATTCAAAACTAATTTTTGTAATTATTAAAACATATTTCTTAAACTTTTTGTTATTTTAGTGTTAAAAATTATGAGTTTATATTAATATGTAACAGTACATACTGTTAAGTTTAAATATAACAACAAATAAAAACCTGTTTTTATATTTAATTCATTATTATTTTAAAAAAAAAGAAGGCCAGAGAAGTTTTTGACACGCGAGGCAAATAAAATCAAACCGAAAAATTTGATTCGACACGCAGTTATCATGAGGTTCGCCATCCCTGCTATACAGGATTTAACTACTACCGACACCGGACTAATTCGGTATGCATAAATTGTACGGAAAATATGTTTAAGACGCTTTTTCCATGGCGCGCAAAAAGAACGGATTACCATTAATTTTCACGTTGCTAAAATCGTATATTAGTTCGAGAAATAAATTTCATTACTGTTCATTTCGGCTTATTATCAGCCGCAGGTGTCTGGTGGCGTCTGGTCGAATAGCTTTTTTGATTCAGCGCCGTGCGTTTACACGGACCCGTGTTCGGGTGTTGAACTGGAAATTAAATTATTTAAACGCGAACGTATCGCCACGATATAGAAAATTGCGTGGGTTTAATATTTGAACAATTTAAACTTCCATCGAGTTTTTGATAAATTTGATAAACGTACCGAATTTTGATCCGTCGTCGTTCGTTAGATACGATATAATACAATACACGTAATAACATACTATTATCATACTGTTATGTAGGCGGAACGTACGTTTTTAAAGCTAAAAACAGACGAGTACAGTGGTCTAATGCGGTTTACAATAAAATCGACTATAGTTATCGATAGTAGATTATCGAGTATTATGATAATGACAAAATTTAAAGCCCGGGGTCTTTTTGAATGATAAATAGTTCGTGAAAAGAGAATTAATCAAAAATGTTAATTAAAACGATTACAACTACAAACCTAGGGTAAAACATTACGTTATGTTTCGATCGAACACCGACAGATAGATAATATCATTATTCGTCCATAACGCTACGGGGCCATCCGAAATCACCCGAGTAATAATTGATAAATCGGTATTAATCCAAAACCTAGTTTGCGAGACGGCGTGCGTATAAAACTCCAAAACGCAATACTTAACAAAGCAGCGCACCGTCGAACGTTCATAATGAAATTCCCAAGAACAAACGGAAATACGGTCATCGATCACTATTTGTCGTGAGGTATGAAACTGCGGTCGGAACGATTTCGAATGATATCAGTATATCATACAGTTCTGACGTCATAGCGTGTGTAATGACCGAGTTTTACCGGTCTTTGGATTCCTATTCGCTGTTTCTTTACCGATTTATATTATGCGATTAAATACGACAAAGACGGTCGGACTGTCGTTTATCATGCCATAGTTTTCATTTTTTCTTTTTTTTTAAGTATTTCGATTGTCGTCGTGTACATTTTAAACGTATTATGAGAGTTTCTACCGTCGAAATATAATAATTATCAGTAGTGATAACACAACCATCAAACATCTAGGATAATTATTAACATTTGGCCAATAAAACTTATTCAAAACGACACTCAATAAATCCTACAACCAACTCACACATTCGGTTTACACTGGTGCCCGAGAGTTTATTGTACGTAATCTATCCGACCCGAACCGGATGAATAATTTCAAAAGTTTTAAACGTTCTGACGATGTATATTTTGTCTTGTATGCGGATAATGGAAGGCTTTCAGCATATTCTTACTAGGTACCTAATAACAAATGCGTGTTTTAATATCCCGGATAAGTACTGACACACTTACAAATCACCAAAGTTCATTAAAGTTATGGATTAGTCAACTTTGAGTAATTGTACATGCCAGTGTGGTTGTTTTCTAACGTGTGAATATGTTACATTTTTAGAGTCGATTATGAAAATTAGTTTAGATAATAATCAGTAAGTAAAACGGATTTCGTTTAAAACTCGGTGAGTATAATGTCGTCACTGGAAGTATGCGAGAATTATGCCTGACAATATGATATAGGTATTATATTAAAATGTATTTAAAATTAAATTAATTGAGGCAGTTGAAAATAATCGTTAGGAGTTGTTCATCAAAACTTCACGTTAGAAATCATCAACTTTTGTGATTTTTTTCAATATTTTATTTTTTTTATTGTTACTGTAGGTATGTGAATACTTGGTGTTCTTTTTAAGTAACTACTTTTATTTTGATGAAATTCTGAATACACGCAACTTGTGTGTGTGTGTGTTTGTGTGTGTGTGTGTGTGTGTGTGTGTGTGTGTGTGTGTGTGTGTGTGTGTGTGTGCACTGTGCACTGTGCACGTCACGGGTGATAAAAGGGTGTTATACCACATAGTAAGTACAGTAAATGCAATAAACACGTTGTAATATTTCAATAATAAAATTATATGCGATTTATCAAAATGTTAAACTAGTAAGTTAGATTAATGTTTCGATCATATCAAACGATTTCATTTTCGTTTTTTAATACACGCCAAATTTGATTTGAAAAACATTTGGTCTCTTGAGGAAACGTAAGTCTATGAATGACACACACTATCAGAGCCGGATCTGGTACTTTGGGGGCCGTAAGCAAATGATTCAGATGAGCCTAATTAATTACTTAATAAATATAAGCGACATCAATATAATATACAAAAGATTATTGTTTCTATTATACATAGTCTTTCTCCAAATTTAGGGGGGAATGAATACCACAAATAACACAATGTATTTCATTATTCGATAAATGAATATAAATAAGATTTAATACAAAACTATGTTAAATTGAAAACTTTTAATCTGTCAAATAAGGGTTTCTGTCGAAACACGCACTTTTACACGCGTTTGTATAATACTATTTACTATCTCGTATAGCATGCGTTAACCTCGACAAACGCGTAACGAAAATAACGTATCCGAAAATGCTCGACCGATTTGAATGAACTTTAATGAATTTTTTTCGTATATACTATATTTGTTAGACGATATAAGATAATGTTTTATACTTATGTTTGATTTATTTCAAAATTTATGTGGCAGAATAACGTTTTCGGGGTCAGCTATAGTCATATACATTTTTTTTATACCGGACATTTTACGGGTCAAATATTTTCGAGGGCCGTAAGCAATGCTTATTTTGATTGTAGATAAATCCGGCCTTGCACACACTACTATAGTTGATATATACGATTAGAATAGGTGGTGGAGCTTGTAGCTGTGTACATGCAGATCGTATAATATTTAAAATATTTGACGATTGTCAACGGGCAACAGAATCGAGTCGAGATTATCCGTCGTGATGGTTTGCGCGGAGATGTAATTGTATATCAACTGGAAAATCGGTAAACGATTATTATTGATTATATAATTTAATAAAAATAAATATTTATGAATTCGTTTAATATGTTCAGTTGAAAATAATTCGATACATGGTATTTATTTAGATAATGTTACGTACGTCGTTTCAAATAACACTTCAACTACGGTTTTGTGAGCGCATACTAATTATGTGAATATAGTTTAAACTGTATATGACATATTTTGTTTTGCCACCAGCCAAATAAATGCAGTGTCTCTTTGGTTTAATAGCAGTTCATTGAAAATTGCGGTACTCGGTAATGCCAAAATTGCCGACCGGTATTACATTTCGATTTTGAAGAAAAAAAAACAGAATAATAAAAATAAATCACAGACATTTTTTTTTCACGTAAAGGTAGTAAATTTGCACAATCGGTAATCAGAGTCTATGATATCTGTAATACTTACAGTGTAGAGTGTTTTATATCTATAGTTTGATTTGAAAACGTTACAAAAACGGTTTGATCAGGTATAGGTAATATAATAAAATACATAAGGGCTCCGCAAGAATGATTCGGGTAATATCTTAAAGTATTTTAAGAAATTCAAGGACGTATAAGTTTATACACACACACACACACACATATAAATATATACACTTCTTTTTTTAAACCATTCTTACCGTAGCTCTTATAATACTATGAATAAAACATCTCAGTGATGGCCATTTTAACCATAAGAAATGCCAAAAAGACGATGAAGAAGGTTTTCGTGAAAAAAATCCAAAGGAATCATATTAATTTACTACTACCTTGGTCGTTCTTTTTTTTCTTTTTTTTTTTTTTTTAATCAACAAAAGAACAGCGTACGAGATCAGTCAATAAAACGAAATGTATAACAGTTTGAACTAGTTTATGTTAACGATATCTCTATGTTTGTCGGTAAGAATAATTTGGTAATGTTTGAGATACGCTTAAATTCATAAATCTCATCATCAGCACGAATTAAGTTGTACAACATAAACAGTTCCGGAAAGTAAATCCGTTTTCCGTAATCCGCCGTGTTTGTGTGTGTGTGTGTGTGTGTGTGTGTGTGTGTGTGTGTGTGTGTGTGTGTGTGTGTGTGTGTGTGTGTGTGTGTGTGTGTGTGTGTGTGTGTGTGTGTGTGTGTGTGTGTCGTAAACATTCAAATACAGTTTGCAATAAAACCTCCGAATGAATAGAACACATATTGTGTTACACATATGAAGAAGAATAAATTACTTTTTAAACCATTTAAGAAAAATCGGAGAAGAATTTGATTGTTTATTGGTCTGCACAAGAATATATTATACAATTCGTATGCATAGAAGATAGTGTGTGTGTGTGTGTGTGTGTGTGTGTGTGTGTGTGTGTGTGTGTATGCTGTAAACGAATTTTGTGACTTTCGCGAGTTTCCCGAAGCATTGAAAAAAAAAAAGATATTTATTTATTTAAGCTATTTAAAGTGAACGTTATTTTATGTACATTTAAAATTTATACAACGCTCCAGCAGCTAATGACCTACTTCCGAATCATCTTTTTTTTTATTTTTCGAATAAAAATCTCCGATTTTTAAAATAGATTCTCGTGATTTGTATGTGTGTGTAGAAATTTTCACAAACAAAAAAAATTCAAATTATTTGATTTGTACGTTTTGTTTTGTTATATTTAAATAATCACGATCGTTCGAGATTCAGTAAATTTGTTTTTCGATTATACTCTGGAAAGGAACTGAAATGAATACATTTTTTGAGAATTGAACTAAAATCTAAAAATTATATGGATAAATTCAATAAAAATCTAGTAAAAAACGTGTATTAAAAAACATATTAAAATATAACGTTAAAAGTCAACTGTTAACTGTGAAACCGGCTTAAAATCAGCACCAAATCTACAGTGACGATTATTTTTATCATTATAATTTTTTTTGTATAATAGACTTTGTTTGTTTTAATCGGAGATATCAATGAAAAGGTTCTAGGCCATAAAAGTGAAAAAAAAAATTAGTGAAAACAAAACAGCGAAAATTATAAAAATGAAATTACATTTTTATGAATTTCAAAACAGCGAAAAGTATTATTTTTTTAAATTTTTTTTCATTATATTGTATTTACAATAATTATGTCATTTTTATTTTTTTATTTCAATAAAATTTTACTTTTTCATACGTCAGTTATAAGCACTTTTTACATTTAAAAAAGTATAAATTGTCATTAGCAATGTAAGATAAAGCTATACGAATGTTTTCGGAGCAATCTTCATACATTTTTTTTTTTTTTTGAAAAAATATCTTTTTAAAATATAAATATAATATTAGTTACATATTATTGTCATTAGACGCATAGTTTTTCCGAAATCTTCGAAATTTATTTTTCGCTATAATTTAGTCTCGCTTTTATTTTGGTTTCGCTATTTTTCCTATCGCTATTTTCGTTTCGCTATATTTTTTCGATATATTGGCCGGATACCCAATGGGATGGTTAAAAGTTATACGTAAACAGCACGTGCACGTGCTGGAATAACAATTGTTGTTCAAACTTTTCTTAAAAAATATATGTAGTTGATTTTTTTGTTTGCAGTTCTGTTTAATATTTTATTTATTTTCACGTCCTAACGCTATTCAGCTCCTCAACGGATAGGTAACATTCAAATAACAAAAACGTCGATTGTTTTTTTTTCGATCGCACAATGAAAACCCTGTAAACTACGAAGGGTCGCGATGTTTTCGCTTCAGAAAACTCTTCGATTATTCGTCATCACACGGTTAATATGCTCGTATGCATAGCATTTTCGCACAATCCAAACTACGTCATTTGAATTGAAATAATGACAATTTGTATTCAATCGTCGGGCAAGAGAATAAAAACACAAACTTTTATTTCTACTTCGACTCTCAGATAATGTACTTCATCATTTTTGCCGTATTTTTTTAGTGAATTCAAGCTTATTTGAGAACGTTCGTTTCGAAAAACGCTCAACCAATGCATAAATTACAAAACGTTTGGTAGTCGCAAAAACTTTTCGAAAGTATAATGGAGCTTATAATAAAGTTGAATAAACTTAAAATTCTCTATTCTCCAGACTTTAAAACCACTATAATTCCTTACAGTACAAACTGACATGTATACTCGAGGTTTTTTTTCCGGGAAATTCTGTACATTTTACGATTTTAATTATTTTTGAAAACCAATCAAAATAAACGAAATAATTTACATATATTTTGTTTTCCTACAAAACTCGTCCAGTTGAGCCAAACGATTTTCGAAATCGTATTTCAAAATAGGGTATTTAAATGCATACTCAAGTACCTACAACCAACATCTAAACAACGAATAAATAATATTTTTCATGGCTTGTACTGCAATGCACTGTACGACGCGTTGTATTGTAATTAAATACTTTGTCGTAAAAACATTATAATTTTGTATTTCAACTCATCAATGGTTTTCGATTGAACACGATATTTTATAACGTTCTAAAAGCGAACATAATATGTGTATCTAACAACCTACTGGAGTTGGTTTATTCCAGGGATAAGGGGACAAGATGTTTACTATGATAAAAAGCTACCACGGTGAATTATAATTATTATATGAGTATTTATTTACATTCTTTAAGACTTGACAAATGAAAGACATTACAAAGCGGTTAAATATTGAGAGAAAAATTGTTTTACATGTTTGAATAAAACTCAAAACGACGACTGAAAAATAACGATTTTGTCTCTCCGCGTTCGTAAGACGTAATAAAAAATTAACGTCAGGCGCTAAGACCAAATAATTTACTATAAAACACTTTGTATAAACGTTACGTTAATGAATCTTCAAAACATCATTCATTAGATTTATATTCTTAACGAGTATTTCCGATCAAATATGAATTAGAATGAAAAGAATTTGGAAAAAACCCTGAACATAACGGGCATTGATGGGAAATGAAAAATCTTGCTTCCATACAAAATTGCAGGCCAAAACTGGAAAATTCGAATGCTAGAATAGTCTCGAAGAGATATTTAAAACTGTCCGTCTATAAAAGTTTACTGTGATTTTTATTCAATTGTATACAACTTAATTTACTGAAATACTCCAACACGAATATCCGCTACGGTGTTGATTAATTAAATTAAATATCCAAATATGGCATTACCCAGGACTCAAAAGAAAAGAGAAAACCATACTAAATCGTTTACAAATTGGTCATGCACTCATCACACATAACCACCTCGTGACAAAAATTGATCCACTCACATGAAAAACGTGTGGAGTGAACTACACGGTAATACATACGATCACCGAATGTCAAAAATACGAAGACAGGAGGAAAAAATACCATATACCTCAACAGATCGAAGAAGCGTTATGACCAGACCCGCAATCAACCACCAACATCATACGATTCATAAAGAAAATACAATTATATAAAGTTATTTAAGACACATATCAATGTAAACTAATTTTAAGATTATGTTTAACTCATGGCCAAAGAAGCCGGTGTTTTATAATATTAAGATCAATAACTTAATAATAATAATAGTAATAATAATAAATTCCGATAATAACAATAACCTTACACGAAGTTTTCGACCTAATTCTGTTATATTTCGTTCACATGTTTTTCCATGAAAATATCGTTTGAAATAAATCCTTTTAATTGACTACCATTTTCTGTGAATATATAATATATATATATATATTAATAATTTTTTTTTTTTTTTATAAATTTAAAGTCATTTCATAGCGTAAATTATGATTGCATACTAAAAAAAAAAAAAACGAAAATGTCCTTAATTAACTTTAATACACACACACACACACACACACACACACACACACACACACACACACACACACACACACACATACACACACACACACACACACACACACAGACACACACACACACACACACACACACACACACACACACACACCAATCGTTTCTACGTGACAAGAACATGGAAAACTGTATTATATTTCAAAATCAGAGTTAATAGTTAATCATATTGTAGGAATACATTAAAAATGGTTCGTGGTTTATTACGACGCAAATAATTATTTTTACAACAACACGCATGTGAAGCATATTTTATCATGCATAAACGAACAATTTCGCTATTAATTTCCAAAAACGAATTGTCCGACCGTCTAAATAGCGTACGAATAATCGAGATGAAATCATTTCACACCACCGCGTTTCATCATCACCTTCTACTGCAAAAGTCTAGATGCCATTATAATATGTAATTATTAACTTTTAGTAATAAACTACATTTCCTGCGTCATTTCAAGGTGACTGTGGTAACGTAAATCGAGCTTCGTTAAAACGCTTTATAATAACGTTTAACAAATCAATATCTAAATAATTTTCTAAGGTGAACTATTGAATTATTATTCTGTACAACGTTTTTATTTATACACTTTGAGCGATCGATTAGTTTAAAACAATAAATTAAAAGCGAACAATATTGAAAAATTTATAAAAGATTTAAAAAAAAAAAATGAGTAACTAGTTTAATGAAAAAAAAAAGAATAAATAGAAGAGAGTATTAAATAAAATTCTTTAAAACTTCCTTGGAAATAATTACAAAAAATAATAACGCCCAGATGCGAATATGTATTTTTTTTAATTTTTTTTTTTTTTTTTAATACAATTGAGTGAATGAATATTTCTCAAGTGTACGAAAAAAGCTTTGAAAAAATGTTGACCTTACCCTATTAAAATTATTAACATAAGTCACGCTGAGTGCATGCCTTGTTACACGCGTACATATTTTATATATAATTACATTTTTTTTTTTTTTTAGAAAAGAAAGGAAAATTTTATTTTTCATATGAAAATCATTTTTGACTCGTCAGAAAAATGTTTTCTCCGCTTCAGATATATAGGTGAAAACTTTTTATTTTTGTATAAAAGGATTCTCCTCCATGTATTATTGCGTATGAGCAAGTGGGCTTTAGGATTTAATGTATGAATTTAAAGGCGCATTCAATTTATCATCGTACCACCGTACATCAGACAGTTGAAAATAATTGTTTCACAATATCTTTTCACAGTGTAAAATATTTTCCAGTTGATCACCTCCGGTATTTCTTGTCATATACGTCTAATTGATGACATTACGTTGTGACTAACAATGAAGAAACTACGTTTGTTCTAAAATAACAAAAAAAAAAAAAAAAAAAAAAAAACCCTAAACGAAAACAAAAAAATGCTCTGCATTTCTCTATTTGGAGAAAAAAAAAATAACGAACAAACTGTAATCACGGGTTTAATTAATTTATACGCACATCCCTAAAATGCAAGTTACCGGTGTTCCAATTATTGTAAGAGGGGTAAATTAAAATGTTTTAAATGTAAAATACATTTTCATAGATGAGTTTATGCATGTCTAGTTACGGTAAAATTATTTAAGTGCTTACCGAAACATTCGTTTGTGTTCGCAAACATTTTTCCGCGTGACAATGTAATATTATGAAATAATGGATTATTATTGGTTTTTTTCAAGAGTCCGGGGTAGAGAAAAAGGTTCCTTTATACCCTTTTGTTATAATATATCACTGCTCGATTGCCATTATCGGCAACAGCTGATACTGCACATAGCACGTGTAACCAATAAACACGATTCCCGGTTTCATTTAACCGTCGCGGTCAGCAGCAATGAATGCGATTTTATTTTCTAACTAGGTTAAAACGCCGGGATCAAAATTAAAATTTATTAACATAAACCAAAATTTGGTTTTTTTGTTTTTTTTATTTCATTACGATGATAAACGTGCTTAAAATAATATTTATGAACAAACCTTGGTGTAATTTCTTGAGAATAAAATACGGCTGGAACATTCATCAAATCACGGAGTATTTCAGACATTTTTGAGTAAAGATATCCCATCGTCAGCAACGGAAGCAAGTATCTGAAATCATATTTTGAATCAAATATTTGCTATTATGTATTCATAATTATATTCATAAAATATCGTGCAGAATCATAGTGAAAACACACCTATAGTGCAGTTACTGGTTTCTAATGCTACCGAACGGTCGTCACGCGGAATAATTATATTATTGTCATTCAATCAAACTTAAAAATCAGTTTCGTTTACTTATACTAAGAAATCGAACTCAATCAAACCATACCGGTCGAACGGCTTTCTAAGTCGTAATAAAATGCATTTTTTCTTCCTTACGAGTGTATTGATAATATTCGACTATCAAATACGTAAGTTTTCATATTACATTCGAAAGTTTCGCTATGAAAAATGCAGGTACTAAATTACGTAATAACAAAGATTTGTTTATGTGTTATATTTCTTTTGTTCGTAATAGTTAAATATGTAAAAATATAATTCTTCATAAAGTTTTATTTATTTTGCCATACAATCAACAGAATAAAATTTAAAATTTTAACGATAAATCTAATTTATAGATAAAACACAACATACTGAGAATAAAGTCATTCAAAAATTTAACATGACTAAATTACTTAAAAACCAAACCAAAAAAAAAAACACACTATTTGCATTAATCATACTGACAGATTTTATTGCAAATTAAAATGGGGGTCTAATCAAATATCTTTCTTAATATAAAATTTGATTTTGACTTGAATTAAAAAAAAAAAAAAAAAAAGCACGAAAAGTATAAAATTGTATTATAGAATAATGTAATATATAGACTATTAAATTGTATGGTCAACCATATTTCCATACGCAGTAGGATATATTTTTTTATCGAACAAATGAAACGTCATACACGTCTATTAGTGTGGTTTATACGTTTCACTCATAACATTAAATGCCAGTGAATGAGCAGGGATAAAGATTTATATTTTTTTTTTTAGCTTTTACAGGCCATTATTTGCTGCTTTTACTAAGCCTCTCCGTCGGTCTCTGATGTCCGCAACTACAATTATTGCGGTTTCATATACGAGTAATTGCATTAAATCTTTCTTTACCCTATATAGCCAACGCTGACGTGGTCTTCCTCTGAGGCGTGTTTTATGTAGTTTAGATACCGCCACTGGTCGCGTTAGGCTGTTCTCATCTCGCCATATTATTTGTCCATATTATGGCCCGTTTCAGTCTCTTTGAGGCAAGATATTTTTGGATATTTGGTCCATTAAAGATTCTTTAAATATTTGCATTAGTTCTCCTTTCGTACTGCCCTGTTCCGTGTCATATATTACGAAATCATATATTCTTCCAAGGACCTTTCTTTCAAATGTTAATACCTTTGTCTCGTGCCCTTTGGTGGTGGACCACGTTTCGCAACCATATACATTACTATGGGCCGTAAGTAGGAAATATAAATTTTTTTTTTTTTAGTTTCTCTGTCAAAAAGCATAGAACTGAATAATTTATTCGTTGCATAATTACCTCGATTTGCCGTATTCAGTCTCAATCTAATGCATGTCTATTATTCAAAGTGATTCCCGAATATTTAAAGTCTTCTACTCGTTCGAATGTATATCCATCACGACGAGATTCTGTGTAATTCTCGGTCACCTACTCATGACCATATACTTTGTCCTATTCTCGTTTATATCGGGGCCCGGACACATTTTTAGGTAATTTTTAAAACGACTACTCTTTCGTACGAATAAAAAATCAAAATTAGTTTCTTCGCCCGGCTGTTAGGAGATCGCAAGTGCAATAAGTCTGGAAGTGAAGATACTACACGCGTACGGATTTCGATTCATCACTGGTACTTTAGTAATTAACCACCGATTGGTCAGACGTCTACAGTGTTAAGTCTACACGTTAAGTCTTTATAACAATTATTTACATCCAAGTGACTCGCATGTTTGCGCTACCCTTATCGTTGAATTATTATAACCGAGTTGGGAGTAATAGTCAACCGTGGAGCAGACATCCGTTAAATTACGTACTAATTTACGCACAAAACTATCACTCTGGGAAAATGATTAATGCACTATGTGAATTTCGAATATTTCGAAACGAGCTCTGGTTTCGACACCCGTGAAAATTACAAACACACGTGAACACACACGCATGCGTACACCTATCATCAATATGAATTATACACTTCGACATTTCAAACAGTTTCAACACACATTTTGATTTTATTATCTGCTTGAACCCTTAGTATGGTGTTACTAACACATTTTCATTATTATTGTATTTTTTTTTTTTTATCTTTGTAATAGAATGAATGAAAAAATAATTATTAGTTATAGTTTTAATATTCAATAAATTTCCCGATTTTTTGTTTGAATTCGAAATTAAGGATAGCATTCATACTTTATTTGGTTATTGAAACTGCCCGAGCGATCGGTATGAATAAAATAAACTCTTCTCGCGCAGATAAATGACTTGACGTGTTGTTTCAGATTAGCTTCAAAATGGAATGGTGCGAAGTAAATTATTATTTGATCAAAAATTACGAACCGTTTGATGTGAAATCGTTTGAAAAAGAGTATTTCGATTTATATAAACAAGTAATTTTAAATATTACAATAAAAGTTTGAAACATACTGAGTGACGCAGTCTAAAAGTTGTATTAAATAAAAAATAAATAAACAATAATACAATACGTATACAATTACATATATATATATATATTATAATACATTGTATAATCGCATATGCATTTGTTATGTTGATCCTATCTATGCAACGGCTGAAACGGTGAAATTCCACGACACAAAAATATATTCCGAATTGTAAAAATACAGTTTGAAAACTGAAATAGGACCGTTAGAAATAAATTAAAGACGGGAAAACTGTTTGAAAACTTTATACAAACTTTAAAACAAATCAGAACGTCTGGTAGACACGGTTTTAAGGATTTCCCTGCTTTTGAATAAGGTTATAAATAAGTATTATGTGTTTGGAAAATAAATTAGACATTTTAATTACGATAAACATACGTGCGAATTAAAACTTTTTGCATAACGTTAGGTGTGTAACGAAAATATACCGATTTTAATATTATTTACACAAAATAAAACAAGACGATCATAGCGATACTTTAAAGTTTTTTCAACTACTGTAATGAATTATTTATCGGATTATATCCGTGCAAATAAATAAATAAATAAAATATTAAATGATGATAGAATATGTGTTCTATATTTCATATACGAAAATCATTACAATATAAAATCATTATTAAAATAATTTACTATGGAGTTTAAAATATAGAACGGTTTAATTTTAAATGAAAATAATAAGTACGAATGTAATCCAAAACACAGCAATCCGATAAAATTATTTATTTCTAGCGCATAGCCCAGACTGATCGGTAGAAAGTTAACATAATACGAAACTGTTGGGACCAATGATTTTATCAGACCAATTTATTAGTTTGCAAAAATTAAAAAAAATATATATTTATAAAACACTACTGGACACACTGGTTTGCAGTACGCTCTTCTTTCAAAGGCTAAATAAACGATAGAAAAATTTTTTTTTTTCGTTTTCATCAACATGTGAATTAAAGTAAAAACAAGTATGTGTTAAAGTATAATATGTCAAGAGGCGGAAATTCGCTTCAGTCTCTCGTACACGCATGGGCCGTTAATGTGCCACCGATCATTGGTACATAATGTAATATAATACATGAGAGCACCCTTTGTGTCATTTTGTGAAAATCACAAAATTGCCTTTGGAATAGTAGGTTTTTCTACCTACGTCTGATTTCCAATCTATTGGAGGCGCTGAACTTTTTGAGTAACCTAATCGATAAAAAGTGTTTAATTTTATTGCGTAATATTAAAACTGACGCGAACGTGTGGAAACTTTAAATTAAAACAGTTTATTTTCAGTCGAACATTTGGTATTCTGAGTTGAACTGAAAAAAAGGTTGTGATTCGAATCAGCCGTTATGTCCATTTTCGTATTGAAATCGATTCAATAATTTTATTCGAGTCCGCCGGTGAAACTTTTTATAATATGCCGAGTAAATGCAAACAAAATAGCATCAACTTAAAACTTTTGTTAATTTTTCGTACTAAAATATATAATTATAAACCTCTTTTCATTTTGAAATAATGCGCGCTGCACTCGAATAATGAATGAATAATTAATGAACAAATAATTGATTCTTTCAATTAGGCAACTGATTTTTTTAATTTTTAGAGCTAAATTTTTAAAAAAAAGTAATAAGAATCAAAATAAACTTTCATTACGTGTGTACAATTACGTGTGCCGATTATCCCTGTGTGGTATTTATACGTTATTTCTATAGTGTATTATTTTTTTTTATCGATGATTAGAAACTCACATAGAATTTTCACAACCGTCTGACTAAGTCTAATAACATTTTCCCAACACGCATTTATGAACTAGGTATGTCGAATTTTCGTTAGTCAAATTTCATATTTACGTAATGAATATTCATATGTTTTCCATAATTAAAATGCTTTCAATTCACACAGTCCTCTTCGACTTCGCAAATGTCAATCATGATATTAATGTACTGCATTTTTGTAAATCATTATCATCAATACTAATGTCAATTAATGTATTCATACATGTGTATCACAATTGATATATACAATTGATTTAATATTATTAATTAAATAAATGTATTTCAAATAAATACCCTATAATAGCCTGTGTACGTAGACCGGTACAATTAGATCCGAACTGAACGCGGTGCCACAAAAAATAAATATAATTAACTGAGACCTTTGACTTAAAGTTTTTAATTTAGATCTCGCCCACGAATTAATTTCGCGTCAACTGTTAATGAGAAACGAGACGATCAGGGGCGGACTGGTTAGGCGACAGGCCAGTCAGCGATTTTAATACTTCGGGTCATTTTTTACGGAAAATTAATAAACATAATAAAGTTTATTTTTTTTTATCGAGTTACTAATCAATTATGATGTTTTCTTATCAGTTATCACTCACAGTAATTGTTGATTATTTATTAGTTATTACTTTATATAAATATGATAATATTAAAATACTGGCTACAAATGTTTGTGATTTTACTGTACCACGGCCTAGCCCACGATTTTTTTTCGGATAATGCACATTTTAAATTCCGTCATATTATTATTATTATTATTATAAGATACAGTTTTTGTCTGATTTTATATTTTATTTTTATAAATAATGCAGGGCAAAATTATATATTACGGCCGGCAGGCCAGTCCGCGATCGCTGACCAGCGGACCGGGCCAGTCCCCCCCTGGAGACGATATTATTATGTTCATAGTTGTATTAAAAAGCGTCCTGTATCTAACTCAAGAAACCGTAATCGTTTGAAATCATTCGTGAACGTGTCCAAGAAGAGTTTTGAATTCGCTTTCCTTAAAACTAAATTTTCATGTGCTCCGATGAAATGTTCAATCAGGTCATGTGATGAAGTTAAAATAATCGCACGCCGCGTCGTGTGAAATAACGTAACGTACGCGAGATCAATTCTGTAGTTATAATATGATTTTCATGATTTGTCCTATCATTTTGCTTTTTATTTTTTACTTTGTTTTCCCATTCTGCTGCGCTAAATTTAAAATACTCGCGTGTCTCTAAAGGTCGGTTTACACGTTCAGTTTTATTTGTGCAAACTGTCTAGCGCAAATATACTCGCACAAATCAAGAATAACGCAAGTACGTGTCTATACGTTCAATTATTTTCACTACCATTTGAGTTCAACACTTATTGCTTATCACTGTTTAATTATGTATCAGCATTCAACCGTCAATATTTGTCTCTCTGTTATCAAATCACATATAGGTAATTAACGAAATGTGTTGAATGAGTGAAGAGGAGTTGCTCTTAATTTCGGCATACACAGTTGCTAATGTCAAGAAAAATGAGAACCAAAGAAAGTCAAAAAGGAAATGGCCAAGAGATTGGTTACTAAATAGAAAAAAAATATATTCTCATGTTAATTTACTTGGAGAATTATTAAATGAACCTTAAATGACTTTAGAGCATATTTGCGAATGGATGAAGACACCTACATTAATTAACTTTCTCTAGTTATTCTAGCAATACAAAAACAAGACACATGCATGAGAAAATCCATTTTCCCGACCTCATACTTGCACGAACTATCAATCATTGTTTACACATTCAAAAATTGGTCTACACTTGCGCCAACCTCGGTTATATTTTCTAGTGGTTCCTGAATTCACACGAGCCATTTGTGCAAATCGAATTTTTCTTCGAATATATATCCGTTTACGCCATCAAATATTTGCGCAAATCAGATTTGTACTAGCCAGTCTGCGCGTGTAAAACTGAACGTGTAAACCGACCTTAAACTATTGGTAAAAATAAGAATTTGAGTATCAAAATTAAAAAAAAAAAAAAAAAAAATCCAAGAAATATCCTGTACCCTAACCTAATCAGTATGGGTAATAATCCGGGTAATAACGTTTGTATTGAACGTGATAAAAATACGCATTGAGCGTGACCAGCTAATTTGATCAGAGCCCGGTCAAATTTTAGCGTCATAGTCATACCCAGCAAATCGTCTCGAAAACAGAACCTCAATGCAATAGAGCATTGAATATTTGATCCCGAGAGCCGTCGCGTCCCTACGGTCATAATGGTCATAATCTACTGACACGATTTCGACTAACGTGCGATCTACTAGCGTAAATTACCCGTAACTGCATTCACGCGCGTGAAACGTGTAATAGGTACAATCAAATTAATGCGGACGTAATAAAGCGAACGGGATTTCGATTTTAATTCGAATCGTAGCCTTGACCGGAAAAATAAACGGTTCAAGAGCACGATTATTGTTCCATCACTTCTGTGACAAAAAAAAAAAAAAAAAACGCAGCTCCGCGTAAACGTCTGGCGTACTCGCGGGTACGTTGCGATCGCGTCCGAAAAAGACACATCCGCCGATAACGTCGAAAACCTCAATAATCGCCACGCTATAAAACGAAACGCGTGTTTTGCCGAATCCGGTCGATTTTTTAATCTCTTCACGACATCGTCAGGTTCTCGCGTTTCGCCGTGACCCGACGTCGTCGATTGTTTCTTCGCGAAACAATCGGTATCGCGGCGAGTTTCGTACGCCCGTACACGGGACAGGATCGCGGGACAACGGGTTTTCCGCGAAAACCATTACGCGCGCACGAGGACACGACGGTTTTCGATCGTCCGGAAGACTTCCCGGTCGAACGCGACGGTGACCGCGGCCAGAAAGCTGTCGTGTACGACAGTGCTTCTCAACCTGGGAGCCGTGGCTGTATGACTGGGGGGGGGCTTGAAATATTTATTTGATTTCATATAATACACCGGGAAAGTTTATTTCACATTAGAGTCATTAGATTACTGATTGAATTATAATAACCAGGGTTTGGATTTTATAGCACCAAAATTACTGAAATATGCGCTATAATATGCCCTAAAAATATCAAAAATAACAATAAAAAACAAATTTTTTTGAAATTATCATCTTTTAAAGGTGATTTGAATTTGCACCCTTTGAATTAATACGTATTAGTTAAAGAAAATAATTGTAAAGTCTAAAACAGATTAGAGGGCATAAAAAAAATGTATAATATTCGATATTTCCGAGCTTCTTAAAAATAGACTAACATGTTTAATATTGTATACCTACAACTGTAAAATTATTTATAAATTAATAACGAATCAAAAATATGGTAATATTTCTTATGAATTCACATAAGTGAATAATAATTGTTTCTCGATATAAACTATGTTTATGAAAATTACTAAATAAAGCATTATATAAGAAAAATATTACCAACACTTTAAAAATAGCACTGAAAATCTAAAATACATCATATGATATGCAAAAAATAGCGAAATAAGATGTCATGTTTAGAGTCCCTGGTGTATAAGACAAATTTATAGACCACCCTGCTATTTTTATCTGCATTCTATAACAATTAGCAAATGCTATAAAATCCGGACCCTGATAAAAACAATAACAATAATCTATTAATCTATCGTAAATGATGTTTTCGATGAAATTTAAAATGATTTTAATGAAAAAGAACTTACAGAATTTTGTTTAAGACAACAACAAAAGTATCCTGTGATTATTTCGAATGCGGTTTTACTTATATTAGTAACTTTCGCATCGACATATCTTTGTGAAACTGCATTATTACTACTTCAAATTATAAAAAAAACAAACATAGATCAACATAATAACTGAATATTTTTGTATTGCTATATAGTTATTCCCAATTCTTTTTTGTTTAAATATTATGTTTTAAGTTTTATACAACTATAAGATTGCATGTTTCAAAAATATATTAAAAAACATTTATTTTATTTTCATTTTAATCATTTGTTTGTGAGAAATAGTGCACGTAAATTTAGTATATCATTAAGAAAAAAAAAAATCGATGATTCTGATTGAGGAAGGCCTTGATAGTTTCAAATTAAATTTAGGGGGCCCGATAATAAAAAAAGTTGAGAAACACTGGTGTACGACACCCGGCAGGGTGCGGGCACCTGGGTCGCCACGCGAAAAGCGTGTGGGATCCCGAGACCTCTGAGGCCGTCGACGCGAATCGTCGAATCTAACCGTTCGCAATCGTTACATGAAACAACGAGTCCGAGCTTTTGGGAGACGCGCATTTTGTGATCGAGCACGTGATAGAAAGGCAACTGAAGTTTGCACGAATTGTGCAAAAACGATTTGCCGTGATCACATCATTGGAATTCGTCCTGATTGTATTGACGCGTTTTAAAATTAGTAATATTGCATAATATTGTACGAAGATTGTGTAATAAGAATTAGGTATACGAAAAAAATATACTATAATATTATTATGTATAATACCAAATATTTTGTCGAAACGACAACTCAATAAAACATTGTAGGTATGATGTATTTTCATGGCATTTGTTGACATTCAATAATATAAAAGATAAAAAAATTGAATACGGCAAAGTTTTACCTCGCGCGCGTAACTTTTGATTCGGAAACGGCGCACGTGGTAGAAGTTTAATGGACGAAAACGGTCTTGGCGAAAAGGCCTCGTTACGCAATCGTTTTTATAGCACGTTTCTGGAACACAAAAATAGTAGCACAGACCTATGGAAGTCGTGAGCTTAGTCGACCTTGAACATCGCGCAGCGCATATTCGTGTGTGGGAAGTTGTTTTTCGGCAAAGCTATTAGCGGTACAGGGGGCCCCGGTCGATAATATTCAGCTAGGTGTTATATAATTTTGTGCAGTGTTCGAATTGGAAAAACAAAAGAATGGAGACTCTAAGATCTTAAAAACAGAGTCTCTTACAATGACTTTGCACGCCAAACACGCCCATACCCTCCAAAAACCCATCTTCAAAAATGCATTCCACATTTTACAAAATATAACAACTATAAGTATGACAACACATTTTTTTAATCAGTGGTGATTTATTATATTTATTATTATTGTATTTAACAAATAGTCAAATAGTTACAAATACATAATATATTCTAACAATTAATTTTAATTTTAAAGTATATTCCACATATGTTAAATTACTCTGCTTTCTCTTGTTTTCATCCATTATAATTGAATATAAATACAATATTTATAGATTTAAAATATAAGGTAGTGTTCGATTGAGTAGGACCATAGATATAATAATGAAATAAAATAAAACTGATATGTATATTTATACATAATATATTTGAAATTATCACTAAGACAAATTTCACTATAATAAAATGATTATTATGATTATGTTTTAATATCACAAGATTGTTTTAACCGATTACCAGGCCTTAGTATAATACTGATATAGAGATAAATAACATCGGTCTCGATATCAACCAACAAAATAATTCGTTAAATCGAAATTAAAATTTGAATGTCTTGTTCATTACAACTTTACATAATTACTACATTATTAAATAAAAAACCGTTCCGTCCCCCCGTTGCAATAAAAATAATAGTAAAGGGTGCGCTCAAAATATTAAAAAATCAAAGAAGAGCTCCGTCCCCCTGCGTCCCCCCAATTCGAGCGCTGCTGTTGTGTGCACAGTGTGCACACTGCACACACACACGGGTGACGTGCACGTTTGTAATGTAGTGAAACGATATCATTACGATGAAACGGATAAACAACATTAATTGTTTGGCGTTCGAAGATATTTGTAAAATACGTTTTATGAGTCACTTTGTTCTCGTATTCGTTCTAGGGAAATTGTGCGCGTTACTAAAGATATGAATTATCGGATGTAATGAGGAAGAAAGAGAGAGAGAGAGAGAGAGAGAGAGAGAGAGAGAGAGAGAGAGACGGAGATAGTGAGAAAGGGAACGAGGAATAGAGCTGCGATAATTTCGAGATTATCATATATCAGGTAGAGCCCGATTGCTTTCGGTGCACCTATACGGAATCACTGTTGCGTATATGTTTGTCGAATTTCAAAGGGATCTCTTAAATACGGTACGATTATGCGTACACTACATAGGCTCCGACGTCGTCGAGATTCCAATTATTTAACAAGATCAAAAGATGTGTTTCGTTTTTGTTGCTTTTTTTTGTAATTTTCATTTTCGTGTTGAATTGAATTATTGAGACATGGTATGACAAACTAAAATTTCTCAAATATTTTGAAAAATTTTAAGAACAGAGATAAATGACCCCTCAGAGTTTTTTATTTTTTATACTCTCTGGTACCTACAATTAACATTGTCCAAAGATTTCATCCAGCTACTCCATAGATCCAAAATCACATTTAGTTGGTAGGTCCATTATTTTTCCTTCTCAATAGTTTTTTTTTTTCTAGGCTCGTGGAAAAACTGTCAAAAAACCGAGTAACAATGGTACGAATTGCCGTAACGACAACAACGTAAAACAGTATTTTTACTAAACCGATTTTGGTTATTTAGTCGTAACTATGAAAGCAACGTTGCTAAAACCTTGACATTGTCATTCTATATTATTGACATATTTTTACACACTAAAAAGTTTTTTAAAAAAATACAAATTTTAGGCTAATAATAGAACTTTTAAAATACCTCGTTTTGAAAATTGTATCTCTCATAGCATTTTAAACATTTAAAAAAAATTTCTGAAAATTTATCATTATCATACTAATACATTTTGTAAAGAATACTGAAAAAATTCAAAAATTTTGTTTCAGATTTTTTTTTTATTTGTAAGAATATAAGTAAATTATTTTACTATTTTTACGGATTCGGCCGTTTTTACATCCGTTTTCAATTTTAAATGTATTTAAAAAAAATATTGAACAATCTAATAAGTATGAATTGTTGGAGACAGATGAAACAATATGTTTTGAATCTTTCGATAAAAAAATTCCGATTTTCTGAGAAAAAATGTGTTAAACGGTTTTGATATTAAAAACTCACATATAACTAAACAAAAAAACGGTAAAATATATAAATAGAATATTTTTTTTACACTGAAGCTTTGCTCAGAATCGTTTAGCTAAAGAAATAATGATTTATCGTTTGTTTAAACCTCAATAAACCCACCAACTTTATCTTTTCCTAGAAGCGAAGAACACCCCATGGTGCGAAATACATTCATTTTGTTTTTTTATCTATTAAATTACTGAACATAACTCGTGAACACTATTTTCACTTCCGAAAAACGTCTCCAGGAAAAAAAAAGAAATTTCAAAACCAATGCAGATAATTTTTTCCACTCAGAATTTAAAGCTTTATGTTTTCCCAATTGAAATGTACTGAGAAATAGCTCTAGGAAAAAAATATTACAGTCACGTTGTGTATTACGCCGTGTGACGGTTACGCAACAGAAGCAATGTCATAAACCCCGCACGAGGGTCTCTTATTGTTTCAGGTTTCTTCGTGCGTTCTCGATCACACTGCTCGCCGTGCGGTTGTCGCGGACACTCAGTAACAATACGATGAAATTTATTACAAAATTATCGTCTGTGATTTTATTCGTCAAAACCAAACACTAGCGGTTGTACGTTTTTTAATTTATAAATTTATTTTTATTATTTATTAATTAATTTATTTATTTAATTATTTATTTTTTATTCGACTCCAACGTAAAGCGCGAACCGTTTGCACAATTTTATAAAAAAAAAAAAAACTTTTAGCAAATTGATTTGGTGCTATCAAAACGTACAATTATTTTACATTGCACGCGTACGGGTTCTGCACACAAGTGACATTTGAATTGGATGACAAAGTGGACAGGAAAAAAAAAAGTTTAACAGATGAGTAGACCGTGCATTACATTTATTAAAAATCTGACGTCTGTTGTTTTCTCGTGTTCGTTCGACGGTTTCGTACGGTCATGCTTGCGAATATATCCTTTTTCTCGGTTTTCACGATTTATCAAACATAACATCATTATCAACGTACGAGTTTGAGTTTTAAACGCGTTGCGATCGAAATAGATCGTTCTGGACGAATATCAATGAATCGCCTCGAAGAATCTTCGACGCAAATAAATGTCAAATAATTACAACGAGAGTTTTAACCATGAAAATGTTCAAAATGTCGAGGGGGCGACCGAAGGGTTTCCACGTAATTGAACCGTTGAATATTTACAAGGGAAGTACAGATTAACGGTGTACGAGTTATGCTTTAATAATAATGTAAAATGATAATGGCAATATATGTATTGACGCGTTATTAAATCTCCGTTACGAATTGACGGATTCTGAACGGTTAACACACACATATAAACACACGCGTACACACACGCGTACACACACACACACACACACACACACACACACACGCGCACACACACACACACACACACACACACACACACACACACACACACGCACACACCCTCTATCTCTCATGCAGACGCCATTCAATATTAAAATATTTGTATGGAATACCATACAATGTAAAATATTTCGATTGTACAAATATTTGCTGCACGCACGATATTATACGGAAAATTATTACTGTAGTTTATATTCATATTATGATCCTCACCGAAGGTTACGTGCATCACGTGTTACGTTAAACTTACGGCGTTATGGATAGCGAGTAAATATAAGTATACCAAACAAATTCAAAACTATAGTTAACCAACACAATGTTCAATATGTGTTTACATTATCCATTTTTATGTTGACACGTGGCGCACGGGGCTACCTCCGCGTCATTCGTCCCATCCCTCACGGTGGACCACGAGTAATTGCCAATAAAATACAAATCGTCCGGCGTCGTCGTCGTTGTCGTTACACGACCATTAATATAAATAAACTGAGATTATATACATATATACAATGTATATATATGTATTTATGTATATTATACATAAAAAAAATATATACATAACGATTACAATTGTTCTTTATGAGTTATGACGTAACCACTAGGTATACGGCTTAGACATTTGTTTTTGGTACCCACAGTTGAACTTAGGAATTCCTCTGCTCCACGCGCTATAAATCTAATGCCCTCCCCCATTTCTAAATAAGAACGATTTATTTAATTAGACGTTCGAAAAATCTACTCAACATTACCACACAAAACTGTAACAGATTTTTAAACCCAAATTGTACTTGAAACTATCATTGATTTTGCAATCAAAACATTTAAAACATTTTTTTTTTGTTTTTTTTTTCTTTTTTTGTAAACAATAAAAAAGAGGATATTAAGTTTTGTGCCTCTTTGCATTTTTTACTGCAATTAGTATTAAAAAAAAAAAAAAAAAAAAAAAACAATAATAATAAAATAAATAATAATTATATATTACACAAACATGTTGCATTCTAGACCCGGGAATTATTTTTCTCCATCGCACGGGAACACTATTAGATTAACACTGAATAATAATGGTAAGAAAAAACGAGGGCAGCTTAGGTTCAATCACGTGTTTGAATGAATTCATTATCATTTAAAAACCTTTAATTATTTTATCTCGATCTTGACGGTATCGTACTGGTTTTCAAACGCTATTTTAGATTCCGAGTGCAACGAAAAATCTATTGGTCTACAGTGACGTGTATTTTTTATTTCTTCTTCTTTTTCTATTAGGTAGTGCGGTTAGACCCCGGGTGACCGTTGTTACTTATAAATTATTGGATTATAATCCATACGAACGTTTCATGTTTTTTTCGACGGTCACTTCGACAAACGATTATGCGTAAATTACGACTGCGGGCGAAGCCGCAAAATGCATGTCGTACACGATCTCGGTTTATCTTTCTTACGGAGAGTGGAAAAGCGTTTTTATTTCGTGTCCCGAGCCACGACGAGAACACGCGCGACACCCGAATCATACCGACACGATCGACAACACGCGTCACGACGGCCAAAACGTATGCTCCGATGTTTAAGCGTTCATAGTTTTGATAACGATTTATGTTTTTTTCATTTTTGTTGTTTTTCATGATAAACACTACGTGTTATTTGTTTTTTTTTACAAACTGTGCGCTTGTATTCGGATTGGAAAATTTCGGGCTATTAAGTCATGCCGACGTGTTTATATTCGACTCGTATTTATACGTGTGCGTAATACTCCTATGCAGTCAAATAAAAAAAAAAAAAAACTAAGGGGATGTAGATTTGTCGGGTCCGCGTGTATCCGGGTTCACCTCGGTTATTATATTGTATACAGATATATAGATCATAAATGTATTTTTTTTAAGGTCACGTGAAATTTTTTCCCTAACACGACCGTGGTGGAATATTATTTATTTTCCAGGGGATAAAAGAAACCATACGACTCAAAAAAAACACCGGATTCCATTCGTGATATGTGTGTTTTAAACTTACCAAACAATCGTGATAGTTTAGCGTCATACAATTTGATGAATGCGCGATAAAACGCTGGTTGTTTGTAATCGAATATGAAATTTAATATGATTTTTGAATTAGTGACTATTTGTAATAAGCGGATTTCAATTTTCAACGTTTGAGTACGATTCTGGGAATAACGTTTGTTATGTAATATTTTGTATGCAAAAATAGTAACGATAATTATACATTTTGAAAATACATCATCGTATGATAAATAAATTATTATAAAACCAATAAATTTTTCGCTTTGTTAAAATTATAAAAAAATATTTCAATACGAATATTTTGATATCAATACAAAATACAATTTCAAAACGATTAAAATCAATATTTTCTACCCACGACATTTTTTCAGTAATAATGAATATTTACCCTCATTCAAATTTTAAATTTTACCCATATCAGTTGGTTTTCATTAAACTGTTTGCACATTTTTAGAAAAATTGAGGATTTGATGCTCTCCGAAATACACTCGAAAATCCACACGAGGTTCCACAATTCAGTAACATCTTCATATGATATGAAAAACAATGCAACTTATACCTACGACTAACGAAAAATCGATTACTCTTTGGACGAACAAAATTAAAAAAACACAAAATCCTCTAGACTTGACTTGTACTGCAAAATTCACGATCAAGCTTTTTTTGGGCTGTTTTTTTATTTGATCTCTTTGTATTTAGTATTTTTTGAAAGTATTAGGTGACCAGAAAAGTATGTAAATATGAATGGAATCTCGTGATATCGTCAACGCGATATTAGATTAATTTGAATCGTTCAAATCGGCATTAGAATATAATATACGAAAACATTTCGTTAAAATTTCGGAAAATAAGTTTTAAATTTGAGTTCTTGTTGAAAATGTCCTGAGAATCCTGAAACGTGATATAAAATGAAAAATACCTTCAAATCAAAAGTTCCGAAAACATTAGTTGTAAAATTTGTTTTATTCATTCACTAATTACTTGGTGTGTGCTGTATGTTTGACATTGGCCATTAATTAATACCGTTTTATAATGTCCATTAGCAGATATTCTATAATGTATTATGTACTTTCATGATATGACTAGATGTATTCGCGGTACACTTCAAAGACAGTGTAAATACCATTTGCAACTAAGGCAGTGAAGTATATAGAATGTTATTTCAAAAGGTGGGGGAGAGAGATTGAAATCAGAATAAATTTAATTTAGTTTTATTTCATTTTCAGAATATTATAATTCATTAACAAAATTACATTTTGAGAGGACGGATTGACCACTGAAACCTCTTCGAAATACTGATTAATGAAAAGTTATGACTTTTATCTATATCGACAAAATACGTGATTGCCAATTACAATAATAACTCATCGATGTATTTGGTTTTTGCTTTCTACATTGAATTTGTACTCGCTAAATGAACGGTTTTTCATGATTCAATCCCATCATGGGTTATCGAGTTCAAATTCCGTGTGATAAGACGAGATATCATTGTAATGGTGTCCGATTTCAGCTATATTCAGCTTATTGACATTAAGCTCGTAAATCCTGAAGTGCCAAGGGCTTATATTATAATACGCCTTTTTGATGAATGACAAAAAACCGACGTAACAGTTTAATGTGTTGCACTGTTATCGCACGATAGTGAAAAAACAAATACTTTTAGAAAAATGAACGAGATACATATTATTGTAATTTAAAAGCAAATTTGGAATTTTAACGATTGACCAAACGTGTTTTTAATTAAGTGGATTTATACGTCAATTCACTCATAAAATATTTAGCATTCACTGCGGATTTTTTCATTTATTTTTTTTTTTTTTTTTTGTTAATACCTACTAATTTATTTTATGTCCTCGTGTTATTTATTAATCAATTTAATAATCTTCATAAATCGTTAAAAAGGCGTCAAAAGCAACTACCTTCAAAAACAACCCGATCCTCAATATATACACATACGAAGATGAAAAAAAAACAAACCAAACAAGTCCTAGACCACAAATGGCACAAACTATTGACAAAACAACACACACAGGTAAACCAAATAAAAATAACATCCAAATATGGCATAACCCAGGACTCAAAAGAAAAGCGGAAACCATACGAAATCGTCTACGAATAGGTCATACATTCATCACACACAAGTTACACAACCACCTCATGACAAAAAATAATCCACCCGTATACGAAACGTGTGGAGTGAATTACACAGTACGAGTAAAACACATAATCACCGAATGCCAAAAATAAGAGGACAGCAGGAAAAAATATCATAATATACCTCAACAGATCGGAGAAGCGTAAGGACCGCAATCAACCACCAATATCGAAAATACGATTCATAAAGGAAATACAATTATGTTATATAAGAGAAGTTATTTGGAAAATAAAAGTTCATTTGGAGAGAAGAGTGGTTCTGGGGAAACGTTTCCCTGGCACCACTACGTGGAAATCGATTTTCCCGGGGAAATTTTCAGGTACAAATTTCAAAAGTTGTGGTACAAATTATGGTACAATTAATGAAACAATTTTTTTTGAAAAATTAAAAAATGGTGGTGCCAGGTAAACGCACCTTTATATAACCTTATTTAAGACACATATCAATGTAGACTAATTTTAAGATAATGTTAAACTAATAGCCAATAAAACCGATGTTTTATATTAAGATCAATAAAAAAAAAAAAAAAAATCTTTAAAAATCAAATAATATTGTCAAGACTGTACTATATACCGATGCGTTGGGCTCACTATATGAATACTTTTTACAAGTATTTCAAGTTTGTGTTCCATTCATTTTTGTATTACATAGATCTAAATCAACTTTATATAATATAAATAATACATTAAGAGTTTCATATTCTGTTAATCGTAATCGTGATATTATGATTACGTACAGTTTTACTTTTCTTTAATCATTAAATGATATTATTTATTTTACACATCCGTGAATCCAATTAAAAATAACATTATATGGTTCTTTTCAGTCTATGTGTGAAGCGATATTAATAAAACTTTACCAACCGAAGTCATGATTGAAGCGTCTTCATAAACAAAAAGTGTAAATTACTTCGGAAACTTGTCTTCATTATAAAATTAATTGTCACTTCTGATGATTATAAGTTGGACGTATAAATAAAATAATACTGAAATGTCTGAGCTTATAAATAAATACAATTATTTGAATAATACACTTATAAACTTCTATAATTAAAAAGTTTCGCGTTTAAATGAAATGTTCTTGTTTGTTATTATAGTATCACCCGATATCCAATTGAAAATATTATATCCTGTTAAACTGAAATACTAACTAAAAAAATTATCAAAAGGGAATAGATTTTATTAAGATTATTATAATGCAATTTTCGTACATTTTCTAAATTTACATATAATTATAAATTATATTTATTATAAGTCAATATATGTTTTATATATATATGTGTGTGAGTGTGTGCGGGTATGTTTAAAATATGTGAGCTTGGATAACTCACGTTAATTTCATACACAGACTTATCCAGATATTAAACTTTCCTCTCTGTTTAATCAATTTCTAACAAGGAGGAGAATATCGATTCGTCTGTACGTATAATATTAATCTATTTATTCATTATTATTGTTATTTTTTAATTTCAACTACACTTAGACTAACAAACTTTATAAAACTTTTATATATATAAAAAAAAAAAAAAACTAATCGACAATTGGATATAAATGTATAATCGGTATTTATCACACCGGAGCTTTGCTAAAAATCATTTGATTAAAGAATTGATTTATTATTTTTTTTTAAATCCAACACATTGATAATAATATTAAACTTACTTCAGGACCATAGGGACGACAGACAAACTCCCTGCCGGAATCGAATCAAATACCGTATACGTATATAGGTAATTTAAGCAACATGGTTTTTTTTTTTTTTTTTAAGCGTTTTGGCTTTTTCAAACGACGAACATCGAAATTTCGATTCGATGTTGATGTAAGAAGACACATTTTTTCTTTCTCCGACCAATTGCTAATTCAGGTAATGATCCGGCTTGCGATTTTCTCTGTGTACTTTTTTGAAATCCATCGCGCCCTCGCGAATGTCACGCGCGGTGCCCGAATCCCTTCTCGGGGCCGAAATCCGTGGAAACACAGTCGCGTGTGTCGCGAGAAATCGAATATTCTTAATTTGTAATCGGGGTCGTTTTTAAATATCATAAATTAAGTCAATTTATAAAGGTTGTATTATTGTTTTCTTATAAACAATCAAATTTTCATTCGAAACCGTGTACGGGCGATGCTGGTTAGTTTCATCTAGTTCCCTTTCTACAAAATTTTTCTGTTTACTCCCGAGTGTCTCGGTGGTTCCCGTTTTTTGATCTGATTTTTGATCTGATGAATGGTGGGAGAACACACTGTATTCCGTTTTTCCACTTTTTCGGTGAAACTTATGTACACGATATATTTTCATCGAGCTGTTTTAAATACCTCTTCGAGTACCACGGTGTCACCCTCGTTTAATGGAAATCGACCATCTTTGGACTAGGAAGAAGAGAAAAAGGCATGCACCGCATTTCATCGTAATAATTTTTCGATGAGGCATTCGAATAATTTCACTATAATTCCCACTTTTTAGCGACTTTCGTTTGTCAGTAGAATCACAATGAAGGGACGTGTGCAGGCCTCGACTTTTGAAAAAAAAAAAAACTATTTCATTTTAATCATAAAATGATCATAAACATCATCGCGTGATCGAAATCTCGATTTTTTTTTTTTTTTTTTACTCGTAGGTGTGCAATATTAAGCCCATCACGAATAATTTTTTTTTTCGAACAAATAACAGCTTCCTAATTCTCGTGAGATTTCCTGTTTATGCCAGTACTATGCATTTTATCACTTGTGCGGACGTGGTGGGGCGTAACTGAATAATCTACTCGCTAGGACTGTCGATCAGTCGACTGGCCTCTTGTCCGGGGAACGCCATTTCTCGTACGAGTTTCGACGTAGGTACGCCGATATAACAGGATTCTGTTTCCCTAACCACAGTCGTCCGAGAAGAATTATTACTCTCTTCGTAGCTTTAGAGTAGTGAATTGGAAAACTGCCCACATTAGAACTCCGATTATCCGGACTAATTAATGTCGAAGGTGGTCCGGATAAGCAAATATCCGTATGATTGACGTGTGATTATATCAATTAATTGATTATATCAAAACATATATAATTGTATGAATACATTTTATATATGTATTCATTATTAATATATATGTATATATATTTAATATAATTTAAAATTCGTAACTATAAACAAATTATTTTATTATATATTTAACTAAAACAAAGTAAGCCTAATTATAATAAGTGACATATTTTAAAATTTTATCTAATCTAAAAACGATTATGAGACACGTGTGTGAATAACGGCACGTGCCGTTTTTTTTCCTCGTCCGGTTAATTGGACGTCCGGATGATTGGCGTTCGGATAATCGGAGTTCTACTGTATTTTTTTTAGACACTCGCACTTATTGTTACAATTTTTTTTTTTTTTGTTCTCTCATCAGAATTCTAATGTTTTTTTTCATGTTTATGAATGGTTTTACATTATTTTTTATGCGTTTATCATTTTTTTCTTTTGCTTGGAATTTACATACGATTTAATACACTTTGAGTCATTATGATACGAAATACATTACTCAATGTACTTCACGTTTACCAACGTGCGTCTCTGCAATAATAAACATAATCAGATCAAAATGCTCATGAATATAAATGGTGAGTTTCGAAAAAACTTTATTAGTGTTTGTCGTTCTTCTCTCAATTTTCAAATTTAAATACTGTTTCGGAAAGAATATTTCACATTCAGAAAATGAAGTAGAGGTTTTAATAGCGGATAACAAAATGTTAAAAAACTTTTCAAATGCGTCACGATATTCAAAGGTAATAATATTTATTAGATTTATATTAACTTTATTGAATCGCTATAAGTTGACACTTGTGTATTATCAGTTATTTTTTAAAATAACTGTTTTTTTTATGTAAATACGTTTTGAAAATAAAATATCGTTTAAACGCAATCATCATTTTTTCCACAATGGAAGAAACATAAAATCCACTTACCTCAACATGAAATTTAATATTAAAACTCGAATAACTTAAAATTCAGTTTTATATTAATATATGTAACGACTCAGTTAAATTTAATTATTCACATTGATACAGCATTAATTTAATTATGATTATTTTATGAGCTCATATGAAAAAATTAACTATTTTATACAAATTAATCGATTTTCTTTATTCGATTTCATTCATTATCTACTCACGTGTCACGACTTTTAAACACAGATAAATCACAAATATTATAAAAAATCTATAGATACTCGTATATGTTTGTAAATACTAAGAATACATGAATAATGTTTTTTTTTTGCACAAGTGTTGGTTAGAAAACAGTCGTGTTATAGAAATAGAATGAGATTAAAATTTTCGGAATAAAGACCAATAATACGTGGACCAAACACCTACAGAAATTAAGTGTGCTTGAGAAGTTACGGAAAATATAGTTGCATTATCATTTGGAAAAAAATAATATTACATAAGAGAAACAACAGTACGTTTTTTTTCGTTGGAGGCTCATGCTGAAATATTAATACAAAGTGACGAACATGACGTCACCGTTGCGAATCCTCGTGCTTAATTTAAGTAGTATGCACCGAGGGCCGTGAAGAGTTTTTAGCTGAATTTTAAAAGATTAAAAAGTATTTTTTTTTTTTTTTTTTTGTTATCTATATGGTAATGAATACTATTTAAATACATCACAATGTGATTTAACCGTGTTTCGGTCATTTTTAGAGTATAAATGGTCGATACCTTATCGATGCCATTGTATAGAAATAAAAATACCGTTTACTATCGCATTACGATTTGCCGAAAAAAATCACATTCACCCATTATGTACAGTATACAGTAGGGTCTCGTCAGTCCGAACATAGGCTAATCCGAGAGACGTGGTAATCCGAACGGGCTTGAGAATCATCGCATCGCTGTATCGCCTGTATCTATACATATTATATGTACGTATGTTGATTAGACTTTTGAGAGACAATACATTTAATCAACGTATAAGAACTACAGTTCAAAAAAAAAAAAAAAAATAAAAAAAAAAATATATATATAAATCTAAATATTTTAAGCGTTCAAATATTCGTGATATGTAATAAATATATTTACTGACTGTACACACATACCTACATAATCATAATCATTTTTTGCTTTCATTGTCTTTTTAAATAACGAATTTTAACGGATTAATACGTATAAGAATGTAATTTAAGTACGTATAATTTAAAAAATTGTAAAATTAAAAAAAAATTTAATTCAAATTACAATAAAATTGATTTTTTTTTTTTTTTTTGAGTCATAGATAATCCGAACGAATCGGTAATCCGAACGACCTCTTTCCCCAACCTCGTACGGATTTTCGAGACCCAACTGTAATATTGTATCATCCGTTCAAACACGTCAGCGGTTCCCGCTATTTATCATAAGTGTTTTTTATTTGAAACGAAACACACCTTGATGAAAAAAAAAAAAAATGTAACCGTCGAGCTTGTCCTTATATACGGTTGTTTGAGTTTATTTTAATTCGCGTTCGAATCCATTCGATTTAAATGACATTTACTCTTGAGGCATATTCGAATCTGACGCGTAACGTGCACATTTGTCAGCGTCGTCGTTTCCTCGAACAAGAGCGATGTAGGTATTATGAGTGAAATATACCCGTTCTCTTTTAAATACATTTTTCCGCCGCTCAAATCGTCAGCATCAGTTTTCGAGTCGTGTCGTATTATAATATAGCACTGACGATCGATAACTTTTTTCGACATTCTCTCAGAAAGTGCATTATAAACGGGCTACTCGTATAAACCGAACATTTTAATTACACCGTTCGTTTTCGATTAAAGAATTTTTTTTTTTTAACTTTTCAAACATAATTCGCAGCGACGACTAAGAAACGTAATTAATACGAACAGGTCGCCGTCGTCGTTTCGTTCCATTTCTCGGACTGTGATATTGTTTTGAAATAATATTCCACGACTACGTTTAAGTGTAACGACCCGTAAACACGGCTCGCCGGCCGTGTCTTTTTTTTTTTTTACACAGCGCTAGGTTAGGTTTAGTTATGCCGTCGCTTTCGAGTTTTTTCAATTAATAACACACCTCTTCGAGCGGAGGTACATATCCCTGGCACCACAACTTTTAATTTTCTCAATTTTTTTCCCTCCATTAATTGTACCAAAATTTGTATCGATTTGTACTACCAAAATCAAAATGTGTACCCAAATTTTTTATCGTGAAAAAATAATTTTTCCTACGGGTGCCAGCGAAATGTTCCCCCCGCGCCCGCTTTTACCCCAATCGCATTTTTCCGAGTTTTTTCTACACCAATAATTGTAACAAAATTTGTACCGATTTGTACCACCAAAATCAAATTTTGTACCCAAATTTTGATTTTGGTGGTACGAATCGGTATAAATTTTTGTACAATTAATGGAGGGAAAAAAATTGAGAAAAATAAAAGTTGTGGTGCCAGGGAAACGTACTTCTTTGAGTGGGCAGTGCGAGTGTTTCGCAGCAACACCTGGTGCCCGCATCCCGTTCAAACGGCGAACGTTCATACTGCACGTCCGTCCCGGCGACTCGCCCGGAGCGGAGAAGAGCGTGTCGGATTCTCTTCGCGCCCGTCACCGGTCTCGTGCCTCGAGCAAAGCACAAACACACCGTCTCTGCGGCCCTGTTCGCTCACTACAAGTTCATTAATACGGCCTTATACTCGAGTGACACGACATGATTTACAGAGCAATAAATTGTAGAATTAATTTCACTGCCAGTCTAAGGAATTACCGAGTTGTATAAAACAAAAAAAAACAAAATTATAAATAATACATTTATCAAATCAGTGCGTTTAAGAGAAAATTATTTTCCGAAATAACTAAACCCACCAAAAAGTTATACCTAAAACATACGATTCGTTATATTCATTATTAAATGCAATGTAAGGTGTGTGTGTGTGTGTGTGTGTGTGTGTGTGTGTGTGTGTGTGTGTGTGTGTTTGTGTGTGTGTGTGTTGAATCAATTGTTTTATCAAATTCAGTTTATTATTAAAGCTGCGCGGTTAAATTGGTCTGGTAATAAATTCGACCTCAAAATGAATCCAAATCATCGGTACACGAAATTAGGTTTAAATTTATACCACCAAGGAGATGATTAGATTATCATTCACACGCACAAAACACACACACACACACACACACACACACACACACACACACACACACACACACACACACACACACACGCACAAGCACACAAATTCGTAAATGAAATTGGAATGTGGCCAAACTCAATATTGAATTACGCACGGACCCATGTATGATGAATGCGTGTGTTCCGATGTCATTCACATACACAGCTGTCGTTACGCCAAGATCTAATGAATTGTAGACGCTCTGAGAAACTCCTATTTTTCTCATTAAAATAATAAACACCGAACGGCCGATTCAATATTTCGAAAACCGTTTTAAAATTCAAAAAGACCTTTAGCAGTCAATCTGCCCGATCGCGTTTCGATCGATTTGATGTGTAAAACACGTCATAGAGAACTAGAGTTTTCACGTTCACCATAAAAAAAAAAAAAATGATAAAAATAAAAAATAGACTGACAAACACACGGATTGTGCATATTGGACTTATTTTCTTCGTGTTTCGATAAATTTTGCATATCACAGTGGTGACGGAGTTATATTTAATTTATAAGCACGAAACAGTGATAAATATTATCACATGCTATAATGACTGTCGTACGCGTTAGATTTACACTGTGTTCACTGTAAAAGTATACATTGCGCGTTTCAAGTGAGAGTAAAACTAACCCACACGCGCAAAACATTCGACAATACACGACTAACGAAGTTATTAATAAACCAAATCAATTTCGAAGTTAAACACGAAATTTTCAATTCCGAAAAAACAATGGAGTCTTATAACATAAAAAATGAAAAACTAACAACGTCATACAAATTATCATTGCCATAACTAAACAAAAGAAAAAAAAAGAAGAGAATTCCATAAAATGCTTGTTTGAAAATTTAAACGTATACCAAAGTTAACACAAACAAGTTAATCACTAATAAGAAGTTAAAAGTTAAATGGATTTTTTTTTCCAATGATTCTATTTACAATGTTATGTTTTTGTCAAGAAAACAATAGAAATGTCTTACGATATTGTGTTAAAATTAGATTTTTTTTTTCATAACACGACAATATTGTATTCTTTATTTTTCGGTGTACTGACCAAAAGACGATTTTTACAAACCAAAAACGATTTTATTTTTACCTGGTAAGAAAAAAGGAAATAGTTATAAAATCGTATATACGTATACGTAGTACGCTAAACAATGAATAATAATTCCATTAGCGTTCACTCGAACAAAAATTCAATTGTACGAATTTTTTTTCTCTATCGAAACGAAACAAAAGTTTCGATTTCAAACTTCGAGAATTACAATAACATTTTAAAAACAGTAATAATAATACGATGGATTTCTGATTGCCCGCCGCGCACGTAAATACAGACGCACAATAAATTGTAAAATGGAACGTAATTCTTGACAGTCGAATAAAAACTTCAACACAAAAGAGAACAGTGGAATCATAAGTGAAATTACAAGAAGAAGAAGAAGAAGAAAAACCTTTTTACAATATATTATGAATTAAAATAAACTTTTTGACATGGGTCATGTTATTACTTTTTATTCGAGTGATTTATACTTCAATCTAGGGCGTATTTAAATGTTTTGTTTTTTTTTTTGTGGGGGGCTGTGGTGTTTTTCCAACTAAAATTCCCCAATTCAGCCTGTTAAACCGAACTCAAAGGTATCATCGTTACGATCAAAATCGCCAGACACATTACAAGAATAACTGGTTCGTTGTTACTAATAATTCATTATAAAATTATATTGAACTTTTACGATTTACATCTGATAGGACATAATAAGCCGACTTCATAAACAATTCCTGGATTCAGGGAGGGAGGGTTGAAGTCCCCTCAGCCCCCCATAAATACGCCCCTGACTTCAATGGATTATAGAACAGAATATTTATCCTGTCTGATAACAACGACCACCTCTATATGCCGTCTATTGTGGTCAGAGCGTAATATTATTCGCCATCTGGTCTTACACAGGCTGCGCAGGACAGTAAGCGCACGGACGTACTAAAGCAGTGGTTCCCAACCGTGGAGGAATTCCTCCCCGGGGAGGAATGGGGGGGAATATATTTTTGATGATATAGCGAGAATTTTATTGTTGAAATAATTATGTCATTTTTCACATTAATCAATTCTCTAAATATTCCAGTAAATTCACAGTCTATCCTTTCCTGCAATTTCCAATCAGTTATTTTATCTACACTTAACTTATTCAACCAGTCTGGTTTCATAATTTAAAAATTAATAAAAAAAAAAAAAAAATGGTTTTCCTAATATAGTAAAACATGTGTGTCTATATAATATTGTAATAATTGTTGAAACTAATAATTAACACCAAGTTTCTAATAAAAAAAAAAAAATATGTCATTTTACAATCACTAAAATCAAAAACTTTTTTGATGATAAATCTTTAACGGAATTCTGGCCATTGATGATCAACTCTTATCCAAAAGTGACAAAAAAAGCTCTGCGAGTATTAATCCCATTTGTATCGATGTATCTCTATGAGTCAGGCTTTTCCATGCTTTTGCAAATAAAAAGTAAGCAAAGAAATCGGTTGGATGTGGAAAATGATATACGTTGTGCATTTTTAAATGTATCTCCACGGATTATGGACTTGGTAAGAAAAAAACAAACTCAAAATTCTCATTGAATTAATTTTCATCATCTAATTTCTAATTTAAGGAAAGGGGGCGTGAGATTATTGATAATATACAAGGGGGGAATGGAATAAAAAAGGTTGGGAAACACTGCACTAAAGGTAATCTGCTGTAAGTATAATACATAAATTATAATCGTCAGAGACCGAACGGACGAGAATTGCAGTAGCCGAACGACCTCGAAACCGTGTTCGAGGGACAATACGACGAAACCGCCGTCGTACCGTATAATATGTATTGTGTGTTGTCGTTAGTTTTGTTAATGCTCAGACTCGTAACATCCGCGCCGCAAGAAATTTGAAAATTCGAACAATAACACTCGACCCGTCGACGGAAAAGGATCTAATGTAGACGATATTGTACATCGCGAATTATGATTATTTTTTTTCCATCGCTATTTATTTGTTCTTATTTTATTTTTTTATATATATATAAATTTAATACTAAAACGTATTGTTTTAAACGATACTATTCTTTTTACGTTATCGGATTATCATGTTGTATTCAAGTGAGCGCAAAGGTTTTTTGCGGTCATGTTATTGTCATAACGTTGCGAGTGTTGTTTTTTCGTACAATATTTCGTTTCGTAACTTTTTTTTTTTTGCAGATGAGATTTATCAGTCTCCAGGTATTATTCGTTTTACAACACTAAAGGGATTTTTTTACCGAATTATAATTAATGAAATATTAATAAAATATTATCGATTTTAGTGTCTGGGTTCAATTTTTCTCTCCCTTTTTATAGCGTCTCGTCATTATTCCGACACAGGTTAAATATAAAATTATAATTATTTATACTGTGAATAGTTTTCGGTGATTAGATAAGTGATTATACAATGGACGACGATCTAGGTACTGGGCAAGTCGATCTCGTAGTATGAGCTGGGCCGAAAACTTTGAATAAAATTCAATGGCGACCGTGAAAAGATGAAAATAAGTTTTCAAAGAATTATTTATTGGGTACAGTTATTTTCATAATACGAGTATAAATTTATTATTATTTTTTAATTACATATCATCCTAATTTATTTCATGGAACAATTAGGAAGTAATTTATCCTCTGAAATTTAAATAATATTCACCACCACATAAATATTTAGATTTTTGACATTAAATGTCTCCAAATTATTCGTAAAAAAAAAATATATATACATTACGATGATCGTTAGCAACATGTGAAACGCGCAGAGAAGACAAAAATATAAATTAAACATGATTTTGTTTTTTTTTTTGTTTTTTTACGAGCTGCATTGCACGTAATTATTTAATGTGGCAGTTGGTTGGAGTGACAAAACATTTCTCTTGGCTCATCTGAACCGTGGGCTTTGAATCCACACGACCGATTTAGATATTAACCACACAGTTGAAAAAGATTTTTCATACGATTTCGGGCTTTTCAAGAAAAGTCAAAATATTTATTGAAATTTCTTTTTTTTCTCTGTCAATTCGATTACAATCGCGAACGCTATAGTTTTTATCTGCACACTATACACATGGTGTCAGGACGGATTTGGATAGGAATTCGGCCTGGGAAATGTAACATGTTAGCGGCCCACCTTTTATATTATTATAGTATGACTTAATTGGCGTAACTAGGGGGCCAGGAGGGCTTAGCCCCTAAGTTAATTTTAGTCCCCTAAAATTTTTTAAATTGTGGCTAGGAGGGGTGGAAGTGAAACATCCACTTGTTATTTTTATGAAATATCATAGTGGGACTTAACCCCCCTCCCCCCAAGATTTTAAGGCTATTTTCGCCAGTGCATGACTGTAATGACTAATGACTATTACCAATTGAATAATACATGTATTAATTTAATAATATAACTAAGGTAAACTTTAACCTAGAGTGCAATTAAAGCATAAATAGTTGTTCCAGCTATTAGCCATCATCATTCAGTGAATTAATTATTTAATATTAATACATATAAAAATAATCTATTGGTACAATCAAACTAATTATTGTTCAGTTAAAAACATTTTTTAGTATAAAAGTTCGTTTGATGACAAATATTAGTTGATTGCTACTTTATTTATAATTTCATCAGTGTCTAAGTTAGGAAGTTGATCTTTTTCTACTGACATTAGCATAAATGCCTCCAGTTTTGAATCAGAAAGTGTACTCCTTAGTCTGTTCTTTATAATCCTTTAGGTGGAAAATGATCTCTCGCATGCTACCTGAAAGTATCAATTGTTTCGATTTGCAATAAAACTTTATAATGCACCTATTATGGGTATTCATATTTCATTATTTCTAATGCAATTTGATTTATAACCAAATTATAATATCAATAGTTTTTTTGTACCTGAGTTGAAGGAATTGTTAGAAGGTATTTGTAAGCCAGTACCAAATTTCTATAAGCATTACTATACATATTATACTTCATCAATACGTGATGACAGCTAACAGCACATTTCATATACAATACGTGCATTTGGTTTTCAACGTTTTGTCAGTTAAATTTATATGTTCGTTAGTATTTTCCCTAGTTTCTTCATAGTCATCAACTTCTAGATCATTAATTAAATTGCAGAACTCAGGTAAAGTTTTTTTTAAGTTGATCCCAGTTTTTCGCCAAAATAATTAATTAATTTTTCAATTCAGTCATATCAAAGTCTTTATAAAACATTACAAGTTTTTCACCAAGTGCATGTAATGCATTATCTGGCTATCCTTCATTAATTACATCGCTAAAATTACCGGGAGATAGAAAAGACGAGTCACTATAAATTTTCTCATTTCTAGTAAATCTGTCTTTGATTTTGTGACAATTTCATCTAAAATCACATCATAAACTTCCACTTTGAACTTTTAACACGGTTATTTTTTAATTTGATCATGTGATGTCTCACCGTACAACATTTTTTTCTCTACTATGTCATCAATTTCAGCACCGTTTCCTAATTCTGTTGTCGCTCATTTAACGAATTCATCCGTTATTAATCTTAATCCATCACTATCTCTTTGTATACTTTGCAAATCTTTTAAAGTATCTCAAACCGAGCCACGAGCTAATATTTGCTTTTGATGTTTACACATTTTATCACTATCAATAAGACAAATGTAATCAATAATGATAGTTATAAGCATAATCGTACTGTTATTTAATTATTAGACACCTATCATAAAAAAAAAAAAATGTATTATTTGTCGGCACCGGCCCACCGGAAAATCTCCCGGCGGCCCAATCCGTCCCTGCACGGTGTTCGTTTGGACGTCCTCGCGCGTCATCGTACGAGTCGACGCCAGGAAACGACATGCCGCCGACCGAGTGTCGCGTAAACAATTTCGTATAATTAATATAATATTATGTATCGTTTTTATGTCAATAATTATTATTGATGAGTAGGTGGTGATGGGCAGAAACGACTACTTGATACTACCGACTAACAGTCGGTTTTCATCACATACTACCGACTAATTATTTCATTAAGTTTTGTCGTGAGAAATTGTGGTTAGGAGAGATTGAGGGCAGTGATCAAAATTTGATTTTCACCAAAAAAAAAAAAAAAAATGTCAGGAGAACCGTTGTAACAAATCTCACCATTACGTAATAAATTGACGTCGTAAGTTTTGCCCCCCCGAAAATTTGGCACCTGGGGCATTCGCCGCTCCAGTCGCCCCTCCCCCTAAATGCGCCGCCGGCCGAGTAGAAAATCACGCAATCACATTCGAATAATAATATACATGTATATATTACGATTTTGTTGAAAATGACTTCGGTGTATCATCACTCGGTAATTATTATTGTTTTACCGTGTTTAATGACGTGTTACCAATTAGAAAACAACGAAACTGCGTCGTGTTGTATTCCTCCTCGAGGACCGTCACGGACAATCTCTCAAGCCAAAAACAATTGTTGTTGCTGGAAATATTTACAGACGCAATGAACTTTGAAAATTCGAAAACGAGATACGGGAGAAAAAAAACGGAAATTTCTAAACAAGTTTACTGTCGTGCACAGACTTTGATAAAAGATTTTGTTACGTCTAACAATGCTCTGGTACAGAACCGTGCATTTCCTACTCGATCGAAAACGTGATCGAAAAGCCGCTAAGGCCATTGTGTTGCTCAGTGAAAATATCGTCCGACAATACACGAAATCACAGAAAAGGTGTTTGAGTCAGGCGTGGTTTTGACAAATGAACAGTCGGACCGTGCTATTACGCTAGTTGTTCGTCTCGTTCGGTTTGCTCAGTTATGAGTCAGAACTTATTACTACCTACCTATACTCATTGCTATTTATTCGGAGTATTCGATTTAAAAAAAAAAAAATAATACGAAATTACCGCTATTACCGACGTTTTACACACAGCTATTTAAATACAAGCTGTCTGTAAAACGTCGTCGGGTTAACAATAATCGAACAAAGCGACGACGCGATCGGTAATTATTCACGGTGATAGTACAAACTGCGAACGCGTCGAGTGTCAACAATCGGATAACACTATTCTTCCGTCCGACGTGTTTTTGCTGTGTCGACGAGATATCGATTGGTCTTAAGAAAAAACAGCGTAACGAAATTACCGAAATAAGAATATTACCGAACACTTCATACGCGTGCAAAGCCACGTCAACTCGACACATTTTTCTTTATGAATACACGGTAGTTGCGTAACTATAGTAACTATATATACTCTCTGAACGCACTGCGAACGCGATTCACTCACTGTACTCGACTTCTTAATGAACAATTGAACTGTTCAGCGATCACATCGTAAAATATTTTGTCAACGTACGTTTTTCGATTGTCGGCGAGGAAATTATTTCCACCTCGAACGCGACAAGGACACTCGTGTGACAGTATTTTTTTGCGATCTCAGAAGTTTACGACGGTTTCGTGGATATTGCCGAAACACGAATATTATGCTTCTCGACTCAACACAGTTTCTTATATGTAAATATATATATATATTTTTTTTTGAGACTCGAAATCATAAGGAGCTCTCCCGAATTTTGTACTGCCGATATCGATTATTCGTTACGAGACGAGAGATAATACGCGACGTATTTCAGTGAAACGAACTTATAGCTCAACCGCAATTTTCCGGAAAAAATCACGCGAATACAAAAACATAAACTGCACGATTTCAAACGCCATATATTATATTGTATACGTAAGTGCGCAAACGTCGTATAAAACGTATACGACTCGCCTCCGGGTCTGAAATCGAATCGTACAACAATATGCGAGTGGACGAGAAAAACGACAGCGCAGGTGAACAGCTATTAGTGTTGACCGAACCGAGAGCGTACCGTCGTCGTGTTTCATAAACCGCGACGTGAGGTGGAAAAAAACGCGTGTTTTGACCAGTTGTGGTGGTAAGGGGGAGCCCATGGTGCCACGACCCTCCCCCCAAAAAAACAAATCATTAAAAAAATTTTATTATAACGATGGATAATAATAATAATAATAATGAAGTAAGTATTACTGTGATGCGTTTTGTGCCGGTAAGGGGGAGGGGGGTTGATCATTATTTCGTGCTGAAAATGGATACATTACGGCCGATATATTTAATAGTGCAACACAATCTTTAAAACCGGATTTGAATTCCTTTCGTCACGCCGTCTTGAGGACAAACAACTGTTTACACGTCTGAAATTTGTTAAAAATCCAACGTAGTTCACACGAAGCTTATTATACTATGAATTTTCACAAAAAAAAAAAAAAATGACTAATAGAAAGACAAAAATCATTGATCTTAAAGATTCAAAAGAAGACACATATAATGATGCGGTCGAGTTCAATTTCGGAACCATCTGGCGTGTCGTTTGACGAATCGATAAGTAGTTTTGAAATTAAATACAATTATTATTATAACTGCATACGATTACGTGTGATTATGGCGTTTTACGTAATTGTGTTCACACGCGTGTTGAACCGTTAGACGACTGTAGTTTTACCACAGTGCGGCGGTGGACTTATGTGACGGGCGTGTAACGGAGACTTTCGGTCGAGTTGCTTTTTTCATCAGGGTACTGAATTAAGCTGTTTGTACGACTTAACATTTTATATCCGATACAAATCACCGTCGCTGTAATAACGTTATGCATTTTTAGATTAATTTTGAAAAAAAGTCTCTATAAAACAATAACGAAATATTATGTCGCCCCGGCTTAAAAAACGTGTTCCAACTCTCGTAACTCGTATTATTTTAATTACTCAAAAAAGATTTTAATATAGCTCACAATAAATCGCTGACCCAGACTGGAAATTTTATGAAAGCGTGACGTTTGAAAATTTCACATCCTACAGTGATTTTCCGTAAAACCACTCGAACCCACGAATAGGATTGAAAATCCTATCGCTAATCGTATGAATTTAAGTACTGTTATAGTAGGGTGGCCAGATTTTGAAGTCACCAATCCGGGACGTATTATATACGAATGTCGAATGAATTTTTATATTTTAATTGTCAATGTAAACTACAAATCGATGGTGAAAATGTAAAAGGGCATAAATGACGTTTTTGAAATTATTCAATAGAGCCAAAAAATAATTGTTTGCCAGTGACTTAACTTATCGTCGTTAAGCACAAAATTGGATTCTAATCTATTTTAAACAATCATTCGGTTATATTTTTTATTGAAAGTATAGGTATATCGGTTGAAAGCTTAGCATAATATGGATTTTGGCGCTTATGCGCTTTTGGATTGTCACCGTCGATGTATAAAATATGAATGTTCTACCAAAGTGGTATCTAATACTAAGAAAATCAAATTTAAAGAATACTGTCTGGATTTTATTAAACATATATTTTTTTATTTTTTTATTTACAATGAATATAATATACAATCTGTATTGAATTTATACATTAGTTAATATGGTGGTATGATTACAAGGCTGGACGGTTTGATTGAAGGGGTGGTCCAAACTACACTAATTCACAATTCCAGATTATTTTTTAGTTATTAATATTATTTTTTTTAAGTTGAGTTCACCTATGGGCCGATTTTGCTTAAGTCGTCGAGGTGGGTTATTTGAAAGTGTAAGGGAGGAGAGTTTGGATATTAGAGGATTGTTGGAATGGTTGAGCGTTTTTTTATGAAATAGTTTATAGTGGTGAGATGAAAGTGTATAAATGTTATGGATTTTGAGGTCAGTGTGGAGAGTGAGATGACTAACGTACCAGAGGGATTAGATAAATATAATAATTTATTTTTATATAATACAGTTAACAGTTAACCAAGAATTACTGAATCGCCGTAATAATTCGTGACAGTATTGCTTTTATCAAATCGATAATCAGTATTTTGAGCGCTAAAATTTGAAATCCACGACATTTGACCGTCCCGAAATACTTTTGCGGGACGCCGGGACACGGTGTGGAAAACCGATTGTGTCTCGGCAAATCCGGGACGTCTGCCCGTCCTATGTTATAGGCAGGGTTTTTTTGCGTCGAAAATATTTCCTTTTTTATCGGTTTCGGTGTTTGCCGCGAGGAAAAACCGTTGGTGTTTTGTCAAACGTTATTTTCGAACATATTTTGCACATCGTCTCCGACATCGGACAAACCCTTGATCCGACAGTGCGGTCAGTCGTAAAAGCATTAGTCAAACACATTAACGTTTGCGATTCATTCGGCGTGTACGGTACGACCGCGAAACTACGCCATTAACTACGTCACCCCGCTGTACACCTCGAGCACGACTAACTCTTGTGCAGCAGTCTCTTTAATCAGTTCTGTGTTTCGCCGCGACGACTTTGGTAACATTTCGAAAGAGCCGATACCTATATTATAGTTACAAAACGTTTAGACCGATACCGACGACAACGGTTCGAAAATAATTATCGTACTCTATCGTTTCCACGGGCACGTACACGAAGGGGTGGCGGTTAAAATCCCCATTGTCCGTATTTATTTGAAAAAAAAAATCGAAGCGTTTTAATGTAAAAATATTAAAATATTAATTTTTTTTAATTCGATTGATTTTTGAACATCATTATTTATTTAAACAAAAAACTTAAGAACATTAAATTCGAAAAAAAAACTGTTCGGTTTCAACGTGAACACGTGCAGGTTTGTGAATTACCTACGTATTACATAATTACTTACAATTATTGACATTTCGTGTTTTAACACTTGTTTGTACGCTATTATAAACTAAAGCTATGAATTTTACGCGAGTCATTATGTCGACGTATGAAAAAAAAATTTAAAAAAGAAGAATAAAGAATAAAGAAGAAAAAAAATAAAGAAAATATTAACTCGTATTGTGAATAGATACCTACGTAATACCATTTGTATTGTTTCTAATTTAATAATATAACTTGGAATTATTAATTGATTAATAAAACCAGTGAACGAGCCAGCAAATATCAATCATATAAATTTTAATCATTATCATTAGGTATAAAATATGGTGAAGTGGGCCGAATTTCGACGTTATGTGACAATAATTTGTGTCTCGAGATATTAGTATAAATATACCAATATGCGTAGGTAGTGGTGGCGGAGGGGCTCAAACCACCTCGGTATTCAAGTCTTTTGTTGTAACCATGTAAAAAAAAAAAAAAGAAAATTGTTTTTACTACAATTCTATATTAATAAATCGTATTTACTGACAGGGGCTTTTGGGTCAGATAGCAAAGATGGATTAACTTTAAAAAATGATGTTGTTTTTTTTTAATTTTTTTTTTGTAAAACGTTGGAAAAACTCAGTGCTAATAAGTTATTGCGTCAAAAGTTTAATCTATTATAATACGTTGAATATCGAAATCACTGACAATTATTTTTGTTTAAGATACTTTGAAGAATATGTGCTTTTTAAATTTTGCACTCGGGAGCAGCTGATGCTCTTCACCGCCTCCTTTCCAGTAAATTTGGCCCAGATGTCGAAGGGGCAAACGAGGCTAAGTAAGTGACAAGCTTTTTAAATTTGGTTGATATTATTCGATTACAGCGTTATAGTCATATGTACTCATATTATCTTGGCTCGTGAAATTTTAGAATTTTCAGTATGTATAAACATATATACCTATAATATATATATATATATATATATATATATATATATATATATATATATATATATATATATATATATATATATATATATATATATATATAATGTATGTATAGAAATATGTACGTAGGTAAGTATATATTGTAAATATAAATTTCACAAAATTAATTGAATTGATCCCCTCCCCTGATGAAAAATCTCGTCTAGGCCACTGATTGTTTTCGCCAGAGTAGGTATATTGTTTTTTGTGCCTCATCAGTCATTACGAACACCCACGTGTGATTTTATCGTCGGGTCCTATATTGCGATAATCAGATGTCGATTCACCGCCTCCTCATAAACTAGGTATTAATTATTTTATTATATTACGCGACATACTAACGCTTGATTTTCGATGACTATGGTCACGATAAACAGAAGTGTGCGATACTAAAATATCAACACCGATATTCATACGGAACACGTAACGGGTACGCCATGCGCAATAAGCAGTCGGGTATATATTGTTATAAGGGTATAAACGTGTGCACGCGGTCGAACGAATGGTGTTTGTTTCACAGCCATTTGGTAAAATAGATTTATCGATTTTTTATTTTTCAGACAACTTGGATGTACAGTTCACAAACGTTATTTACGTCACAAAATCGTCCACGGACTCGGTTGATATTATATCCGTTTAACGGAACGGAAATTCGTCCGTATCGTCGTTCACGAACCGGACGCGATGTTTCGTAAAAACAAAAAAAAACAAAAAAATTAATTTCAAAATTCTGACAGACGTCCTCCGGACGAGGGACAAAAATAATAACAGTGAAAAAAAATTACATTCTAAAGTAAACGTCTGACTCGGTCTTACACTCCAGCAATTACGAGTTCTTAAATAATTTAATTAAATTCCAATAGAGAATGTAGATGTTTCGTCGCTTTTCGTGATATCTACGTTATATTATGCGTTTTTTCTGAAACTTTTCGTTGCGATCTGTTTTTAATTTCGAGCTCGAACATTTGTGGAGAACGTTACGTCAAAATCGAAAAAATCATAATGTTTTTCGTGACTCTGATCTAGACATATTTATTCATCTATTTATTTATTTATAGTTCAGAGGTCGAACGCATTAGCAGTGGTGTGTCACATCAAAAGTGCTGCTTAAAAAAACAAACCGAACGTAACCTGCACGTACACACCATGTGTATAAAACATTATCGGGAATAATGTTATTAGTAGCCGAACCCAAGTCGGCTTAAAAAGACGCGTGTTACGCAACGTGGCTCTTTCGTCGGATAACATACTCCCCCGGAGCTCGTTTTAATCGAAATGTCTAAAATGAGTGTTGGTGGGGGGGGGGCGTAGTAAAAAAAAAAAAAAAAAACCACTTACGTGAGGACGAATAAACTGCGCAGGTAGTCTTGCATGTCGTCGGCCATGTTCACCGCACAGATCCCGACTCCTTCGAATTGTACTTTTATGTAAATCTGTAACACGAGCACACACACCGTATGAAAAACGCCGTCGCGTAAATCGTAAGCGTTTAAACGTCTGGTCGCTCACGCCCAAGTCCAAGTACGCGGTGTAGACGGGATACGGCAGCACGATGCAGAACGCCACAATCCAACAGCCGAGCGTGCACGCCACGGGCGGCAGTCGCATTTTGTTCGGGTGTTTCAGATGTTTGTAACGGTCGATGGCCATCAAGAGGAATGTCAACATCGTGACGTGTGTCGGAACGTCCTGTAAAGAAAAAAAAAATCAAATTAAACAAAAGATCGATATCGCCCGCGTGATGCGGTTTGTCGTATTAAATTTTAATCAAATTATATCATACCGAGCGTCCAGCAGACGCACTTTTTATTTTTTTTTTATTTATTCGAGCTGTGTCTGCTTCAAGTCAAATTCCAGCTCGACGGTTAAAAAAAAAAAAAAAAAGCGAAAATTCTCGCGTTATTACAAATCGGACGTCTAGATTTTATACGTCTATCTCCTATCGAAGCTTTAGAGAAGTCGAAATAAAATTAAATTTATCCACAATGTACTCTGCATAAAGTAACCGTCGTAATTTCATCACGTCCATGTGCTGCACAGATAAAGTAATAATTTTCATGGGTATTGAAACAAAACCTTTTTTTTTTTTTTTTTTGTTAATTTAAAAAAAAAACGTCTACACTATTCATATATTCTTCTTTTGTTAACAGCCCTAAGGCTGGTTGGCAGCGATTTTCCACTCTTGACGCTTCTCGGCTTTCCTTTTCAATTTCGTAATAAGATCTACAGTCCCTATCTCTAATTATTTGACTAATGTAGTCCAGTGGTGGTATCTCTCTGCTGTTGTTCCCCCTCAATGGCACCTTCTATTGTATTGCTCAGTAGACTGTTATGACGCAGCACGTGTCCAATTAAATCGGTTCTTCTTGTTCTTAATGTCTTCGGAAAATCCTTGTTTCTCTTGCTCTTCGGTATACTTCTTCATTTGTTACGCGTTCTGTCCAACTTGTAGCCTTAGTAGCCTTCTGTAACACCAAGTCTCGAATGCAAGGAGTATTTTTTCTTCCGTTTTACCTATGGTCCGTGTCTCACTTCCGCGGAGACAATAATATATACTTATTATAAAATACCGCGTGTACATTACGTATATTACGTATTATGTAAAATTATTATTTGTAAACGCACGCAAATATGAACTATTTTCTATTAAAGATGGCGTTTTGAATATGAATTTATTATTATTTATTTTCCCGGACATGATCCAATGACAAGAGCCAATCCAATTTTATACATGTCTGATTTCGTAAAACATTAGTAAAATATCGTTTTGATTCGAAGTCGAACGAGAACGGTAATGGTTTTGCAATGACGAGCTCGAAAAAAACTTTTTCCGAAAAAAAAGGCGTTTCCAAACGATTCTCGGCCTTTTTATACTCTGAAAATTTGACACAGCTAGTCGTACAAAACAAACCATATAGGTACTTGGTATTTCCTAATATTTTTCTGGAAAACTTCGAGAAACCCCTGACATTTACTACGACGCTATAGTACGGTGTATATAAGACAAGTAATATTTGGAAGGTTTTTCATAAAAAAATATAGAGCTTTCAACTTCATAAAAAAAAAAAAAAAAGGAACCAGAGAAATCCGAAAGTGACATCGAAAAAATGAGTGAAACACGTTGAATGGAGTAAGCATATTATATAATATGTATAGTTTTATTATATAATATTACATTGCATAATTTCATAACACTGTAGCAATTGCGGAATCCCATCGACGATTTAAAAACATTAACAAGATTAAATAAATAATTCGGTCGTTTTGATACGTGTTTTTTTTTATTTATTTATTTTTTTTTATTAAAATGTACTCAAGAATATGGATCATAATATCATATCATTTAACTATATTCACGTAAAACGTATAAACATTTGGATGCTGTTTGTAAAACTCATAAAAATTCTGATATAAATTGAATTTATGAGGGTAAAACATTATAAACTGTAACATAACAAAAAAATACAACCAGGTTATGACAATAATAACATTTCGAAACCTTTTATTTATTTGTATACACTCGTATAAGGCTTGTAAATATGAGAATGTTTGTATGAACAACAAAAAATAAGAACAACAATTATGGAATAAAATTACTTCTACTATGTAGGCACTACCTTATTGTTTTAAGTAACTAAAAATTAATAGGTACATATGTAGTACGACGTATGAAAATTAAATTTCAGAAAAATAAATAAGTATTACAAAATACAAAAACGAAATTTTTTTAATTTTTGTTTCATAAATAAAGTTTAAATTAAAAGTGAACCTTCATGGAATAACCTTAAAAATGATTATATTATAAGATGTGGCATGACAGTTCTCTGGAGAATTTAAATTTCAGTTTTTAAACCCATCCACATAAACCATAGCTTAAATATATTTAACATCCAAGATTTACCCAGTGGTAGATCTAAGGGCTAAAAAGGGGTAAATACCCTAAGGGGGTAATCAACAGAGTGTACATAGTTTAAGGGAACTATGTACACCCTATTGAGTCTGATTAAATTTAGTATCGTATAAATTTTAACTACCCCCCCCCCTTGTATGATTTCTGGATCCGCCACTGAATGTGCCCGTACTATAGATGCATACACGTCGGTAAATAATTATAAATACGATTATATAATAATTATATAAATTAGTTTGATATTGTGATGTTTACAAATAATTAATAATTTTCTTCTTTTATTTAATTTTCCTGTCGATATCTGGACCCGGCAAAAAAGTTGTCATATTTGATCGACGCTAAATCGATTGTTCAAATTCGTGGCGTTTAATATAGGTATTATATTCTTGCTTTAATGAACACGTCTTTGATGATATAAGCTGTTTGATGAATGTGATTTTGTAATGTCTTGAAAATAAATGCGAGTACTAGGCAAGCGTATTCTGAATGAAAAAAAAAGTAGTAGTGAATCTTACGCGGTCAAGTCACTGACTACTTCGACAGTTTAAAAACTTTCGATAAAAAACGATTATCGTTATATTATGTATTATAGTTTATCGTAGATAGTTGTGAGACTCGACCGAAAACACACACACACACACACACACACACACACACACACACACACACACACACACACACACACACACACACACACACACACACACACACACACACGTAGGTCTGAGCACTTCGGAAAACGTACTGCACGGTCAACTACGTGAATTAAAAAAATTTGAAGCTCTGAAACTTTCGAAACGTCAAACGGTCGTAAGTGGTAATGACGATCGCGGTCAACGCTGTAGGACGGGATAAACACGCAGGTACGGCGTTAATTTTTTCGCGAACCGGGCGACTAAGGATCACGACGAGTCGTGACACGGAACACGTTATTACAGCGGGTGTAGCGTTGAAACGGAAAAAAACCGTTAAAAAGTACAACCCGTGTCGTTAGTGAAAAAATATCGCCGTAACGCTTACGGATTTCGACCGTCCCGCGCGGTAGGCCCCTAGATGCGATTATGTTGCGAATAAAAAACACTCTACTGCGCTCGCGGTTTCTCGAGACGACTTATAGCAGGGACGTCCTGAAGAATGGGGAGGGGCATTGAAACCCTGAGATTTTTCATGTCAGTTACAAAATTGGAGGTTTTTTCACACGAAGTCGGTCTCACAAGACTAGTCACTGACTTTCCGACTGTCATTGTACCATTAATTACGAGTATAATATTATAATGTACCTCCACTCGTAAAATTAATAGTTGTACTTCACGAGTCACAATTTTTTTTCCCCCCTTGAGTGACATATCTGCCAGAGCGATCCTGACCTATAGATACAACACCCCGATCAGTCCGACGTACGGTTGGTTTTACGCGACCATCTTATACGACTTTATGGCGATTTAACTCCATTTAATATTATGTGTGTGCTAAATAATTCGTAAAGTTTTTTTTTTTCGTGTACGGTAATGTGAAAAATGTTTTTACTATTTTTTTGTTTGCGTGATTTTTGTTTAGTTTAGTTTTTTTTTTCTTGAGTCTTTTAGTATTTTGGAATACTAACCGCTATAACTATTATAACTTGATATTACGAGAGAGATTATTTTTACTGAACCGTTTTGATATTATGATTTTTCAACCGATTTATTATAGTTCAAGACGTAAATAATTTAAGTTTAGAGCAGCAGAGAGTGACGCTGGGAAACCTCGCAAAAATTATGTACCCCCACTCTACACCGCTATTCTAAACCGAAATTTCTTGTATCTCTTAAAAAGTTAGTCGAGTAAATTTAAATATTATGTAAATATTCTTTCATATATAAATTAATGGAAACTAAAAATAAAGTAGATGAAAAATGGCGAAAATTAATTTTTTCTCGGAAATATTATAGTTTTACCAGTGCTTTTTTACTGGTCACGAAAAAAAATTCTTGTTTATGCATTATGCAGCATTTAAATTAGAATTATCAGGTCATCTTTAAATACCCGGTAGCAGCTTATCTACGAAAGTTAGGCGAAACAAAGGATTTTGTTGATATTACTAGACACTCGAAGGGCAGTGATCCGAGGTCATTAGTTGTTTTTTTTATTAGGTACATGCATAATATATTATACTTTTTAGTTTTATTTTTATCGCAATACCCAACACATTAGCCGCCCAATCTTCTTCTGGAAAAATCTTCTTCTTCACATCATAGTTCCTAGTTAAATATTTCTAGTCGAATTTTATTTCGAGTTCAAAATTTCAAATACCATAATAATATGTTCGTATTATATCATAATAGATATTAACACCTCAAATAATATATTAGCCAATGTCATTCATGTTCGGAACACGGCGTATTGCATTTCAGAGCTTTATAACAATAATATAATACAGTGGTTCCCAACCTTTTTAGCCGGCGGTGCCATTTTGTTTGTACAAATTTTATTAGGTGCCCTTCTTTGGATATCTCGAGAAACGCGATAAAAATAAACGCTAGTTTTCATTCATAACTGATATAAATAATTTTATTGAACATATTATTATCAACAAATTATAATTTGATGCCTGAAAGTAAAAAGAAAAAATATTCCTTCAAATGTGAAAATAAAATGTGAGGAACTAAAAACTAATGATATATTTGAGGCTGCTTATTTTTGGATAATTTGATAATATTTGGTTCAATTCGAGACAACTGGATACGGAGGTCAAGTTCTACATTAAGGCGGTTGCGGTATTTGGTTTTAGTAGCCGTGTAATTTATACGGCGCGTGTCATATTTATGAGTATCTATTATTGAATTATTCGATACACATTATAAACACTATATAGTATATTTCATATTAGATATACAAAGTGTGCTAAGTCATTTTGTACGTAAAACATTTTTTTGTCTTTTTAACTACAATCAATTGTAAATTTTTAATATGTGATTTAATAATTCTTTTCATTCTTGGATGAGCCGTGGTGTCTTTTAAATGAGCTCGCGGTGCCTTAATGTCACCGTGGTGCACAGCTTGGGAACCGCTGATATAATAATATAACAGCTATTACTTATTACACCAATGACATCGGCTGTACAGTGTTCCTAAACTAGCCGAGCAACGAAGATATATATCCACTATGAACCCAGGGTCGGTTTTACGTTTGAATGATTTACAACCCAAATTTGGAAATATGGAAGAAGAACAGTTAACCACGGAATACCAGCACTCAAATACTCAATAATGTATAATCACATAATCACAGCCAAGACACAGTGAGAGAGGGAGAGAGAGAGAAAGAGAGAAAGAGAGAGAGGGAGAGAGAGAGAGAGAGAGAGAGAGAGAGAGAGAGAGAGAGAGAGAGAGAGAGAGAGAGAGAGAGAGAGAGAGAGGAGAGAGAGAGAGAAATATGTTCAATGCATAGAAAAACTACATCACATTCATGTGTTGTGGAAAAACTCTAGTATTTTGATCCATATTATGAACCGATGACGTTACAATAACGACGAGTAAAAGCCAAATAATTTTTTAATGTATTCCTATTAATTTATGGTTCATTTTATATTACTTTAATAATTAAGTATCAGTTAATATAAAACGTGCGTCATGAAAAACGTTTCACGAGGTTTTTATACTTGAGAATTTACCTTGTAAAATGCGAAAATTGATTTTTTTTCCATCTAGGTAAAATTTAAAACATTAATACAATTAAAATTGTGCGAAAAAAACTGATTTATAATTTTTTACACGAATAATTCAAGTAAGTTATATTATATTTCTTAAAGCTTTAATCAATATTATACTTGAGTTAGATATATTGTGAAAGAAAACAACTTTTTTTTAGTAATATATAGATACTTGGATTTTCATTGTTCGACCGTTTGTTTATTAGAAACACGACGCGTAATAAGCATCGCGAATATTTTAAGCATTTAAAGTTTACAGTAACGGAATATTATTCAATTATTTTACCTGAGAGCACAATTATTAGTTTATTTACACTGAAAAAAAAAAACTCTCACAGTTGAGTAATTTTGGTATTGTTTTAGTTTGTTTAATGTTCAGATCAGCTCCACGACACCATGTTACTGATTGAGCCGACCGTGTGCGTTGTCACGAAGCGTGATGACTTTGTATCCAGGTGAAAAGTTTTCTATTGGAAATGATTTTCGAAATTTTCCCGTCTTGGAATTTCACATCAAATCTTTTCTGGTTTTATCACACGCGTTCGAAAAGCCCACACGAAAGATCGTATCGCTTTTTCAGCGTTTTGCGTCGAAGACGTGTAATTTTACTCGTCGTACAATCACTCTCCGCTTTAATATTATAATAAGGAATACGCCGAGACGTTGTCGATATTTTACGTCTAAATATTATTATGCTCGAACGGATTCCTAGTGGACGTCTAACACGTTCCTCGTGATCGACAGTTTTTCTTCTTTTACGACGACGGTAAAAACCCGTAAATCGTTCAATACGGGGTAGTCGTGTAATTTTCCTACGTGCACATAAAGTGAATCGTGGTACTTACTTCAAACGAAATAAATATGTAAATTTTTCGCCTATAAACTCCGAGATTGTATTATGTGAAACACTAGCGTCGTACGTATCGCGTGAAACACCTCTGATCTGTGAAACGGCGAAAAGCAGTGTTTTGAAGCACTTATCTTATTCTGTCGACAAAATATCGTGTTCGCGAACTATATGAACACGCACGCGCAAAACAAACAAACCGGCGTGAAAACTGTAACGGCATTTCCGCACGGCTGGAAATAAAAAGTCAAATAAAGAAACCGTCTTAAAAGCGTCACGTGCCACTATGGCCTCGTGATATTCAGAGGGTGGTGGTTCGGGAAAAAAGTGCGTGTACGGCAAAATCGAGTGGGAAAAAAACGTCTATAATCTGATTAAAAAGTGTGTATACAATAGGTAGGTAATCAATTAGTCGAGTGCCGTCGCCGTCTAAGACGAGAACAAAAAGTGTCAATTAACTTGTCGATACTAAAATCGCATTAAACACCGGCGAGGACGTTACAGAGTATTAACAGTATTAACTAATCACCGTCTGCAGATTAAGGCGCAAACGAGCTTATTCTTGATTTTCAGATTCGTATTTTGCTAAAAGTGTGCAGTCGATGCAAAAAAAAAAAACAACAATAATAATAATAATAATAATATAGCTCCCGGTTCGTTGTGCATAGACGTCGTTCGAGCACGTCGTACGTGCACAAAACGCGTTATATTTTACGAGGAAAACATTAATTGACTTTCGTTTCTAATTTCTACACGGACGTTTTTACACCTCTCTTGGGTCTGTCTCTTCGTACATATTATTATCATGTTTTTCGATTAGACGTACAGCTGGTTATGTAGCACAGGGGCGTGTAAAGCACAGTTGAACCGTGTAAAACGTGTCCGCGCAAAAATATTAACAGCTACAGTAAACGCACACTGAACGTAGACACGGCACGGGATGACGGGGAAAAAAGGATGCGTTCAACGTTTCGCACCTTATAATGTCCTCGAACACCGTTTGCTCGCGATATACCGATCAACAGACACGATATTTTTTTCATACGTCTAAAAAAGTAACCGATAGTGACGAAAAGATAACGCGATTTTAATCGATGTAGTTTAATCGATTAGTTAACGTGTCTAAGTCGAACGTTTTTGTTTTCGCCCCGCACTTTCGAAATTATTTACGACTGTGTCACTAAACCGATATGTTTTGACGATGCGTGTGAACCGAGTACGAGACGGTTCACTTATATGTGTGTGATGTACATAAAAGCACTATGTTACTCTATTTAGAAAACCACTTAGTATTATTAAAAGCCTTTCAGACGAGTAGTAAAAAGCAAACAGTAGTGATTATCAAACAAATCAAACGACAGTACTAGTATGTGTACAATCTCAAGTCTTATAATTATGTGTACGGTATATTATGGTTTCGGCCTTTGTATCTTGCAGGTGTCGATGAGCCATCATGAGCGTGCACACAGCAATGATCAAACGAGACTTGAAAAATCGCATACATTGTAAGTACGTTGTTTCGTCATATTTCTTTAATGACTTACATTAATGTTATACACTTATACGTAAAAAAAAAAAAAAATAAAGGACAGTAATTATTTTATCGTAAAAATACCTAGGAGTATTCTTAGACACAGAGAAGGCGTTTGTCACTGTTTGGCACAACGGGTTACTATTTACGCTCAACAAAATATTTCCAGCGCTCTACTTTTTGCTCTTGAAATCGTACCTCGAAAATAGAAAATTTAGAGTCAGAATCAACACTAAACTATCAACCCATCACGAAGCACTAGCTGGCGTTCCCCAAGGCAGCGACATTGCTCCGTTCTTTTATATTTTTTACACCGCCGATATACCAGTAACCCAATTCACCCTAATCGGAACATATGCTGACGACACGACCATCCTCGCCTCAAGTGACAGCCATATCATCACAAGTCAAACAAATCAAACTCATCTAAACAATCTCATGTCTTGCTTCAATAAACAGCGCATCAAAATCAACGAATCAAAATCATCGCACGTAACATTCTCACTTCGACCTCATGACTGGCCACCAATTACCTTGAACAACACTATCATACCCCATTGGTCCCAAGTAAAATACCTTGGTCTCATATTAGACAGAAAACTCACTTGGGGTACCCACCTCAAAGACAAACGTAAGAAGTTAAATACTAGACTTCACCTGCTAAGACCTTTACTCAGGTCTAACATCAACATTTCAAACAAACTTCTAGTATACAAAAGTCTCCTATGCCCTATCTGGACCTATGGCATCATCCTATGGGGACCAGCCGAAAAATCAATTATCCAAACAATCCAAGCGTTCCAGTCTATTTGCTTACGCATCATCACAAAAGCCCCTTGGTATGTTACGAACAGGCAACTCCACGACGAACTTCGAAATAATTTATATTAACAGTCATTTTCTACAAAAGATTTTATGGAAAACTAACTTCAAATATCAACTGCCTCATCTCTCAATTAGCTTCGAAGACACTTCCGGACAATCCCACAAGACGTCTCAAACGACACTGGTGTAGAGTCCTACTTAGCTTGTAAAATAAACCTTAATAAATCAATGTAAAAGGTAACTCGACTGCGAGTCCCCCTCTCAAGTCTATCATAGCCAATTTTCGCACAACACATTTACTTATTGTACATATTGCATAGATTGTAAATTATCAATAAACGTTTTTATACTAAAAAAAAAAAAATAACTTAAAGTCGAATTAAAAATTACAGTTTTGTTAACGATATCGCAGAAGAGTCGGCCAGTTTCATATATACGGTGCTGTCGAATGTGTCCGTCTGTGTGTTGGACTCTCGTGTCAACATATATTTTTGTTCCGAGCTCTTTTTACTGCAAATTCGATTGAAAAGCAGTTTCGGGTCAGTCCTCGCTATTCTAGTCTCCCTCGTATTTTCGGGCGTGCTTGGTTATTTCTGTTTTCTAGTCTTGTGATTCGATAGATGTTTATTTGATTTATCGTTCACAGCTACACCCCTGTTTTACATAGTACGTGTTTTGTTTATTGATCTACTTTTTCGGGCTCGGGAATTGTACGTTTTTAATCGAAATACAAATCGTATGAAGATTGATAACGCATATAACAGATATAAACTGTAACGTTCATTTATATTTCATAGGTTCGATCTTACGCCATTGTAAGTCAAGTTTATACTAACCGACGATATATCGAAGGTCGTAACTGTAACTGTTACAAATGAAAAATATGAAGTAAAAGTTCAAAATATTAATTATTGTCTATGTCGAAAATCGTTTAGTTTTTACTTTGTGACATTTTATTCGTAGGATCAGGGCCCCCACATACAATTTCGGGCCCTTTATAAAATTTCCAAAAATACAATTTACTATATATATATATATATATACACAGTTTAATATTACTTACAAGCGATAAAGAAGACGCAAACTGCAACCAAGATAATTTCTAGGAAATCATTGGTTATCCGCATTTTGATCTATCAAAATACATAACTAAATATATTATATAATGTTATTTTACAATATTATTTAATGTAAAATAAGTATTTCTATTAAAATTTCAAAAATTACAAATAAATTTCGATGGGCTCATGGGCCCTTAAAATAGCAGGGCCCCTGTACTCAAGGTCCATCAGCCCCCCTTTGTGGGGCCCTGGGTAGGGTGTCTGTAAATTAATACTGTGACACACAAAGGTATATTTAGATTGAGCAAAGAGCCCGTGCCTACCTCGATCTGTGTTTTTTTCACTATAAAAATGTTTTTATTTTAATTTTAATATCGATTCACGATATCGAAGAATTACGCACAATAGCGAAGGAATCACTATATTATGTATGGGTAAATGCCAAATATTATAAGGTTCCCTAGTAATGATCGGTTTTCACCGTCTATACTGTAATATTTCAACCTGTCAATATTACGTATCAAAGTTTTATCTAGCACCCTCCCATTTTTATACGCCTACAGGCTACCCACTGAAGGCACGCCGATCGAAAACCAAACACATAATTTTACGTATGTTTTGATTTGATTACACACACTAGGACAGTGGTTTATAACAAAACGACAGTATAAAACGCAAATTCAACTGACACGTGTGCCCTGGAAAAAAACCGTGAAAACTACACTGTGCGACCGTAACGTGACGTTCGACCAACATAAAACCATCAAAATAATTAAAAACCCGTATCGATAAAACAATGTGACGACCGGGGGCGGAAAGTTGGTGTGAAAACTGGGACGGGGGGCTAAGTATTTTATACTCATAAGACCTATACCGACTAAAGCCAATCGCTTGACTTACGACTATAAATAATTAATTTTAGAAATTGTTGACATTTAATACTGAGGAGTTTGATATCTACCTTTTTAGGAAAATTAAAAAAAAAAAAAAAAACTGTTGACTCTTTATACATGAGTTTATCAAATATATAAATAAAAAAAAATTATAATTTTTTATACGAAATTCGTAAATTTAATTAGAAAAACTAAAACCAGATATATATATATATATATATATATAAGTACTCAGAACTCCAGTACTTCAATATGATATTTTGGTTTTTAGTTGAAAATCCATCAACTATGTCCCGATAGTTTATCGTTATATTCGAATTTTTTTCAATACTTAGTTATATAGAAAGCTGCTTAAGGGGGCTAAGACCTCTATTTTAAACTTTTAGAGGGAGGGGTGGGGTGTTGACCCCGTGAATCCCTCCCCGATTTTCGCCTACATAACGATTTCATAGGTACTACGTGCGTTTAGATGGCCGAGGTCGACATTTTGGTTAGACGACAGAGCGTGAGTACACGACACGTGTTCGAAAACTACAGCCGGCGATTATTCGGGTACGGTAGCCGCGCCCTGCCGAGCGCATGTTCACGACGACGACGTCGACAAAGCGTTCGGGGACCCCCCCGGGGCAAGACTATCATTATCGACGGCACGACAAAGCCGCGTAGTTTTAACGACGACGGGATCCGCACGCACGCACGCACACGTCATTTAGTACGGCAATAATTCACGACACGTAGACGTCGAATGATAAAATATTGTATTGTCGCGCGGCAATTTCGAGCCGTCGGTACACATCGGTATCCGCAGCCGTAGCGCACGACACAGACGCCGGGACGACAATTAATTCAATTAATATCAAAAACAATAACGTTTTAAACCAGATGTAATAATACGTTATTTGGGAAACGTTGCACAATCGTTTTATATTACGTACACGACAATGTGATTTATGACGTTATGATTACAATCGTTTAAAATATTACGACTCAATGTCAATACGTATGTAGCGCACTGTCCTCGGATTAAAAATGCAACGAAACAAAACACGACGCACACCCGCAAAACTGTTGTAATCATTAAAATACATCGGTATGTTGCTTCCACCTACGAAACCGTGACGCCAAAGAACGCCTTGATATGGAACGGTGAGCGAAAATACTACTGAACACCCCGTGTACCTAGGCGTCACTCTAGACAGGACATCGACGTTTGAGGAGCACCGGCTCAAAACCAAAACGAAAGTACGAAGCAAGGAACGACCAACTTGGAAAATTCGCTGGAAGTCGTCGGGGTGCACCAACTCACACCAGTGTCGGGCGTAATCGATTAATTTATGATAAAATTACGTAATCGATTACGATTGATTTGTTAGACCGCATTAGTTATTAATCGTTTCATCATTTTTCAAAATAATCACTAATCGTGATTACATTTTTGTAATCGTTAATCATCGTCGCAAAATTTATCGCATAACTACAATTGAAAGCACCGGTGCAATAACCAGATAAGTCCTGATTTGTCAAAAACTCGTTTTTAATACAAAAATGTACAGAAAAAAATTCTGCATCGATAGACGCACAATCAGATACGTCCGATCATTATTATGAGAGATATAGTTATAAAACCATTTTTCATTTTTTTTCGGTCGTAATAACCAGGTATGTCCGGACGTATCCGTAAAAACATTATATATACTATTTTATTTTTCATTGGGTGCAAAAACCAAAATATATGTCCGGACGTAACTGGTTATTGCACCTAACAATTATATTAGAGTTTAGATATTGTATCCGGTGCAACAATCAGGTACAAAAAGATAGTTTTTTTGTAAATACATTTTATTAAATAAATTTAACTAATAAAAAAATATCATGTTGTACTAATGTTTTATAATTATTTACCATAAATATTGTTGAAAAGAATAATATATAATATTATGACTATGTTATGGATACCTACCAGATTATTTGCTTTCTAGTTGGTTGCAATAACCAGATGTGTCCAAAACCATAATTGGACGTAACTTGTTATTGCAACTATTGAAAATGTATTTATAAACGATTTTTAGTTTTTATCAATTATTTTCCTGGAAAAAGTATTATCACCAAAGGAAATTATTGTATTTGGTGTGTCTTATTTTTACACAAATAATAACACCACGTTTTTAAAGTTTGGTTAATTTACCAAATTTGTAAACGTTTTTTTTTTGTCTCCTGAACAATTTATGAAAATAGACTTATCTCATTATTGCACCGGTGCCTTCAATTGCTGGTCGATAAGTTGTACTCATATTTTTATCTGATAATTTGCAGAGGTTTCTTTATCTAAATTTATCTGTAAACATACAGTAAAATATCGTTTGTATTGAGTTGGTTTGGAAAATAACTGGTTTCATTTCGTAGTTTTTCGTCCTGATAATTTACTACAAACTACAATGAATGACAACAAAGGAACTTCAACTTCTGTACCTACCACAAAATAATAAAAATTCATCATCCCCAGATTCTCCACCACCATTTCGACAATCGATCGATGGTAATTTTTTTTAAATTTTACCTGAAAAATCATGCGGATCTGAAAGTAAAACGGTGGTTCAATGCGTAAAATGTGAGCCTAAAAAGGTTAGGTGCACTACAATGATCAATAAACTAGCATTTATGCTTTTTGGAATCGAATCAATCAAAACGTATTTGTAACGAACGTATTTACATATTATTTATGTTAAAAATCTGATTTTCATGTAAATAAAAAAAATAAATAAATAAACAAATCTGTTTTACGTTTTCCATCAAATTCCAATATCACGAATACTTAGGAATATTTTATGGACATTTTATGGCAGGTAGTTGTCGATTTATAATTATTACGTTTTATTCGTTTGTTCATTTCGGCTCGTTGCCAATATTATTATTTGTATTATTATTATTATTATTATTATTATTATTATATTGCGATGCGTGTAATTTGTTCGGTAATAGCAGTGACTTAAGGAAGCCGTATTCGAGTAGTTACGCCACACAACACGGCATATTATTATTGTTGAAGATTGTGATGCATTAATAATTAACACTAATCAAAATAGTAATGACGTCGAATGTATTCATAGACAGTTATCGTTCGGCAACAATGCTTAAGTGTTCTGCTATGTTATGAATTGTCGTGAAAATAGACCATTGTTGACGATTTTCTTTGTCGGTGAGATTTTACCAGGAAATTTCACGATAAAAAGCAGCATCACGGTTGGGAACCAACATCGATAGACGTCTGAAACACAATAACGCACGTGCAAAAACACAACACATACGCGCACGCCCACACACACGCCCGTACACGTACAATCACACACGCACACACAAACGTACACATACACGTCTACACACACACAAGCTTACACACACACGCGCGCGCGCACGCGTTTGTGGTCCACAAAAGTCGAATTCGCAACAATGGTTCTAAGCAGAATCCCGAACAAAGGTTGACTATTATTTCGTTTTGACGTATATTGTTTTGGGCGAACACATAAAATAATGTTCATTGTTTATTATTGTAGTTTGAGTAATAAACGATTCCATAGGATATAATTCTGATACACAAACAATAATAACTGAAGTGCAGAACGATCGTTTGTCATGGCATTAATTGAATAAATTTACTCGACAAACAAGTCGTAAATTAAATACGAATAATAATCGTAGTACTTATTTTACGATATGGACTCGAAAGAAAGAGATATAGTCATCGAGTGAATTTTTACGATTTGACTAAACGGTGCGCACTTTGATGACGAAAAGCTCATAACACTTTCAAATCCACTTTTGCGTGTACTGAGATCACTTACTTTTCGGAAATTCGGCATAACGTATTAACGTTAAACAAAACAATTAATAAACTCGCCGGTAAATCGTACGCAATATTTTATCGCGTTGATTGTGACAATTTTCAAATTTATAGTGTACACGTTTCATACGTAGTCGACAGTAAAAAATGGTAGGTACCTACAACGTGGATCACACAGAAAGAATACGTTTTCAAAAAAAACAAAAAAACAAAAACGCGACCTTTGAATGTATCCAATTATTAAGGTACTAATTATAATGGTATAGCTGTCTTACGAACGAACAAATGGAAATAAATGGATAAATAATTTGGTCATGTCAATCTCGACGACAAAAGTTTAACTTTCTGTACATTGATTTAAATGGAATCGATTTGGCGTCATGAACGACATACTTCCGAAAAAGGCTTACTTCAACAACTATGTCTTGCAAATTGTAATAGACATTGTGCGTGAAAAAACATTAAAAAAAAAAATACTCGCTCTGGCACGCGAAAACGCGTCTGTCAACGCGAAATCAATAAACGGCCACAACGAACAACATTGATCTCGCACGTTCGGAAATAACCGAGGTCATAATACACGACCGACCCTCGTGCAAATCGGCTTTTAGCCGAAAACCAACGCGCCCCCGAGTCAATGCGTTCGAGTGATTTTCGTGAAATACGAGAACGGCTACTCGAGCGCCTTCTGAAAAAAAAAATATATATTAATGACGTTCAAAAAGTGCCGTATGCTTTAAACGTAATGATACATCTTGTGCGCGTATACGACGATAATTGGACTATGGGGCGCTGGCGGCTTAAAGCAGTGACGGGGGGGGGGGAGCGTGGGACTAGGGCTTCTTAAAAATTATAGAATCGTACTATAGAAATGAATAATAATAACGAAGTAAATTAAATCATGGTCATGCCCCCCCCTGGAGCAATCACCGCTAAGGAAACGATACGGAAAATCGTGTGTGGCTCCTCGTCGACCGAGACCCATCTATAGTCTATTCCAAATAAGACCAGGCTACGGCGGCGACCAGATCTCGTCGGGCGGCGGTCAGGCTCCACCTATTTTACTGATAACGTGTACTGACGTACGTATGTGATTATGTGGTGCGCGACTGCGCGAGTGACGGTACGGAAAAATACATCGTGACGTACCGCTCCGCACTCCATCTGTTTCAGAGTATACAATGCAATCTAAGTTATTTGTTCAGGTCGCTGGTTTACGATAGACTAATTACGTCGCGGCGGTCGCTTTAGCTGTCGGGCCGCGGCGGCAAAGTTCGAGGTCCGTTCTCGTTGTGAAGCCACGCCCATGCGCACAACTTGGCCGCCGTAGCCTGGTCTTATTTGGAATAGAGTATAGTTGCGGTATCGAGTCTTCCGTAATATTACTGAACATCATAAAAACAAAAAAAATAACAATAATAATAATGAAAAATAAAAAATGTTAATATTTTTTAGAATATTCTCCGTATTTAATCTGATTCGAGAATTCTATTGGCGAACCCATAGACTTATTCGGTGAGATGTACATAAAGCACCTATATTGATTCACCGTGGCGTTTGGCTCTTTTTCTCGGAACAATGTCGGCAAACGATTTCCGTGAACGATATTATTTTTGATTTTTAAATTTAACGACGGACGATAAAATATAATAATGACGGGAGTGAAAAAAAAAGAAGAAAAAAAACCACTACCATTTCTTTAGAGGTAAATGAAAAGACCTATGTCACGTATTTCGCTGTTGTCGGTTTTCACTGTACAAGGTATTCTATATTTTTTATTCTTTTTATATTTATTTATTCTTTTTTTTTCAGTACCCTATATCGTGCTGAACAAACTTCCGACTCGGATCATTAGAACGATATAATAATAATTGGTGTCGGACCATCAAGCTTGAGAATAATTAATTCCGTATTTTAAAAATAATAATCGAAACGTTTATCAACGAAAACAAATTATCGCTGTTACTTTCTATATAGCTTTCAAAATATGTTCGAATTTCATACATAGTTGATTACTTCAAAAATGCGTGTTGAATATTAACGATGAATCGAGTACTTGATTATATCTAAGGTAAAAATAAAATTCGTGACAGTTAAATTATATCTGTGGCCCACGTGTTGAAGAATTAAACGTTTTTTATTTTTTAATGTTTTAATTTTGTATTCATTACTTTCATATAAAAAGTGAATTTTTAATTAGAAATCAAAGTGAACTGTAGTTACATATTTTTTTTTTTTTTAATTTTACGGTATTTTAAATTTTATCTATTTTTAATAAAGTACAGAAAAACTTCACGAGTATATTTTTTTTTCTATTATTTACGATTTTTGTTGGCTTTTACAATTCAGTATTCTGACATAATATCCGATTAAACTCAAATAAAATCTAATGAAGTAGATTATTAATAAGGTAAAATATTTAAAATTTGTATTAATTTTTCCAATGAAAACTTTAATTTATTCATTATAGCTTTTATTTCTATTTTAATTGTTATATAACCTAACGTTCTGGATTATAAAATAAATAATATTTAGTTTTTTTTCAAGGCAATATTTGTACGTTATATATATACATATATATATATATAAGAAATCAGTCCCATTTTTATGGCTTTGACTTGTTGTCGGCACAACTCAAAATATTTATTTTTACGTTATTAGAAGTGGATAAAATTAATTTAATGATTAAAATGTAACCTATAATAATTGTTACCTTATCCTGTCGTTCAATTATATTATTTTGGATCATTCACGTCATTATTCATTGTAAATATAAATCATTTATCAATTAAAACAAAAAATTAAAAAAATACAAACTAATATTATTTATCCATAATTTTAAAGACATATCATATTTTTGTAATACTGTAAGACTCTATGCAGTACATACGTTTAAATATTAATTAGAGCCCATCTGCTTGTTATCGACCGACAAATCGTGTGGACAATGTCAGATTTTGATAAATGCATTTCTCACTCTGAGAATTTGATTTGCAAATGTGCAAGTAACTTATGGAGAAAATCATAAAAACATTTTGATATTGAGCTTAAAATGTCTGGGACGGTGGAAAAAATGTCCGGCTAGTTGATGATCGACATCTAAATACCGTTTTTTCTTTTTCATCTTCTAAATTTGTTCGAAATAAAATAAAATTTAAAACAAAATAAAATTAAGCTGTGCAAAATAAAAGAAAATAATGCTGTAAGTGAAATTCTCACATAGAATGAAAAAAAAAAAACGTGCGCGTGGCATTTATTCAGATTATTTATTCATTTTACTGAACAGGATTGAAAAATTAATAAAACGTCTCTGGACAACGGAGTACGGTAAAAGTGCATTTTTTTTCCTCGTAATTTTTACGTGTAGATCGTTATTATTATTATACTGTGATACGTAATGTAAAACACTACTCCGTTGTATCGAAATTATTTTTTTTTCTCCTACAGGTCTACCGTGATGTATCGCTTGATTTATTTTAGGTAAAAAACATTACGTGCCAATAAATCGAGTTGAAAACGAGCTCTCGGTTTTTTTTTTTTTATGCTAATTCAATAAATGTTTGATTGTTATATGAATTATACCTTTTTTTTTTTTTTTTATTCACGGTATCGTATTTTAAAATATTTTGTTCATGCTTTTGGCAAATTTTCATTTGATGATTCATGTGATCGTTTTATAAAATGTATAAATGAATGAATGCTACACGTTTCGGCTTGACTTTGTGCGAATTATTTGCATAACGATTTCAATGTCGACGTACACGAATACGAATAGTCGTTCACTATGTTCGTAAGACGCGTTTTAGTTTTGGGATTTACTACTTGATTGTACACTTTAACGATGTAATCGTCGAAAACGTTTAAATTTGTGTAACGTTTCTTTTTTTTAGACAAAAAAAAAAAAAAAAGGCAAATGGCTTCTCAGGATTTTTTACGTCTCCGTGTCAAATTCGCTCTCGTTAATACGTTTTCCGGAATGAAAAACATTAGCGTAATATGTGACGAAACGCGACATCGCGTCTACTAAATTCCATAACCTGCACGCTCTTTAAGCTTCAATATTCGTCATCGGTTCTGATGTACCGTCATAATGTTATTACAACATGCGATTTACATCGACGACGAGGTGCCGTACATTTTCCCGTGCCCGACGTATTACTCTCATATTTTGCGTGTACTTCAGGACCCTTTTATGAATCTCAAGACGCTCGTTAATTTATGATAAACACGATTTCGGCAACACGTCTTGTTCAAAATCAGATCCATCAAGTCGTTCTTGCAATAATTATAAATCCGATGAAACGCTTCGATTATAATTTAATAATACGATTCCCTCGTACTTGTGTGCGTGTACGTACGGTGCCGACATCGAGTGTTGTAGTTTTCAAAGTTTAATCGCCGTGCCGGGATCGAATGGTCCGAAAATAAATCTGAAATTCGAAATGTAGACTGTTCGTTCAAACGCGAAAGACACGTGGAATAAATTCGATCGGATCTCGAGGTACAATGCGTAGATAATTACTTAAAAATAGATATCATTAAATATACACTCTGAGTAACTGGAGTCGCAGTTATAATACGACCACGGCGTACGTATCGTATTTTATATCTCGAGACGTTCTCGTAATTCTTTTTTTTTTCAGACTATTCTAATGTTATGAATACGGTCGTTAGAGAACGGCACCCACACGGCCCACACGAGATTGTCGACTTAAAGCATATTTGACTCGCGAAAAATCATGATAAGCCGAAAGGGACGCGAAATTATCGTAAGATATATTTATGACTCTCAAAAAAAAAAAAATGTATTCTACCGGCTGCGCTGCTTTTATGGAAATTATTTTTACACCGGTCGGAAATTTCATTAGTCGTATTCTATTGCACAGTTGGACGAAATCTCGTCGTCCTGCAGTTTCATAACGATATATCCGTTATGAAGAAATAAGAGGTAGAAAAATAACGTTCAATCCACCGCCCCGGAAATGTTACCACTGTCATCTAAGACGTATTGCTGACGTACTCCCGGTGTGGGAGCAGAGAAATCCTATTCGGAATTCTACGAAAAACCCAGTTCACGCTGTCCCAAACCCACGATCGTAGCGATGATAGTTGATATATATACATATATATAAATGCTATAAATGATTTTTCAAAAGAACAGAACTGATAAATATGATCGAATTCGTAACTATTGTGTATGCGAGCGAATTGAATTCGATACTAGAGTTCTGTTATTTTCGGTAAGTATATTAATCAACAAATGAAACCCATACACATTTCATTTATATATATATGTATATATTAATAAATAATTCATTTATGTATGTCGATAAGACTTAAATTCGTCAAAATCATGTGAAACGTAAATGTATGCAATTTTAATATTATATGTAATTGATGTAATACAAATTTACATTTACTATTGTTCCGAGAATGTCCTTAGGATTTTGGGTCACAACATATCCTTTCAGGATTTAAATAGGACTAATCCTCATTGTGTCCCGGGATATTTGTGTTGTGTGGGAATACGTCAGATTTTATTTGATTTTTTCACCTGAAACTATTTTATTACTTTGCGCTCAAACAATAAATTCGATTGTTCTCGTTTTAATACACATAATGCTTTATACTGGGCCGTCAGTTCACGTTTGTCTAATTTATTCCGACGACATTTAGGCTAGGTTCACATGGATATATCAACGCAACGCGCGTTCAACTTTTAAGATCATTCACATGAACGCGCAAACACGCGCGTCAAACGTCAAACACTATTGTTTATTACATTAATCACATTAATAATAATACATCGCAACATTCAGTATGTACTAGACATTCAACGAAAATGGACGTGTCGCATGCTGTATGTTTGAGAGTCACACATCGAGAAACGAGAAGACGGAGAAAGAAAATATTGGAACCGACTAATTTTAAAAACTATAGACGTTACTCAATTCGTTATAATATCATTTTATACCCGAAACTTAGGACATGACCAAATTTTTTAAATTTTTTTAACTGTTTCTGAATTTCAATTAAATCGTTTGATTACCTTTAGGATACACTTAAAAACGATCTGGAACCAAATGATCAAACAGTAAAATATTGCATTTGATCACTTGAAAAACTTTATTATAAAAATAATTATCAATATAGATAAATTATGCAAAGTTGTATGGGTTTGGTTGGGTTAATAAATTGGTCAAGCTTAGTTAGAATATAAAACCACTTAAAAATATAATATTATTACTATTATAAACTATAAAATTATATATTTAAATATAATAATACGAATGTGATTCAACGTCGACGACATTGTTTGCGACTTTCCACTATAACTCGTATCGAGTGCGATAATCTAAAATTATGATTTTCACTACATGGGTTCAACATTATTTTCGTCTACTCGATAAACGCTGTTCCACGCGGTCTTTTGTGCGTGTATAACGGACGAATACGACAAAGTCAAATGTTCCTAAAATTAAACATAATTATTTTAATTTTTGGTTTTTACACACAGACAGATGCGATTGTCTTGAGGTACGACTTTTTTTTCCATTGTTTGACTGGTCCCGTATTATATTTATCTGTTAAAATTGCATTATTCGTCCCGTTAAAAAGATAGCTAAACACGTGTATATTCTCGCCGGACGAACCGATTGTTCGAGTCCGAACAAAGCGAAAAACTCGCCCGATATACCGTTTTTGGTTATGTCGCACGCGCATACGTAATCGCGTTACCGCCAGAGCGTTATTGTGTGTAAAAAGATAAGAGATTACAGAGCTTTTTACAGATTCGTCGGCAGGTATGATATTTATTGGCGGACCGATCTACGTGTACCGTTCACGTGCGCAATTATTACCAAATAAGTGCGTGCGAATTCAACGGTACGAAATGAATAAATCATCGCGATTTATCGCATTCGTGTTTTTAACGATCTTAATCCGACGTGAATAATACAATTGAGTCTCGCGCTATGAGAATCGATTCGGAATACGTTAAATTTCTTCTGGACCCGTGAATACTATTCGTTTTCGCAAAATAATCTCATCCCGTCGTCAAAGAGATTTTCAACGCTGTGCCACAGTTGTTTAAAATCTGGCTACGTTCTCAAAAATACACCGTATAAATGCGTAATATTTTTTCATTATTATTATTTTTTTTTTCAAAGTATAAAATCGTTTATTGACAATTTACAATCTATACAATATGTACAATGCGTAAATATGTCGTACGGAAATTGGAAATAATAGACTTGAAAAGAGGACTCGCCTTTTACATTGATTAATTATGGTTCATTTTACAAGCCGAGTAGGTGTCACACCAGTGTCGTCTGAGACGTCTTGTGGGATTGTCCGGGAGTGTCCTTGAAGCTAATTGAGAGATGAGACAATTGGTATTTGAAATGAGTTTCCCGTGAAATCTTTTCTAGAAATTAATAGCTGTATAATGAACGGTTTTAATTCGTAAAAAACAATAAAACAATAAAAGAGGGAGGGAGGAAACATTTTGAATTCGAAGAGCAGACAGATAATATTTTTGACAAATCAACAAGAATAAACCCTGAAATTTTGTTGAACGAGACTGAAGTTATAAGAAGTACTCCTACACCAGCACCGCAAAGGAGTGTATACGAAGTGATTGTTAAACAATATGAATTTGAAAATAAAGCTTCTGGGCCTGTTGAAGACGAGAGGAAAACATGTAGTTAAAAAGGCAACAAGAAATTTGAAGGGAAAAAAGAACCAGAACCGATGTACTTGAAGGTATAAGTAGCGACAAATAAAAATGCTATGAATATTATATTCAAATTCAAAATTCAAAAATTACTGAGCAAAGAAGGAAAAACGATCTACCTGGGGAAAAAATAAGCTGCTCAAGGAGTACCTACATAACAAATATTATTAGATAAATCAAACATTTATTTAACTGGGTGTCTCCACAGAGGTTAGATTATAAGCTATTTTAACTATTATTATTCAGATTGAATTTGTTGTGTACACAAGGAAATGTGTTTAAAGTTTTATTATTATATTTGTTATTTTATTATAACCTAACGAAAATATACTGGTATTCTTCGACGGACGATCTTACACGAAAAAGAAAAATATATTTTGATCGGACGGAGTGGATCGAGTCACATTCTAAACACGTTTCAATCACTGTCTCTTATGTCACGTATTATTCGAAGCCGTGGTCACTTAGGTCTCGTACGTTTTCCGTAACGCAGTCATTGGCCAACACCGCGTTACAGAACACCGTACGATCGGGAACATTTCAAAAAACACTTCGAGTCCACGACGACGTGATGATATTTCTCTGTTTAGCCCTACGCGCACGCACGTGGCGCACAAAGTTCACACTGTAACGGGTATGTACAAACTATACGTGTCTCCTGTTTTATTGAAGTTTTTGTCACGACCGACAATTGCAATGATAATAAAAACAATGTCGGAGCGGAATTACCTACAATAATACGATGTTATTTATCACAGATGTAGCAAATCACATTATTAAAATATTTTTATTTTTTTTCAGAGTAGAAAGGATCGAAATGTTTTTTTTTTTTTACTTTCAGACTAAGTGCATTTTTATCAATATCGTAATTTTCAATTCAGCTAGTTACGATTCGACGACAAATCCGTTTGTTCTTTTTGTGTTTTCAACGTGTATTTTTTATCATTGTCGCTAATATATTTTATTTTTATTATTTATTTATTTTTACTCGAACGCGCCAACACCGTGACTACTGCATTAGATTTATTGATGCGTTTATCAGTCACTGCGACATTTAAATCGCGTCAAGTGAGAAAAACGTAGTGAAATATTTATCGAGTGTAGTGCGTGACTGCAGTGCGGTCTGGACTGTAAATACGTTTCTTGAAAAAAAAAAATAATAAATAAATACACCACCGAGACCTCCACTGATTTTCAGACCGCCGAGAAAAATCGGTTTTTGAAAAGCGTTCGAAAAAACCGCCGGCGGTCCGGACACGCCGAATCGCCGGTCGATAACGTCGTATTTTTTTAATTTTTTAATTTTTTTAATTTTAGATTTTGTATTACAATTTATCTCGACAGTTAGGGATATAGGTTAACAGAAATTGGGAGTCGTTATTTGGTTAAACGAGAAAGCTTGAATGGTCGAATAGGGACAAAATGGAAAGAATAATATTGGGCTGTTGGGAGGAGAAAATAATTTTTTTGTCAAAAGGTATGGAATGAAGGTTGAGGAAAGAAATTAATTTTCGACGCTCAAGATATAACGTCGTATTTATTATAATATCGATTTAATCGCCGTGGACGTGTATCGCAGGGGCTGAATTCGATTCGACGTAAAACTCGATTCGTGCACCAAAGTCTCGAGCCTTTTACGGTCTGCACGACGTGGCCGGGCGGAAAGAAATTCGGTTTCAGCGCGCCGCGTTATGTTCGTGTACAAAATATATTCACACGAGACTCTGCGTTGTGGCGTTGGCTACGGCGGGAAAAAAATCGCGAAGCGTCCCCGCACGACGATTTGCCGTACGTCGTCTTTTTGACCTTTTCTATTTTTGGTACTTTGACGACGCGTTCGCGTTTCAATAATATTTATTTTTCGAAAATTCAATTCGAACGGCGGCCGGTCCCGAGAGACCGCCGCGCCGCCTCACACGTGTCTTCGGGGAAATTATTGACCGCCGCCGCACAGTCGTTCGGGAGACGCGCGTCTGCGACCTTTACAAAACACCCCCCCTCCATAAGCCTCCTGCACGTGGCGACTTCTTTGAGGTGCGAGTAACAACGCGACGTCTCGGATTCGCAGCGAATCATCGAATTTCGGACAGAGGATCTGCAGTGTAGGTTAGATATTCAAGTCGAGTAAACAATACAAATATATATATATATTTATAAGCATTTTTTGTATTATTCAGATCCGTCGAATTCGAATGCAACGAGTTTGTATCTCAAGCAAAGTATTTTTTAATGTTCTGAATAAAAAATCTAATTTTATAATTATTAATAATAATTCTAGCGTCGCGACTGGCCGTTTAGCGAACTTTAATTTTAAGTGTTGAACATCATTGTATTGTATCGTTGAAAACCACAAAAATTTGTATAATAACTCATTTTTATAGGTTACCATAACATCAAAATTAATGATAACCGGTTACCGGTTTTAAAAAATTTTCGGCACCTTCCAACTTAATTGGGAACGGTTTTAAGCCCTGCGAATAACCGATCGTCGTGGCGGCGCGGCGACGTCAGCGATCGACCGATCGGTTTGTACAAACAAGACTGCGATGACGAAGGCGGACGACGACACGACGAGTTTTTATTAACTTTTCGACACAGTCGTCGTCGTTAGTCTTGCTCTAGTCAGCACCACGCGCTGTTTTCATTTTCGGTTTTCTTTTCGTCGACTGTTGTCCGCGCCACTACGCACGTCTGCGCTTTTTTGTCTCGTGCCGGTTTTTACCCGTTCACACACACACACACACACACACACACACACACACACACACACACACACACACACGCACACACACACACACACACACACACGCGCGCACACACACACACACACACACACACACACACACACACACACACACACACACACACACATACCCGGCCGCCACCAAAGGCCGTCTACGAATAATTCGTATAAGATAATGATTGTCTTGTTGTTCGTCGCACATTTGTGTCCGGACGCCACCGTCATCCGGTGTCATCCTGTCCGTCGTTTTTGTTGAGTTTGCTGTATTCCGTCCTGTTGTCCAGCCGTCCGGACCGAAATCGGGTCTTCGTCGCCCAACGAGATTGAACAACGTTCCAACTGCATCCTGTGTCCAAGTCAGGTCAGTTATCAGGAGTCAGGTCGTATATTTTTTTGTAATCATTGTATATTTTCCGATCATATACCCGTTTTGTGTAATTTTTTTTTTTTTTTTACTAACCCTAATTAGAGACTTGCGAATGAAAACAATTGAAGAAGGAACTGCCGTTTTTTATAAACGATTCTTTACTCGCCTAAGCGACCACGAAAATCCACAGATCCAAAGGCTAAATTCCTTAACGCTCCCTGAAAATCCTCGCAGGAGACTAAAAAGAAGAGGTCTCCCTCTTGCTTGAAAAAAAACCCACACCTACTCCTATTAATAATTATCTTTCCTTATTTTACTAATACTGTCGCGTTCTGTTCAATATGTAAGGGTCGCCATTGAGTGACTTCTTAACCAAGCTTCATCGTGTATTATAACTCACTTTTCACATATACTTATTGTGCTAATCGGTATAGATTGTATAGTATCTCATAAAAATAATAAAAAAAATAAAAAAAAACCCTAATTATAATTCTCTGCTGAGCCATATCATTATAATTAGTTACCAAATTATCAATTATTGTTATTTTTTTTTCCTACACTCCACTATATCCTATCCTTCATTGCACACTAATAATACGAATGGCGAAAAACGGCGAATGCCACTGGATATCCGTGTTCATTTGGTCCTGGTCGACAAAAGCTATTTATGAGAGAACGTGTTCGTATTTTTTCGTAGCTATTCGTTGCGTATTTATATTAATCATTTGTACCTCTTTTATCTATTTTAAAATATAATATGTATATCATTACCAAATAATCGCTCGGCAACCTTTTGCGTTTTGAAAATTCCCAGCTCAGATCGCTTCCAGGAAAAAACCGATTAAATATGTTTTAGAAGTAATTCGGGGCTGATATATTCGGAATTCAGTGTACCCAAATGTCATGAACGTCATATCATAGTACAGTTTAAATACGTCAATAATGTACGTCGTGAGTTAATCGTTTTTTATATAAAGTCGCTTTTGTTTGAAACCATAATTTTACATTATTAATTTCAGTGGTTCGGGTTTTTTTCAAATCATAAAAAAAAAAAAAAAAAGTGGAAACAGAATTACACGAGCAGCGTCACGCATTTGAAATACACATCAATCGTGATCGGAAAATGTAATACATTATCCGTTATTTCCGGAAAAATACGTGCGATACGTGACATTTATTGAAAATTAATTTCGCTTAATAGCAACCACCGTTTCATACGCCGATATTGTTTGTTTCCGTACGATACTCCGCTCCGAGAACATCACGATTCCGCCGCTCCTTCTGGAAGTGCACTTTTGCAATGACTTAAAATAATTAATGATAATTCGTTCTGTTGCGAATCGTCATACGAATAATACTTGAACGTCATATTCTTGTTACAATTTATTATATAAATATAATATATTCATTAAAATTAAAAGTACCGGCTTGTTCTCGAAATAAAATAGAGTTACAAAGCACGAATCATTTCGTTTCCGCTCGTATAGACATTTTTAATTTTCACGAAAATAATTACTTCGAAACGACTTAATTGGCGACGACGGTAAGTAACGCAACATCGTGATTGCGTCGAACGTTATTTCGATCGACTGAAAATTGGTACGAAAAACACTCTTTTTGAAAAAAAACACTCGACAACGAAGATATCTCGATAAACGCGCGATAATATTATTTTGCGTAACGTGATGGCATTAATCGATTTGTAGTTATTGGTTGTTCACCGCAAACTCGGGGTCGGCGTATTTTAAAATACAAAGAAAACTAAAACATATCATGCACACTTACTAAAGATTTAGGTTTCCAGCCAGCCATACCCGTGTCGAAACCGACTCGGTCCGTACCGAAAAATCGACACACTAGGCTTTGATCGAAAAATTGATCAAAAGTAAAACGACTCGACAGTGTTGGTAAACCACGAGGCATAGGAAACGAATAATAAAAAAATTTAACATTTAATAATTATTGTATTCGTGTCATAACCGATGGCGCCGGTGTCAGATGTAAAATTTGTTGCATAAATATAATATTTGAAAAAAAAATCATTCAAAATTAGACGAGGGTGCTCTGCCCCCTCACCCTCATGACACCGATTTTTACCAATCACTCTAATAAATAATTTATTTATACTGTGTATGTCATCAAATTAGTAATAATAATAATAAAAAAACATTCAAATTACGTTTTAAGTGTACATACCAATGTAAACATGCCATCACGTTATGCACGGGTAACCGGTAATAGTTATCACATCAGTCTTAATTTATAAAAACGAAATAAGCATGCGATCGAACACGTAGGTGTTTTGTACGTACATATTATAGGTAATAATCGTATTATTTCACATCGTTTAAGTCGGATTTCAATTCTAAAACATTTTAAAATGTTTTCGTAGTTTCAGTTTACATCTGCGGGGTCATCCTCTGTTTCGCATCGACCACCACTAATGATGGGCAAATACCCGGTAAATATATTTTTGGTAAATTCCCTAGTTATTTACCCGATATTTAAAATAAATACCCGGTAATTTGGGTAATTACTTCAAACAAAAAAAATTCAATACAATTTTGTTCATCAACGAACAAATGTTAAAATGTGGTGGTCCAAGCCAAAATACCTAAATTAGGTATAGTTTTATAATTTTTATTTAAACAGATAAGTTTAATAAATGTTATTATGTAACAACTTAGAGAACTATGTTACCTAATTCAAATAGATTTAAACTAAACCTAAATATCTACTTAATGAAAAAATATTATGATAAGTAGAAGTAAAAAAAAAAAAACATAAATTAATAAGCATAGATTGTTTATAAATGTATAAATATAAAATATCATGAAAGATACAACACCAGTATTAAAATAATAAATTATAATTTGTATATATTCATATAAATTATAATAGCCATGAATACAATATTATTTATGCTGGTACTTAATTTATTATAAGTTGTAATTTTCATATAGCATATAGGTAATCCTTAACATTTTGATTTTTAGTACCTTTTAAATACATATGTAATAATGTAAAATTAAAAAAAAATTTTTTTGTCAATTTATATAATTAAACATTATATCTACACAGGTAGGTACCAAGTTTTTAGTGTTAAACAAGCAAATATTGTATTCAAATAATAATACATTGGTAATAAATGATAAACAAAATAAGCTTACTATTTAATATAATTTTTTTAAATTAATTATTTCACTTACATTCTCTGATTTATTCATGTGATCAAAAAATTTGTTGATGGTTAAAGGCTTGTGCGAATTGACAACTAAATGAGCATCATATTCATCAACTGTTTGTATTTGATCTTCAGTTACATTAGAAGTTGTATTTGAATAACATTTTTGTTTTATTTGTTGTGGGAAATTTGAACATTTAAGTAAATGTGCTTTCATTTTATTCACATTCATATTATACTCTTTTTGACAAAACTAGCATGACTGACGTTTATCGTTAGATATGAATTGTTCAAAGTATTTACGCACTGTGTCTTTTTTCTTCCCATAATTTTATTTTATATTTCACAAATTTAAGCAACAATAAAAATAAATAATTTGTATTTCATTAACAAAGCAAAAACGAAAAAAAGCGCAAAAGCAAGACTAATGCCCGCGTTACCAACGCATTCTTAATGCCGTAAGCGTAACGCGTTATATATATATATATATATATATAGGTATATACCGCGGTATATCTATATTCTACATTTCTACAGTGTGTGTATTGTAGTCATGTGATATTTTAATATACTTTAATATTGATGTTACAACCAAGATGGAAATATATCCACCTTGATTACAACCACAATTTAAGATAAAACAGTATAGCCATATTAAAAAAAAAAATACCCTATTTTTCAAAGGAAAAAATGACGTGGGTAAATATCCTGGTATTTACCCAAAATATATTTCTTACCCGTTGGGTATTTACCCACAGCCCATCACTAATCACCACCCGTTCGATTGGATCGCGGTTTACGTAACACGTTTGTATACGGATCGGCGCGCCTATTTTGCCTGACTCGACCCGACAAAAAAAAAAAAAACGGTTCGTGCAGCTGATCTCTAGTGCCTACACAGATGACGGTCGCGACGTGAGACATTGTCGCTTGTACGTTAAACGCGCACACGTACATACAGACATTATTACATACATTCTTCTTCTTCTTCTTCTTGTTCTCCTCAACAGCTTAGCGGTCCATGTAGGTCCGTCGCTGACACCGTTATCTCATTCCATCGGATCCTATCATTCGCGTCTTCCATTTTGACGTTTTCATGAATCATTTTAAGATCTTTTCCTACTAAATCCTGCCATCTTGTTACAAATCACAATTATATATATGTTCTTTGTGAGCCACTCGATCACGGGTCCGGGTGCAATAAAACCGTCCGCTTGTCCCGAACTCGTCAGATAATAATACCGTCAGAACGTCGCCGATTACGAACAGGTATTATAAATAAAATGTTTTTTTTCATCCGGTACTCACACACTCGACACACACACACACACACACACACACACACACACACACACACATACACACACACACCTCACTCTCGCACAAACGGGGTGATTCAGATTTAAACGGTGTTAACCACGTGAAGTTTTGTCGGTAAAGTTGTTGTTTACCACGCACTGACCCGAATCCAGTGCATATGTTGTCATCATTAAATTGATATTATTACAACGCGGGCTGCTAAAAAGATTAAACGCCGCAAAGTCTGGGGTAACGTGGTGAAAAAAAAAACAACGATAACTCATGAATACTGTTTGTATATTTTTATTTTTTTGTCATTTTTATTTTTCTCGTCGACGTTTTATCTACTAAACACATAATTTTGCGTGAGAAATTTTCACATCGACCGGAGAGAACGACGAGCGCCGCCGTGGTGTACGAAGTGTACAAAGTTCGTGCTTAGAAAGAGCTGCGCGTTGTTTTACAACGAAAATGGCGCGTGTGGTACACAAACATGTATAACGTTCTGACCGTCATCGTCGGCCATTCGTTTCGCTTCGCTCGGCTCGATCCGAGCATCGTTTTACATAATTATTATTACTGTTATTTTATTTTATTTTGTTTTTTTAAACTTAAAGGTAATAATGATAAATCCTTGTAGGGTTCCCCCGGATAAAACAGTTTTGAGTGGTGCTCGCTCGGTCGTGACTACAATTTGGTTTCTCTAAATATATTTCAAAAAGCATGAAAATATTTGACTAAATCTATAATATGTATATTCAGTTTCAAATGTACTATGATATTGTAATTATTGGACGATACGTTTGTGGAAAATAAAATCTAAAATTAATCTAGCTTAAGGACACTGATGAATATTTTGTGCGCGGAAGTAATTTCCGAAGAAGAGTGAAGTACTATAACTACGTTTGAATCATTTAAATAAATCTCTCCTGCCTGAAAAATTCTCGTTTCGCTTCAAATTATCACAAATTAATTCTTCTCCGTACATTACATTTAGTCAATATACACACCATTATTTCATTCCTGCAGTGTATTATTTAATCACGATAATGAGTCTCGGTAGGTTTAGATTATTTAATCTACCGACTGTGATGTACACTTAAACACTTTAATCGATTGTACCGGAAGTTATTCGTTTGAATTTGTTCGGATAAACAATCACATTTTTTATACTGTTACAGGCACTTTTCGCAAATGCAAATCACTTTAATATAATATAGTGCTGTGTTTTTTGTCTCTCTAATAACGATATTATGGATCATAGACGTCACCAAGAAGTGTTGAGGGTTACTTCGGTACCCCGGAAATGTTGTCGGTGCAGAGCAAGACCATATGATTTCACTATTCGTGAAAATAATACGATTTGAAACATCGCACTTGGAAATAGGTACAACGTTCCAGTCGAATGACTCGTTTTACAGAGCATCGTTCAAAATTTTGATTAAATATTATGATGTGCGGTTCTAATCGATAGTGTAATTTTAGTTAAACGTGTCCGTAATTAATACACATCAGTGTGTGCGGTATTGAACGGTATCATTGTGTACGGTTTTGAACGACGACCTTTTTTTGAAAGTGTGCAGTTCTGATGATCACCGATTTTTCAAAATGATTCTCGATCGTCGTTTATTTATCGACAATATAAAGTATTAGTTATTATACACGGCAATAGGTATTCGATACGAATTATTTGACCTGGGTGTGCTTAGTGTACTCGTATAATGTGAAAAACCACTCGAGTCAAAAACGTTGGTACTCAATGGACCTCGGCTAAGTATACGATAAAACTAGTAACCATACACACACACACACACACACACACACACACACACACACACACACACACACACACACACACACACACACACACACACAAACGACACTCTCACACAAACGGGGTGATTCAAATTTAAACGGTGTTAACCACGTGTAGTATTGTCGGTGAAGTTGTTGTTTACAACGCACTGACCCGAATACAGTGCATCTGTTGTCATCATTATATTAACATTATCATAATGCGGGCTGCTAAAAAGATTAAACGCCGCAAAGTCCGGGGTAACGTGGTGAAAAAATATAATAACCGTCTTGTCTAAAGCAAGCGTGTACGTATTCAAATTACAAAATATTGTGGACAATTTTCTCCCACCGCTACACGCTGAACGCGTTAATACGTCTTTGAAAATACCACGAAATTATTGCTCCACGTCACTGCAGCGTCCGATTGTGATGATTATTAATTAGTAAGGCACTAGTCCGCAACGTGCGACTACTTACTCGTTCCGACAGAATATTTCATGAATACGTCTTACCTGAAACAATAAAAAAAAAAAAATAATAATAATAATGATTTTCGTCTCGTCATACGGGTTAAAATAGTGTGAAAGAATGAGTTTTATTGAAAATTTACGCAAACAATTATACAGTATTATATAGTATACGGTGACATACGGTATACTTATCACCCCACAATTAAATCCACTGTATGGTCCAACTCACGGCCAAAAATACCATGTCCCTTGATCTAAAAATGTGTGTCTCGAGTTTTATAACGTGTTTTTAGTTTTCATTGTAGAAAAAACAAACATTTTGGAATTTCAATATAAATTTACTGTCGTTTTTTATCTCAATATACATCGAGTACTAGCGTTTTTCATTTTAAGTTGTTTCAAATTATATTTAGTAAAATCTTTTGAACTTTAATTTGTATTTATTTCATGTATGTTTATTCCAAACGTCATATAAATAATTTAAACGTGTAGGGTAAGTGGTTATAAAGAGAGTGGATGATTTTGGGCGATACAACCACCACATATTGCTTTTGCTGTAGACTTTTGCTATGGTAACATGGACTTGAAACATTTTGTCTTCTGAAATCGGATGTACGATTATAGGCCCTGGTTCAACTTAGCCCGTCTTCTTGCCTAAATTACGCACATTATGTGTAATTGACTTGCACGGTGTACAGAAAACATTTTCCAACCTCTAAACTAACATAAAATTCACGCCCACTTTTTAGGCGATCGCCCCAATCGACCAACACCGGATTTACCGCTGATTAAAACCCCATATTGTGTTTGTCATTAAATTATTATTTTTAAATTAAATTATATGCATCTTTTTTTTTTTTTTTTTTACTAAACGAGAATTATTCGAAACTATCGCAGTGTGATCAGATTTCATTTTTTATGACATTTCAAACGCATCATAAATTATTGTTTGGTCGGTTCATTATACCTCACAATTTATCGAATTGTACGTAAACGGTCGAAATGTCGAGACCCTATTAGATAGTTAAAATGTTATAACGATGTACGAAGTTTGCCTCTCAGCGAGAATTCGACCCGAGTCATGCGAATATTATTATTACACAGAGGTTTCGGTCGTTGCTTCGGTCATATTTGTACTCCTCCCGTATTTGATTTGTGTCGAAATTTTCAATTCACCAAAGATCATTACGTTAATAAGAAACTATATGCTTTTTTTTTCTTTTTTTTTATTAGCCTTTATAAAAAAAACATTTGGCTCGACAATTAAAGTATCTTACAGCTAAACAATTTAAATAAAACAGAGTGTATATAGTATTAACGAGAAACACAGTTCTCTAAAAACAATAGAACTATCGCTTCGCTGAGAATCTGAAACGGATTGAGCATACTTTTTGAAAATACATAGAAAAAAATTGAGTTTGATTCGTTTTTAAATCAGCCTCATTTTATTGCGATTAAATCTATAATCGATTTGAAATGTTTCGAATCGAAAACCACAAAAATATAACGGTCGATTTACCTAAACTGTTCAATAACTACTCGGGATTTATATTCTGCGAGATGTATTTGATCCGAAGAGAACAAGAAAAGTGTGCGAATCGTAATTTATTTGTAAACTAAAACATAAAAAAAAAAAAAAAAAAATCAAAAAAATTATTTACACAAAATACTTTAACCAGAACAAGTTGAACGTCACGCCAGCAGAACATTTGTCTTGGGTATTAAACTTCTTAGAAGCTTAATGTGTCGGCGTACATTATGTACTGCGTAAAAATGATTAATGCGTTTACCGTCCTGTTCAGTGTGAGCACAATGAATTAATAAAATATATAATACACATATTATAATACGGCACATGAATTCGTTACGACGGCGCGGCGTGTGTGACGAATGAAAAAAAAATACAATAATAAACGTTTGGTGTCGTGATATTTTTTATGAGGAATATATCTACAAAATATATTTTGTTTCTTTTTTTTCCGTAAACTTTTAGTGACGGTCAATCAATGTTTGAGACACAAACCGAACAGCGATAAACGCTTTGCACGAAAATTAAGAGCCAAGATCCCGCCAAAATATTTATCGTGCGATCAAATAAGTATGCAATTAAGTCGCTTTACGGTGTCATAGCTACGACGAAGTGAGCTACTCGGTTCAATAATAATGTTTCGCACTCGAAGGTGTATAATTAAAAGTCGTTTGCCCGTGTGGCTTTTTAAACCGTGCTTTTATTCCGCAGCGAATCGTTATTAAATCAAACGAGTCGATAAACACGAGGTAATACGTTAAACAAGATACGAGTGATAATACACTCGAACGTGTGTGTCGATTCGATATTAATTTAGAATTAATCGAGGATCATTAATACATTAATAACGTGTATAAAATACATATATTCACGTTATATATCTTCATGATACTCTTTCCGTCTACTCCACGTCACAAACATCTAGTCCAAGCAATTATAACGAGCAATTATTAAAAACAAACTCTTCACTGTACGTTATACTATGATTTTACGAATAAAACAACATTCTCTGGGTTTTCTCGTTAGCCTCGTGTTAGATAATTTTATTTTTGTTACTTTTATAACTGTGAATCGCGATACATTCGAATATAATAATTTGACCGTTTGTTTAAACATAGTATGCGTTTACAGTATTAATAACTCGACTGTCACGTATTTTTTTTTTTTTTTTTCGAAAACTTCAAGTGCCTGCTGTGAGATTTTATTTTGGGTTCTCGCCAAAACTTCAATTGCATACTACGAGATTCCATTAGATTCCATTAAGGATCTCAGATGGTAATTAAAAAAAAAAAAAATTCCTCTTAAAGGGTTATTTTTATGTCGGTCGAAAAAAAATCCCCGGGGCCATGAGATCCAATATGAGATCTCGCGTACTAAAAATCCGAAATTCTGTGTAAGCTTTTTTTTTTTTTTATACGTCACTAAAATAATCGTAAAGTTTCAAAATCAAATAACAAATAATTAATATACCCTATACATTTTTCAAAAGTTTGTCTCAGAACTCGAGGCGGGGAAGAAAATGTTTGTAAAATCCCAAATCGTGGCAACCGAAATGTCGAATAACATTATTATGCAATATTTAATAAACTGATATACTATGTACACAATACGCACGTTCAAAGGAATTTCAAACCGACAATCGTGCGGCAGCGCGCTGACCGTCACGTTCGCGCGTTTACAGCTTAGCGCGTCCTCATCGTTATTCCAACGTCAATCGGCCGTTTTTATTTTATTATTATTATTTTTTTTTATTGGTTACAAATTCCTCGGCGACTGCGGCCATTGGCTACAAGAAATTACATGATATTTACATTAAACAGAGGGGTTGCTTAATATAAACTTATACTTATAAACTAATACTTAACTAAAGTAGTTACATTTATAGTTAATACTATTCAGAATTTTTTTTAAAAATTTTTTTACAAAGTTCTGAATCCTTGAGGAATTTTAGAACTTTAATTGTATCGACGTTGAGGATTCCAGCAAGACGGCGGTGAGTTGAATTATATTTTTGACGTTGTAGTTCGTACTTTCTAGTCGACCGTTTGAAACGGTTCAGTTAGCGCAGTCGTGTTTTGCGGAGACGGCAAAACGACACCGATTGTCAATTAACGGTGCGCACAAGTGGTCAATGATTACCTACGGGCGCATTGCGACGGTGTCGAGGTCCTGGTGCTACGGAACGATTGATTCAAAAGCAAAAACGCCTTCGTAGCGTATCGAAAACGTCGGCATTCGACGTCGCGGCCACGGATTCAGAGGGAAGGAGCCGGGGAACGGCCCCGCTCCACCAGTCTGATCTCCGACGTCTGTCCGGCGAGGCACTATAAAAACGGATTTACTTTTAATGTTTTCGACGAGAAGAAGAAAAAAAAACAGAACAAAATTAATTATTTCATTAATCAACTATGTAATTAACGGACTGAAAAACGACAACGAGTACGAGACGCGTTTGCTGAAAAACATCGACGAAAACTTCAATTCGACCTTTGTAAAAAGCGTGAGATTCTACAAATGTTATTTTCCATTATCTTTTTTGATTTTGTCGGACTCGAGTTACTACGGATTTATTAATATATTACCGATATTGCATAAAAACGGTATTGTTAAATATCGAACGTAATTCGTATACGATTCTTATGTGACCTGCCTCCGTAAAAATACCCTAACCCCGTATTGCTACAGCGGTTAGGTAAACAATAAAATGTTTGCTGCTAATGAAGAAGTTAAGCAATAAGTATGATAATGACAGTAAAAATAATTACTTAATAATAATAATTTTTAAATAAATTAAATAATAATTTAATAATGAAAACAAAACTCTGTGACGCATATACTCGTCCCACTAATTCAGCGTTTCTCAATCTTTTTTTCATTCGCATACCCCTTGTCCTCTCACCACTATTTTACGGACCCTCCAAATGTCTACTTAGTCATATATTTTCACATAAGATAAATACGAATTAACGAAAATTAAATTAAATTATTAAATCCCAAAAAAATTGGATATGTCTATTTATTTTAATCGGCATGTGCCATACAATGTAGCTATACACACACACATATTTATATACAGTGAAACCTCTGAATACCGGACACTCTCGGTAGCCGAAAAATTGTCCGTTATTTAGAGGTGTCCGCTATTCAGAGGGAAAAATAAAAGAGGAGAATATGTTCCTGTCCCCATAAAAACGTCCACTAATTGGAGGTGTCCGCTATTCAGAGGTGTCCGTTAAGGGAGGTTTCACTGTATTAAGACATTAAGTCAAAAATTTAGTTTTAATGCGATCCTTGGGCTTGTTTGCCAGCATTTCATTTTTTGAAATATGGTCCCACAGTTGATAGGTAAACCCGTGAGTCTAAACTCACAGATATATTTCATATTATACTCTCATTGTACCTATACACACTTATATCATTTATTAGGAAAAACCGATTTACAAAATTTCACAAAGGCAATAACAAATATATCAAAGACAACGCATTTCACTTTTTTCGCCATTACGCCTTTTTTTTTTCGCGGACCCCCGGTTGAGATACGCTGCACTAGTAAACCGACTGATAGAGGTATACTCGCGGTTCGGACCGACAGACGCGAGACAGCGGTTTATGATTTTCGCATTTAGTTTCCGCGGCGAAAAAGCTATCGTGAACTCGGTCCCGCGAGCTACGTATGACACCTCGCAGTGGCTCGTTTTGCACTATTGTCGACCCGATTTAATTGGCCGCGAAACGGATAAGACGAGGAACACGTGGGGCGGTCGACACGTTTTATCGTAATACCGCGCACGATTTATTGTACGTTCGTTTGTTTTTTTCCCCTGTATTTAACAAGATATTTTTTTTGTTTTTCAATCGCCGTACGATATAACATAAAAATGGAAATTAAATGCATATTCTCTCCGGCGACGACGTAGACACTAGAATTTAATATCATAGTAACACGATAACAATAACAACAACAACAACAACAACAACAACACCGCCGCGGTAAACGCGAAATTCGAATCCGTTTTCACGAGTCTATTCGGCGGCGGGGCTCGGATACGATCGCAAGAAAAACCCGCCGCGCGTGCAGCTGTAAACGAAAAACAACACCTGTTTGTTATTTGCACTCGACGACAACGTGTTGTGTTTGCGCGCGCGAAACCGACGGCGGTCCGTAGAGTCTAACACGAGCACAAACGGTTTATTTTTTATTTTTATTTTTTTTTATTTAAGCTACCAACATAAAATTGTTACATCTTTTTCTGCATTTTTTGAAAGTAAAATGTAATTCATGGAGAGAAAAGAAAAAAAGAAAAATCAATACGAGTACATGACGGATATGCCCACTTACAATTTTTGAAAATATTAGTACAGAATAAAAGTCAATACAGAAATAAATGGCTATTTCTTGTTTAAAGCAGACAGTGAGAAGACTTTATTCGCAGCAAAAAGATCAAGCCGCCACCCCCAAAATCCAAAATGTATATTATATAAAATACATTTACCCAAAATTCGTAACTGTCCGCATAACGAAAATCGAAAACTAAAAAAAGTTTCGATTTGTTATAGTTTTTGTTGTTCCCGGAATTCCCGATTTCTTAACTGAAGAATTTCTGGGAACGGTAATAGTCCATCTCGGTCGTGCCATCTCTATATCTAGTCTCAAAGCGCGCGAAATCTCGATGGCTGTGCGATTCAATCGATCGCTAAAACACGAACTCGGATGAAGATATAAAACGCGGTACTTTGGCTGTACGTATGTTATACTCGTATATATTTATATGTATATAATGGAATGAAATAATATGAATTCTTGAACCCGAAATATACGGCGAAACGTTGAAATGAAATCGTCATGAAATCTGTAATATAATATTGTTGCAGTACGCATCACGAATCATAATAAAATATAACTATGATAGAGTACGCACAGCGCCAGTAGTTAGATTTGCCCTTACAAATTGTTTGAAAAAAAAACTTAAGTCAAAAACGCAATCGTTTACGAAAATATTTCGTCAGTAATGAATAATAATAATAATAATGCAATGGATCGATTGTTCTTTTTTTCTTTTTATTCCAGACATTGTACACTTTGTCACGTCACTTGACTTTTAGACAACTCGTTCGGATTATTTTCGAGCTAACGTAATATTAATATGTAAAAGCGAAATTTCATTTCGGTTATGGTTTTAAATACATATTTTTGTTGCAAAACTCCAATTTTGTACTTCTCATTAATAATTTTGTTTCATTTTTTATGGCAAAACTTTTTGGACATAATATTCCTCGGATTCGTATTATGCTAATGGAGTTTTTACTGCCAAAAAGTATAAAAGCATTTCGTGGTATTTCCATACACTCGTACGTTACGTTTTATGCGATATAAATTTAGGGATTGATTTAGACGGTACGTTATGTGTATATACTCTTATCGGGAGGGGGGACGTATAATAGGTCACTGTAAACCAATCCTATCAATATTTAAATTTTTTTATGATCTCCTTTATCGCCGTGATTTTCACGTGAGAAATAACTTTGAAACATCCGTGGATTTTCCAATTTTATTTTCCGAATCTATGGTACCACGTACATCTTATCATAATATTATAATATCACGTATCTTTTCTGACGGTGGATTTGCGTGAACGACGTTACTGGTTTTTTTTCCGGGAAAATTATACGGCGTCCAATTGTGGCCCGGTCGAGTTTAGGATCTATAAAATGCAGAGACGTTGTCGCGTGATAAAACCACGTATAAACGTACGATGGAGGGACCTATCAGGCCGGACGATACGACCACGACGCGCGCTGCAGTTCGTATCTGCGTAGGTTACGACATAACCCCGTAGGGTGTCGGGTGTTAACATTTTATGAACAGATTTGCTCGGTTTGTGTGTTCACAAGAACGAAAATCTCGGAAACCTCGCCAAATCGATTGTACAGCGTTCACAATACTGTGTAAACTTCAATAAGTAAAATAATAATAATACTAATAATATACGTTATACAGATATTTAAACAATCACGATTTCACAAATTTTAATAATCCAATATATGGCAAGAGAAAGGAAATAAAAATTCGGTTAAAATAACTAACGTATAACATCTCAACATTTTGACGACATAAAACAATTAATAATATTAACAAAACAAATATTAAATATTATATTTAAACAAACTAGTTAACCGCTCCATCAACGCACCCGAGCTTCTTGCAGAGTTCCATGCAAATCTTCCAGGCTATGTGCTCCCTACTATATCCCTCGTCACAAATTATGGCCCTAACCACCCTATCCACCGTATGATGCGATTAGCTATAATGAGAACTCCTTTGATTAAGCGTAATAATATTTGTATTGTTTTTTAATACATTGTATGAATCTGTTGCTTATGTTCACGTTACTCGTCTTAAGCTGTACCCTGGGCACCACCCTGTAATGTAATATAAATATGGTAAATAAATAAATATTATAGACTAAATAGGGTAGGGTGCTCATTGGCCAAACGCATCATTCGATCAGTTGGGTTGTTCTTACCATAGTATGACGGAAATGAATTACAAAACGAAAAGACGGTTTAGAAAAACGAGGTGGAACTCTAAACTTAACTGGGGAGAGTAAGGAAGGAGCATCAATATAACCATTAATTAGCTTACTCAAAAACACCGGATTCGCTGACATACGGCTATCGACCAATGATATCAGTCCAAGCTTATTGTAGACAAGAAGTTAATCATGTTTAATAGACTGTATTCCGAAAATATTGACGACAGACGCTGAGAAACGCCTCTAGACCCGCTCTATATGTGAGGAGTCAGTTGACGTGTACGGATCCCAAAGAACGGATGCATATTCTAGCAAGGATCTCACCAGGGAACAATGCAGCATATAATTAACAATAACACGTAATATCGTGTTTCAACACAACGACAGTTATGCTTTCGAGAGCGGATACTCGGGCACGCGATAGTTTACTACCGATCGGAATTTTCACACGATTTCGAAATCGAGTTAAAATGATTTGTACTCGAAGAACAGAAAACGCGTGTTTTGCTTGTATACGTACGTACGTCGTAGACTATATAGTATGCACAGGCGCGTCCCCGTGGGGGGGGGAATCGGCACTTGGCCCCCCTATAACAATTTTTAATATATAAAATTACTATTATATCAACAACATTTTAATGATCAAAGTTTTAATTTATTGTTGTACCTAAGTAGAAAAACTAAATCTCCACAAAGAGAGATTAACATTAAAAGATTAAAACTACTAATTAATTGATCATTAGTTAATTGCTTTCACCTAATTGCTTGCTTTTATTTCATTCTTTTTAGATTAAAAACTTGGTTAAGTAGCCAAAAGGGGCGAACCGGATTGACTGGACTGGCATTAATGCATGTGCATAAAAATATAGATGTAGACATAAATAATATAATTGACCATTGCAAAAAACAAACGAAAAAAATTTTTAAAAAAAGTTTAAAAAATCATAAGAAATAAATGACCAAACTTTAATAAGATATTTTAATATCATAATTTTTCTGAAAATCCGGTCTACAAAATGGCTATTCTGATTTCTTTCAAATGGTAAAATAAAATTTTAAATTTTCAAATTAAGTTTCCAAAGTACAAAAAAATATTTGAAATTGACAGTATCGTAGCGCAAGGGCTCAGTATTTATTTGAAAAAAAAGTTTAAAAAAATGAATAGAAAAAAATTTATTGCATTTGTCAAATAGACCTGTTACACCCTATATATATATATAAATGTGAAAATGAAAACCTTTGAGGCATATGTTCTCGGAAACTACTTAACCGATCGTCATGATTTTTTTTTTTAAATTGAAGAGTTCATTGCGGATAAGGTTTATGGCATTTGATTGATTCTCTAACTTTAAAAACAAAGGAGTTATCAACTATTATAAATGATGTCCTGTTACATAGACTTAGTGGGTGAGATTCACGGTATGGCAACGGACGGCGGCTAGACGTGGCCGCCCAAACTTCCCCTTCCATATCACCGTCGCGCGACGTGTTAGTTCATATTGTTATTCGTTGCTAATGGAAAACCTTTCTTGGGACCACGATGATGACAACGCGAAGTTCTGGATTTCCACGATCACTACAATTCGATTCTCCCTGATCCCTAGCGTGTCCGACGGTCGATGGTTATGCCACGGTATAGAAAGATATCTTCTATACCGTGGTTATGCTATGATCAGGTTTTCCCCATCCGTACAGCGACAAAAACATCGGGCGTCGTGCGCGATGAATGCATTCGGGCATTCCGTTGCTACGAAGGACGGGCCGACCGACATTTTCAGTGAAGCTTCGTAAAAGTCGGAACACTACCCATAGTTTGTGTATCGATGTATTATCGAATATTCAAGATGCCTGAATTTAAATAGTAAACAGTAGGTACTAATAATAAGAAGTTGTATTTAATTTTAATTTAATTTAAAAATTTAATTTAATTTCTATAATTTTTAAATTTTTATTCGTTTCTTTTAACTATTAAAATTTATCACAATGAAAAGCTAATTATTTTAGGTCGTTCATCGAATATAATAAAACGTCGGCGTTTACTCAGAGTAAGTCAAAATAACAATGGCTCGCCAGATAACTGCAATATTAACAGCGATAGTAATAATAATGATGATAATATAAATAATATACCTATTACCAATAGTGTCAGTAGTATTAATGAAAACAATATAAATAACAACTTTGCATTTAATTTCCTATTGACGAAAATTTAGTTGAACCACGACGTGTTCCATGGCGTCACCGTGAAATGTCGGCATTTACTTATGATAAATTAATAGATTATAAAAATGATTCTCACGTTATCGTAGGAAATATGAATTTAAAATTTAATTATTGTCGTGCATTGAAATGGTCCAAAGAGACTACAGGTTTTTGCTGTTCAGGAGGAAAAGTTGTTTTGGAAGACATTGCTAATCCACCTAAACCATTAAAGATTCTCTTAAATTTTTCTCATGAAAATTCAAAGCATTTTTTTGACATGATTCGTGTTTATAATTCGGCTTTCCAAATGACATCGTTTGGTGCAACAGAAATTAGACATGGAAATTTCATGCCAACATTTTAAGTCCAAGGTCAAGTCTATCATTTGGCTGGCTCTTTATTACCCACCGGTACAGAAGAATCAAAGTTTTTACAGATATATTTTATGGGTGACTCAGAGAATGAAGTGAAAAGGCGTTTGTCTATTGCTCCCAATACAGATAAGCAAATACTATATTATTTGCAATATAGAAATAATTCGTACATTCGTAGTTTTAAGAATGCACTCGATTTGATGCCGTCCAATCCAAGTAAGTACAATATAAGAAAATAGTAGTTTTTTCATCCTCATTTTTTTATATAAAATAGTTGAATACCTCTCGGGCGAAGCCGGGTAAACCAGCTAATATATATATATATATATATATATTTTTTTTTTTTAATATTTAATTAAATCGTTTGATAATAACACATTACTTTGATTAGTTCACTTTAATTAATAATATCTATTAACAATGCTTTACAATTTACATTATGATATATACATACATGTTTGAAAATTACATTAATATAACTATGTGACAAAATTTATTGACACAGTAATTGGTGTATTAAAATATTAAATGTGGTTCACGAAGAATAAACATTTTTAACATCATAATAGATTTCAGTTCTTATCATAATCAATAGGAGAGTCCAGACCCCAAAACCACTACCTCGGGTACGCCCCAAGTACTTTAAATTGTTAAAACCGACGAGCGACGAAAAGTAGAAAAATACACAAATGTAACGATAAACATTGATAAGTGACATACTTCAAATGTGTACACTTATAATTGTAATATAAACGCCGCCCTAAATGGATTTTACAATATTTTTTTCATTATAATATATCTATACCAATTATATTTTCTGTCTTTTCTGTAAAATCGATAAGAACCTGGTTACTGCGGAAAAATTTACTCGGAAAATTTAAATATTCTAGAAGATTTTACCGGGTCTGAGTATAATACCGTATAAACCAGTGTATTATATATATCAAAGCGATGTACGTATAATGTAAATGCAATTTAGAACTTCCACTTTTTAGACTAAAAGAAAATTTTAATTTTTTTAAAACGTTTTGAATGGTCAGCAATTTTTGTTTCGGGACATAAAACTAACATTTCAAGCTTTTATCATATAAATACTAATAGAATAAATTATATAACCCTAAATACATATAACATGTAAATATATATATATATATATATATATATATATTTTTTTTTTTTTTATTTACACGTGGATGTAATACGAAAAAGTTTCACTTAACAAAACTTTCTTTGTTAGTTAGTTACTTACTTAATTAGTATGAAAACAAATTTGGTCTCGTGAAATAAAATATATTCGTTCTTAACAATGATAAATTACAATAAAAAGTACGAAATTCAAGCTCTATTGTCTTAAAAAAAATGATGGTATTGAAAAGTCTTTAAGAAGTTACGACGTTTTTACACTCTACGAGTACCTACTGCTCATCCATGTTTTATAAATTATTGCCAAAACGCTGATAAAATAATTTTCCAGCAAATTATGCTATTGGTGAATTTATTTTGGAACACTGTGAAATAATACCTCGTATATCAAAAATCAAATCAATCAACTTTACAGTCGTTTATTTAAAATCGAATGAAACAAAGTGAGTTTTAGACAAAATTATACGTAGAAAGTCGCGCGATGTCAGTAAATTATTATTTATAGCCATATTAAACGTGAAAAACCGCAAGTTTGTAAGTTTAATGTCTGTGTGTATGATTTTAATATTATTGAATACGTGTAAAAAAAATCGATAAAAAATCTCAATAGTTCGTAACCTGTTATAATTCATGACTGATTCGTATGAAATATCTCAACGTTTGAGTATAATTATAAAGAACTAAAATGTTAAAACGTTTAATGAGCAACGACAAAAAACCGTAAGTCGTAAAATATTAATAGAAATCAGAAACCTCTATTGATTTTTGACACCAGTCATTCAAGAATGATCTATAATCACGAACTGTTCGAACAACACATTTTATTTAACGATCGATTGTATATGTATACAAAAAAGTTTTCAAAACTCAAAAATAAACTTTTAATCAAAAATACGACGGTGTTTGAAATTTAGTTGAGTGCTTCGAAAACCAGTATACACGCGTCGTAAAAATTTAAATTATTAAGTTTTTCACATGATTTATACGTTTCTTCATACATTATAATGCAACATGTATTGCAATGCGTATATATATATATATATATAAACAGCAGTTACACAACTCGTCTTGAAATGATTCATATATTTTTGCTTTAGTACTAGCAATGTTTTATTATTATTATTGTTTTTTGTTTGAGTATGCATCACATTTTTTTTTTTTACACAGTTACACAGTCTGCTCGGCTAAATATTAGAGTCCGAGCAATAAATGGATTTTTATGACTACGGCAAAATGATTAATATCAATATTTGTTTAGCTGTGATGTTTTTTTATGTATACAATTATTATTATTATTATTATTATTATGACGATAATAATATAATGGTTGTACGCGCGTGCGCACGAAACATATATCAAATCTTTTTTTACGGTTGTGAAACGTCACGAATTCGACGATAAATTACAGACGACTCGTCGGCCAGGGTTTATGGAGGGGGGGCAGCTAGGATACGCGAACACATATTAAGTTTTCTACTCCGCGTCGCGCCTCCCCTCGCCGTCCGGCCGTGTGCTTGTTGACTGGCGCCGCGCGGGTCAATACTCAGTGTCCGCGACCTTTGAGTTTTTCGACGACATTTGCCCACCTCCCCCACGTCGTCGGACGTGAACGAGATCTCGTCGTCGATTTTTTAATCACGCGCGAGCCTGCCGTCTCGGGTGTAGTAGTTATAACTGGTGACTAAGGCCTCACGCGGAGATATGATTGCACTAATTTAAGAGGAGCGGCTAAACTACCCCTTTTCAAAAACGCATCGAAAACACAAATATCACCTAAAATATTTCGACAGTATTCGTGGCCAAAACACGATTGACTTAAAAAATGCACTGGATATTTTTTTCTTATTTTCGTATTTATCGATAAAATCTGCTTTTACAAGTAAACGTCTACACCAGTGCGTTTTACCCTTCTACAACCCTAACGCGTTTTTGAAAGAGAAAAAAATTCACCGAAAAAAAACACACACATTGAACGGATTATCCGCCGTTACCTCGGGAATGCTCTCGCCGTGGCGCGCGTCACGAACATTTAACTCAGAGATTCCCGACCAGGGTGACGCGGCACTCTAGGATGCCGCGAACTTTATTTAAGGTTCCACGAAATTATTTGAAATGCATTTTTTAGGGAAAAAACGATTTCGTAAAAGTATAGCACCGTGAGTAATAAAACAGACTATATTATAAAATCTATGGTGTTTCATATGATTTGTAGAAATATTGCGATGTTCAATCTACTTTAATGTTCATACTGGTTTGATTGCTATCGCTTCGATGTGGACTGCTATAAAGTTATCACTCAAGCAAGGACTTCCATGCACCGAAAAATCATCAAAGTCCGTCACTCTGGTTGTACCGACCATAGTACGTATTATCGATTAGAAATTTTTTTTTTTAATACATTTGGATTTTCAAATTTATAGTTGATATAAAAAATTAATTGCCAATTTAATATTTCCCTAATGTCTCCTTGTCCGCTTAAGTACACCATTCTCTCTCGTATCGTATCTGTCATATTGCGTATTTTTTGTTACGACAGTGTTCTTCAAAACACTATAATTGACTTTTTTCTAACTAATGTAAATACATATAACGTAAATATTGTTGCACAAATAAAAATTGTCTGTATATTCTGATAACCCGAACTTTTCCGCGTTCCGATCATACCCCTAGTTCCAGAGGTGACGGATTAGAGGGGTTTTACTGTAAACGAATGAAAATGGAGTTCACCTAAGAAGAAATGAGAGTAAGTCTTTCAACTATTAGTACGAATTCCACGAATAAAAGATTTTTGAAAAAAAAAAACGAGTCCACGCGTTACATTGGTTCCATAAGTTCCTTGATTTTTAATTAATCTTGACAGTTAAATAATACTGTGCAATAACAGTTAAGAATAAAAATATATCGTTAAAGGTCAACGTAATAATTTGATTTATATAATATAATATGTGTATATATATTGTTTGCCTACATCTTACTACATTAATTGTTTACGTTTATACTTAGGCGCTGCTTAACAAAAGCGAAGTAATCTAGGGTGCCTTCAGATTTTTAGAATATGACTAAGGGTTTCTCGTCAGTCAAAAAAGGTTGGGAACCTCTGAATTTTAACCGTTAAACTCAAAAAGCCTAGCGGTATTGCGAACTTTTACGTTCGGCTTGTCATACGGTATGTGTGTGTGTGTGTGTGTGTGTGTGTGTGTGTGTGTGTGTGTGTGTGTGTGTGTGTGTGTGTGTGTGTGTGAATGTTCCGTATTTTTAATTTGAAAATCTGGCCAGCATACATTTATTTTAATTCGTACTCACGCGTAATGTACCGTGTTATATAAATTATCGATTTTAAACTCGTACAATACCACGTTATAATACGTGATATTCGTGTTTATTACCGTAATTGAAATTATTCCGCGGTTGAACGACCCGGCGCCCGGTCGTAAGAAATATTATTTGTTTTCAATGACTTATCGCATCGCGTTTTGAATACGCGATTACTGTCAGGTGAAAACGGTTTCACATGTTTGGTTTTTTTATCGCTTTCGAACGAAACGGAATGTTGCGCCCGTCCGATAGACGTCCCGTTCGAAAATAATACGCATTGGTTTTGCGGAGTGAAGATAATAATCGCAATTATTGTTTTTCTTGGAAAATTAAACGAAAACCGAATCATTATGTTGTATACGTGGTTATCGATAATGCGAAAATAATGTCTTGAGTACACAGGCGTTGTTCGCCAAATAGACAGACTATTATATTCCGAGCGGACACTTGAGTGTTTCATTATAAGTATCACATTTAAAATGTCTGTGCGCTGGAAACAGTTTTACGTACATACAGGGTTTCCCTCTATAATTTCGCCATTGTGATATCTTCCGAGATAACGAAGGTAATTGAATTCTATTTTATTTTTCATATTTTGATTAATTTAAACGTTTTAATAAAACATTTTTAAAAAAATATACAATATTTTAATTTTTTTACAAATGATTTGAAAATGGCCATTTTATAGAATTTTTTCGACTAAAAATGTGAACGTTTCAACTTTTTTTGTTCATTAAATTTATGATTTTAATAAGTTTTTGAGCTTTCAGAAAAATTACGTATCATTATAATTACTATATTAATTACTATATTATAATATAATTATTTTCAGTAAACAATAATTTGTTGAAGTTATTTCTGTCGGTAAATTATTTGTGGAGTAATAAACGAAGAAGCAATAATTATCAAGAAACGAGATAGGCATTTAATTATCACAGTACAATAATACGATACGAAATAATACATCGTTTTTGGTTAAACTAAAAAAAAATATATTAAATCCAACGTGTTAATGAAAATAAAAAGTTTGGAGGTTAAATTTTTGAAAAAACACACTCTATAAAACGGCTATCTGAAAATGTTTCGAACAAGTTTCAATAAAAAGTAATTTTTCTTAGATTCCTACGAGTCTTCTAAAATAACTCGATTCGATTATCTTTGTTTTCTCGGGAGATATCGCAATCGCTGAATCGTCGTGCGACACCATATGAGTTCATGATCGAATATAATAATATTTTTATTTTTTTTGTTCGACGGTTAGAAAAATAATGTGAAATAATATCATATAGTGGACCGAGTATCACCGACGACATATTTTTAAACGACAAAAAATCGTTGTTAGGTCTTAAAAATCGTACTCGAAGTTTGGCCGCCGGTGAGGATATTATGAAAACGTTACTTTTTAGTTTGGTTCTATGTTTTACCGACGGGCATTCCGCATTTTGTCGCTTGAGTCTTAAACACTCAATAAAAAATGTATCGTGTTCTAATCGATATTTCCACAGTGTACAAACAATTTTGATTGCTTTTTTAAGCGTGTTTAAACGAATATAACGAAGCCAGTGTTTCCGGACAAAATCTAAAACGACGTCGATCCATCACGTCACAACAGTTATGTGTACACGGAGTCGGTACGGACACTCGCAGCAGACTGTAGGTACACAGTCGGCGGCGTATTGTGCTCGCGTCGAATATCGAGACTCTATAAGATCACGTAATCCTTTTTCAAAACTCTCGAGCACTCAACGTGAACCGCGCGGTATCTGATTGAAGTGAAAACTAATATTATGTTCGGCAAAACGTTGTCATCAGAAGCTCGATAGTGATTAGTGTCAGCCATCAGTGAATCCCGTCACGAAGTTCGATCGTCGGGGAAACAAAAAGAAGAACCCTCCCCTCACCCCCACAAAAAAAATGTATTCCCCCCACATAATATTTGCGGCGGAAATCGAGGTTTTTTAAACCACACCTATTAAGAGCGCACTAATTTGGCCCCGCGTTAACGAAGTGCTTTCTGAGCGAAACAAATCGTTTTCGACGGGAATATTCAATTTGTGTCATGATCGACATAATAACCACGATAATACATAATTGGTAATACACTGGAATTGAATTCGAAATAAATAATTCAGAAATAAGAACAAATAAATTAATCTATTTTTAACGAACCGTCAAACCCTTCATTTAAAATTCATTCGTTGCTCGTTATTCGTTTTGTTTTAGTTTCGGTTTGTTAAACAATTGTGATTTCATTATGTAACACAAATCGTGTAAATCTAAATAGCTACTGCGCAGGGTTTTGAATGTTAATGATTCTGCATGTTTTTTTAAAGGTCGTTTTATTGCGTGCTATCCTAGATACGAATATGGTTTATTGTCGTCAAATGTCGACATTTATTATGTTTGAATACATTTGCATACGTTCCGATACTTAGCGTATAAGTCCATACCTTGGGGTTTTTTTTTTAGTTTTTAAACATTGATTTTATGGTTTTTAATAAAAACAAAAAAGTAATTAACTGACGTAGAATCAACGTTTGTACATCTGTATTTTATTCAGATGATAAAATTATCACAAGAAACAGAAATCATTTTTATTTTTATTCATATAAATATTTCTTTATTTATAACAGGTCCAATAACCCAAAACTCACTAGCATTCAACGGATGCAGATACACAGTTGAACGTGAATAATAAAATATTTTTTGCCTTTCAACGCTACTCGAGTAGAGATACTAAGAGATCTCTTACTAGTCTTACGTATGAATTTTATTCGTGATCG